>OX103974.1:17904428-18346434 GCA_944470395.2 Schistosoma turkestanicum
TCTTGCAGTTACACTAGTTCAAAGTAATAATCATAAAAAATCCAACCATGTTTAAAATCAATATAAATTGAAAAAATGTATGATAATAAATGAAAGCTTGTTAATAAAACAAGCTTATTATTGGCTGACAGTGATGAAATAATTTGTGTACAATAGTTAATTGGATCGGATTATAGGTCGAATGTAAAATCCAAATTATTAATCAGAATTATATCTACTAAACATCATACTGAGAAGAATGTTAATACTAATACAATCTATAGAAATCGTTCCATCTTAGATGAATTAATGCATAAAGTGATATGAATAAGTTTAATTATACTAAGACCGAGATGACCTTTAGAATATTGTTCAAATGTTTATTAATAAAATAAGTAATTCATATAAATTCAAATCATATATATATATATATATATATATATATATATATATATAATATAGAATCCATGCTACTTTATAGGTCTGACCAGCTTGATACAGAGAGCCATAAAAAATGTAGAAGACTAATATGTGATTTTAGATTGTTTGGAGTGTTTTAGTTAAAAATTTATTTGGGTAGTACATTTTTCACATACGTTACAGCAATGCAAGGCGTCAATCGAGAACTAATAATTTATTTTTAACGGTATTTTTAATGTCGTTCCTAGTATCATGGATTGGTTTATAATCATTTAAAACTAGAGAAAAAATAAAACGGAAGCAGAGATTATTGGAACAATAAAAGCAAAAATTACTACGATAGGTCAGTTAGGTCTACCGTAATACAAGCTTTGTTGACTGGGTTACATACTATTCAAATCAATCAAATTTACAAGTAATATCGCAAGTAAAAAAATATTTGCAAGTAAAGAAGTTTAATTAGTGAATTTACTACTAAAAATCATTCAGCATTCATGGTTCTTATAATCTCACGTGTGGAATGGAATATATTCATAGGAACATACCATACCATTTGTGTTTCAGCCTAGGTTGAGTAGGGGATTACCAAAGCAAATCCAAATCCAAAAAGCAAATATAACGGTGTTAAGCTCCAATTTATATTTTGAGCACTAATGGGCAGTTTGATTGAGCTCCATACTGATGAAGTTTTGTATATTGTTCAGTTCACGATGGTAGAATGAACACATTACTTTAAGATCATCATCGTGTAGAAGAGGCTTACTTACACAGAAGCAACTGCGAATATCATTAATATGAATATGTATAGGGTTTTGCACCAGTAAGGGTAAATATACGTCTTCAGATTGAGACAGTTAACAACTTTGGAAGAGGTAATATGCCATCAGACCCAATACATTTGTAATGAATAAATGAAACCCCATCTACCCCGTAACTGTTTGAGGTTTTTCGGAGGTTTATCGATTAACTAATACCATACGTTGTATATAAGGCCTAACATCTGCTAAATTAGTCCTGATGGATGAAAAGCTCCTTTTATATTTCAGAGCATTGGTGGTCTGGAGTATCAGTTACCACACAACTTAAACCTATGGTTCACTGCTGATTAACTTTAGCAGTCTTTTATTATCTGTTTATTGTATAACGAAATTAGTAGGAAATTTGATGCATTTTATGTAATTTATTCAAAATCGATCCTATATAATCCTAAGTTTTTCAAGAGTTATGATTAGTTGCATGTTGTTACTCTACAAATCATTTGTATTCATCAGTATACACAAGTAAGTATAATGCTTCAATTCTAAACATGATTATTGTGCCTCAACTCAAATAAATAATGAAATGAGAAAATATTACTAAATATTTGAGCAATTAGGCCAATAATCTTTAAAGCAATTGATCTATTCGATAGCCATACTTACATAATTTTTTATGTTATTGAAAACGTAATAATTCATGATAATATGAATAAGTTTGTTCATTTAGTATTTTGTTATTAATATGGACTACAGAAGGACCAGAAAGCTATTTGGTGATCCTTAGGTTTTCGAACGGCTGTCTAACTAAAATCAATCAGTAGTATAATCTAAAGTTAACTGGTTATACCATTTTACATGCAAAGAATACGGAGTCAAATGAAAAAGTCATAATTGTTATATTACTGAAACCATGAATCAATCAATGTTAGATCAATGTTAGGGCGTTCGCGCACAATACCGTAGGTCCTGTGTTCGAATCCTGCGGGAGTCGTGGATGCGCACTGCTGGTCCCATACCAGGATGAAACGGCCGTCCAGTGCTCCCAGGTTTCTAATGGTGGTCTAACATTCATGGTTTCAGTAATGTAACTTAATAATCTTCACAACAACCCCGCAAAACATAATTGTTATGCACGAAAAGTAAACGTTTCTTGTTGAAAAATTTTTGTGTATGAAAAAAATCACATAAGGTTTTGTTTAATTAGTAGTTTTGGATGATGAATTATCCAATTAATTATTTATATAGTCTAGTAAAACAATATTCAGTATAGTGAACATCTTAAATATGCTTTAGTTTATGGATACTCAGAAATAGATAGAAGCTGTTAAGTAATTCTGTTTAACTATTTGATGATATATATATATATATATATATATATATATATATATATAATGTATATATATATATATATATATATATATATATATATATATATATATATATAAAGAGAGCTTCGTCAGTACGTACATCATTTCAATTTGCCATATTCTATCACCAAAGAGAGAGAGAGGAAGAAAAAATCGTCAGACCAAATCCTAGAGTTGTAGAGCTAGAACACTATTAGTTTTAAAGGGGAAGATTAGAGGTTAGAAATAAGAATAAAGAAAGCATAAATCAGCTAAACAAATAAATGAAAAGTTATGGGAAATCCAGAAGCTTAGAATTTAAAGGAGGGAACATAATGGATGCAATTGTGACTTTGGGAGCGATTTCGAACCATACCAACTGCAGGTTACGAGTATCATGCGTACTGTAATCAGGATATATATATATATACTTACCAGTATGGGTCAGTCTAATTATCAATAACTTCATAGATGAGTGACGTGTTTTGGTTTAGTCACCCCCAGCTTCCCTCCAGCTTAATCCTAAACTAGATAGTATCGCTCATCGAGATTGTCGGTGGTTGGGCATATGCAACACATGTCTTTACCACCCAAGTTAATATATATATATAAAGCCTGACACTACTGAACGAATTCGTCAACATTCAGTACCCAACAGTATTTTTGGGCTTGATGAAGTAAGCAATGTAATGCACGTTGTCGTCAGTAAAATGTCTGACTTTTAAGGAACGAAGTATTGTATTATCTTCTTAACAGTAATGCGATTCATTTGTTAACGTTTGACCTTAACTGAAAATCAACTGAATGCAGATTGTGATTCACTTGCATGGTATATAACTGATGGTTCAATAATTGTTATTTTTGTTTCCTTCATCTTCTACATATATATATATTTAATATTCTCTAATACTTTTTAATTAAACAAGAGAAATGAGAGAACGAGACTGACTTAGAAGATAATCATTTTATATAATGGGAATATTTTTTTAAGTGAAATAATTTTGTTTACGATAAATTTACAGCCATTTCTTTAGTGTTTATAAATTAAATTAACTTTTTGCATTGTAAAAGGCTGTTGAAAGTAATTATCGGTTGCTTTTATTCAATATTTATTGTTTTCTTGTTTTCCTGTGATTGTGACGTACGTTGATATTATGTTTACTTGGTATTTTTACAACAGTCTGATTCTACATCATACCGTAAACTATTCAAAATATCATCGAGTAGCTTATTTATTCAGATAATATAATTGAATAATTGCATCAGATGTTTGATTGCAGAAAATTAGATTACATTTCTTCGAAAGTCATATCTATATTATTGTAAACTAATATATATATTTGATATTATATATGAAAGATACTTTCTGAAAAAATTTAGTTGCAATTTAATGCTATAAACTGTTGAAAGGATAGTTTAAATATAGAGAAATACGAGTGATATGCTAACTTATTTGCTAGGAAGCTGAGACGGTTAAGTACACTTTTTTCGGTTATAAGGTAAAAGGAATCATTGCGAATTCACTAGAAAAAGGAAATTGTTAAAGATGCTAGACTGGTTGCAGTAACATTTATAAAGCTGCCAGAAATAAGCAGTATAGTCAAAGATGCTAAATAAATAATTGCAAAATGTCATTACAAGTTAACAAATCTTACCAAATACATTTTCTGTGTGCTAGTGATGAAAACAATTGAGAACTAACTGGATTTTTAAAAGACTTTTTATTTTCTCATCAAGTGTTTTCTGAACTACTCCCATAGCATGCAATGTCCAGTACCAAAATGTGGTGTACTAACTAGCAACCTGTTTCCAAAACTTGATATCTAACGTCAGCTGTAGTGATTCAATGACTTTAAATCGTGGAAGTCATCTGGGATATACGTGATTATATTTACGAGCTGAATAGATCAGTATGTGGTACATTCGAATTTTATTCAGTATGAATAAAGTTTTACTTCTGCAAAAAATAGCAATACAGGATGATATAAGACCAGAGGTAACCTGGTATCTTATTAATAGCACCTTCAACTAACACAGCTTTAAATCTTGAGTGTGATTATAATAAGAAATACTTTTAACAGGTTCTAACATTCTCAGCAAATACGTTCAGAGTATTACATTCAAGTTGCATATGAAAATGGAAACCGTATCCAATCACTAAGCTTAGTGAACATAAATGGAACAACATAATGAAATTAACATGCCACTATGAATTAGACAGCCGAAAAATATTGCTTAGCTTTTAAATTTACATTATTACATTGATTATTTGAAAAAAAGGAAATGTATGACTCAGTTGCATGGTTAGAATTGTCGATTGAACTATTTGATCTGTAGATAGTGTAAATCGCATACATCCATTAAGTTATATCTACATGTATGTTTGCTACTGTCCAATTCAGTATATTTGAATTAAAATAAATCGGGGTAAAAAACAACTGAGGCAAAACAGAATAAATTCATTTCATTTCCTTGTTTCTCTTTAGTTGCTTACAGCTGTATTTATATCAGAGTATGATGTAGAGATCTAATTGACTAACAGAATTGCAATAAATGACAATTATGAGTATTAAGTTTATATTTATATACATACAAAATGCGTGACATAACGACCACATGATAGCAATACACATAAGTGTACATTTGGCTATGAAAGCTAATCAAAATTTAGTCAAAATATCAACAGAATACTAGTGCAGTTAACTAAAAATAAAATAAAGAACTGCATTTTCTGTAAACCATTTTGAGTTTTTTACTTATACATCTGATAGATACGCCTGTTTTTGTTTGTAAGATCGTTTAAAATAAATGTACAACATTACAAAGAGATCGATAATGCAAACGTAATAATTGTTAGCATTTTCTCAGTAAGCTTATTTATCTAATTTGAAGCGTCTATTTTTTATTTAATTTCAGTATAAAACAACATGGGAAAATCAAACAATATTTGACTTAACAAATTAAAAAAAGTATTGATAGTTAAAACTACTTCAGATAAAATTGTAAAATACTTTCTTATTACATTGTGTCACGTCTTTTTTTTAAAAGTAGAATAACCTTTTCCAAAAACAATAAACTATCGAACTATTAGTTTAAACTTGGTCCGGGGTGTAGATCTGCAGGAATTTGAGTATAAATTCGCATATAAGTTCATTGTGAGCTTTCTTTTATTGATTTTTAAATTCTACTTCATTGATTTCTCTCTTTCAGAGGAATATCTACATCATCATTGTAGATAATAAATAGGAAATTATTTTAGAAAACATATATATAGTCAACCAATTTAGTCATTCACGCATACACGCACATAAATTACAATTTCTCTTTTATTTCTTATTATTTTTTTTATTAATAATTTATTTACTTATCATTAATTTTCCAGTTGACTTTTATTCGATAAATTATGTTCGTTGTATTTTTTAACATGATTGCTATCCTCTTTTTTTTCGTTTAAAGCCCATTATATGTGGGTAAATTTTGTTTCTCTAAAATATGAAATGAAATCAACCTGAATATATTTTTTTAGATGTATGTACACTGCAATATGCTTGGCAAATCAGGTTTATTAGCTCAAGGCCAAATTGTAAATTAGAGATATTGACAAGTGTATGTTATGCGTTGAAACTTTGCTTTACTTTCTGAGTAAATGTATTTTGACTGTTGGCTTAAAATCGCTTTCACTTTTCTGAAGGAATTGAATGTACATATTTATGAATGAATTTGTACATGTACTCTATTTATGTTAATTAATATTTAATCTTCGTACTCACTCTTTGTTTTCTTATTCAGGTAGCTTGTCGATAAGTATGAGACTCTGTCAACTACTAAACGCAACACAATTTATGAAATGTGTTGTTGCATCTTTGATTATAAGGTAACATTTCGAATTTTTAAGTAACAATTATTCACATTGTAATTAAGTTTGATGTTTGCATAGCGCTAAAGTAAATGACATTTTTGCTTTTGTTTCCAAACTCGTCATACAGATGTACAATTCACTAAACTTAATTAGAGCGACTAACTCAATTTAGTCTTGAATTTCAACAACGAAAAATTAAACATTTATAAAAATCACAGCTAACTAAATGTAATTTTGAAAGTTTAATTTAAATATCACCATAGTTTTATATATTTGCTCAAATATTCTTCAGTGTTGCATTTCATAATTCATGTAGTTTCGATGAAATAAAACACTAGATATTTAAATAAAAAAGATATCACATTTAGTTTTGTCTAATGTTATAATATACAAGCCATTTTCATATAGAATACAATATTTAGAAAGTATCAGTGAATAGACCATTTAGTATTATGAATCCACCTTTTTAAATGTTAAATAATTTTCTGATAAAAATCTTAAAATCTATGAAATCACTTATTGATAAAAAAACCATTCACATCGAGTTTATGTACACTACATTATGTAAATAGATCGTAGAGATATTTCTTGCCTAACGATCTGAAGTGTTTATCTGTTTAACTTAAATATTTAGATCGTTTTTCTTTTTATAAAACAAGAATAAATTATTTATCCAATTTCCAAATTATTTGGCTTGGTTTTAAGTGGTTTTTTAAACCTACATTTGAAACAGATGTAAATATACGTTTTTGATAACTAAGATTATATTAGTATTTTGCTTTCAAATGCATAGAAACATGTTTTTGTTGGGAATGCTAGATCCCAAGAACTCACTTGAAAAGATCCTAATTTTGGATTTTTTGTGTTTTCGCGCATAAGGTGCTCAGTTGACCTTGAGAATACATTTCCCACTGGCGAAATCCTTGACTGTTATTGGTTGATGGATTAATTTAGTACGCTTATTTGTGGCTCTTCCAAAGGCATTTCTATCATTGTATAAATAAGCTTGATTTGTATGCTTATCGACCTCGTATTTTCTGGGTGCTTGTAGAATTAACTTTCTATTCCTCATCAAGACTTCTTGATATAGTTAGCCGGGCTAGGGACAAACGGATTAGAACAGCATATCTTATCACTGCAACATTTGTCTTTGCACCGTTTACCGAGCAAAGAGAATTTGCAATAGTTCATGCATATCGATTGACGAGCATATCATTTTTAGGATGTGGAAGCCATTTTACTTATATTTAAATGCCTTAAGATTTATATATCTAAACATTATATTAATTTATTTGGTTTTTGGTGATTGTGAACAAAGTGAGTTTCTTGTTTCAACCAGATATATTTTCAACACTTTTGTGGAAGTGTTTTCATAATACAGATGTAATTATATAATCTTTCAATTTATCAATTTTGAATCACATTACCTTCAGTGATGGTCATTGCTGTATGCGAATACAGTAAAGTTTTATTGGTATCACGTATACTTTGGCACACTTAATCGTTACCGATATCACAGTGTTTTGTATTTAATGAATTTTAAGTTATATCCATCAATGTGCAAACTGTCATGAGTCGCTCAATATCAATACGCATTTTGTATAGTGTTTCATAATTGGTGATCATATAAAGCCCCTCACATAAAGGTTTAATGCAAGTGGACATCCGCCAATAGGGAGTATTTGAAGTCTTGGTTCAACTTATGTTCGCCTTGAGATCCAAATCTGTTTCGGGTAAAATCACAGACATTAACGTATGCACTATGACCTTTAGGCTTTAATTGATCCTTTAGGCTGAGTTTTTATATATTTATCGTTCTCTTAGTAATGAACTGTTTCAGAAGGTTCATTTTTATGAACAACTAAATTTCACAATCACAAGACAGAAGTTATCGTCATACTTGTTTTGTAACTTGCTGCGGTCATTTCGCCACACATCACTGAATATATTTTTAAAAGGTGCTTGGTAGACTAAATTTTGTAGGTGTACAAACTCAACCTGAAGGTAATTACCACCGAGATATTTTCCAAAGTTTTTTATTTCCTTAAATAATCATTTATTCATGAATTTGATTTGTTCTGGATACTTATCAATTAAAGCCTAATTAGTGAAGTTCTCTTAGCTGATGAAAGCACTTTCTGATCAAGTTTTCGTGAATGGATTTTCTTGTTATAATTAATTTAGATGTCATCAACCTAAATCTAAGTACATATTTCTAATCACGTAAATTATGATAAGGAGATTTTTATAAAGTGGAAAAAATTCAAGATATTAAGTAAACAAATAATGTATTGGAAATAAATTGTTCAACAACTTCAGTAACAATCAAATTGTATTCTGTTGATATCATTCTGAATAAAGTGTATTAAAAATGTTAAATAATAATTTGGCAAATTTATTCACAGGTTGATAAACATTTTTTAAACAAAGTTATCTGGGAATAATAGCTAACATATTATGAACAAAACGAGCTTATTTGTTTACATAAATTTTAAACAATGACTATATGATGAACATTGAACAGCATAAAAAAGTACATTATATATATATATATATATATATACCAAGAGAAACAATATTATGCCTCATCGATTATTGAAAAACCCCACGAAACCGGTAGAAATGGAAAGTAACACACAATGAGGTAAATCTTTGCACAGATTGTAATTGCATTAAACTTTACAGGAATTTGAATAGTACAGTTTAGTAATTTAAAATAACTAACTAATCAATGCAAATTACTTTATGCATAGATATATAAATCTTTGAAAAGAAAACAAAAATTTATGACTTAATGAAATTCTGTATATAAATAAATATATACACAAAAGACATTTAATAATATTCGATTGACTGTTTTCTTTTTTTATAGACAAATACATTCAGTTGTTTTTCCATGAAAACAATGAATTATATAATTGTGACAAGATAGTTTTCTAGTTGGTTATCTGGTAACGAAAATAATTTATCATGCTAATTATCTCTCAAATAAATCTGTATGTATAATAATTGGACAGTTCTTTAAGAAAAAATTCATAATGATTTTAAGGTACTCCATGAACAGACAAGAAAGTTGAAATCAAACAAATAACTTACGGAAGAGTGAAAAGAAATCTATGAGAACAAATTGTTTTTTCCTTTAAAGTTGGTTCTGATTTATGTACATAAATGTTAGGAATACAAACACACAGTAGGAATTGTTGTTCACTTATGTGCTTCATTATTTTAATTGCCATTTTCTTCTGAAACATATTGAATTGGATGAAAACTTTAAAACGAATGTTTGTATTTTCATGTGCGATTTACTTTTCTTGTCTTACTGCTTTGTAAATTGTTATAACTTCTCTTTGAAAAATAATTCATTTTACCGCCGAGATTATTTGCGAAATTACTGAAAAATATAAAAGTATCTGTGAAATGTAAAGGTGAGAATTGAAATTTTTAACTGTTCTAACTCTCATACGAGGATTTTGTGTTTCCAGTAAGCTGAATTTCATTTGATTTTCTTTGGACAAATATTGATTTTGATCTATTGATTGACCATAATTATCTGCATCAAATTAAAATATAAAATAAATATTTAATGAATTGACTTTTACATTTGAAAAACTTTAAAAATGGAATTTAAACAGTTTGACGTAAAACACTTCAATCGCACTTAATGATAAATTTTTGTGATGAATCGACGTCAGTTAAAAGATCATTGAAAACTATTAACAACTGGTTTGTCTTGATGTAGTAATCTGCAAGCATGAACTTGCATTTTGGTAAACTAGCAAAATAACCAAACCTTACGAGGAAAACAATGTAATGCAGATATTTATTGTGAAATACATATATATCTTATTTTACAAGTTCATTCATTTTAAAATCAATTCTGTCTACATGTTACTGTCTCATGGGCTATTTAGTCAGTGTAAATGGTTATCATTTTGATAAATTCATTATGTAGCTACTAATTAGTCAGAACGTAATCGTTAATTACTAAAGTGACTGAGTGAGAGTTTTTATATGTGGACGATAATTCTAACTAAAAAATTTTTACAATGTAAGTTATTTGTTTTATTCTGTTTATAATATATTTATAGAGACATAACATGGAAAAATGTAAATATACAAACTACAGGATTTTCATCCTTTTTAAAACATGTTATCTTCATCTGATTTGCTTTTTATCGAATATTTAACATTTTATTGATAACTGAGCAATAGTCAGGAACATTTTCCTACTAATATTTCAGCTGAAAATTTCTATCTAGATATAATTTAGTTAAATTTATTTTTAACAACATACAAGATTTATTCAGCTAGTGGCATAAGGAATAAAACACATTGTTGTAAACATATGCCTCATCTTACTTATTAAATTGTTATTATTTTTGTGGATTTGGGAATAAATATTTCTTAAAAAATAAGATTTTATCATTATGAAACAGTTGTTAAACTTGAACATATTTGAGTGATTTTTGTTTCCTGTGTTTCGAAAGAAGAATGTTCTTTTTTCTAGCGATTTAATTTAATAACTGATTTTAGTTAGAAGTGAGTAAAATGTTTTAATTATAAATGACGATGAATAAAATCGAACAATGTTCAACTATAAAATCTTAACAAGAATTATTATTATTATTGTCTAGTTTTCTAAGATTTACATTTTATTTTAAAATTTGATAAAATTTATTGGTTAAACATGGCTTTAAATAAATTGTTAATAGTCTAAACATGTTCAGATATGATTTTTAGTTAGCTAAATAGTAAAAAGTTTTTCAAGCAATAACTGTCTATTTTCATGTTTGTTACAGTTGGGCAATTTAGCCTGAATAACAATGATTAGGTAATCTAACTTCTCTATCTGTTTATTCACTGAAATATTTTAAAAATAAATGTTCATATACTTAAGTTTCAACGTGAATGCTGATAATAAAAAAGGAAAAGAAATTTATTTAAAAATGTTGAATTTTTATAGGTTGATTGATTACGAAATCAATTCATTTTTACCCATTCATTGTGTTCATTACGCTTAAGATGAAAACGTTTCTGATGTTACTTGTTATCCTCAGTCATATTTTTGCTGATAGATTTTTAAGTTAGTCATAGTTGTTTAGGATTATGTGGTTTTACTTTAAAATGACAGTAACAGAGTAATATAATCAATCATTTTGATATTACTATCACTGAACAATCGGCTAATACAATTTCTAGAGTAAAACAGGAAACCAATAGCTCAGGTGAAAAATAATGCGAGAATAGGTAGATTGATGAAGTATAATAAAATATCATAATGGACGTTACTGTAGAACACATTTATTCATGAAATTATGAATCCGGAAATGTAAGACCACCAGTGAAAACTTGGAGACATAACACCATCGTTTCGTCATGGTACCGGACTCCTCGACAATGCGCACCCACGACCTTGCAACCAGGAATCGAACTCATGACCTTCAGGCTTGCGAAGTGAGCTCTTAACCTCTGGATTCATTAGTCGACAAGTAATAGTGTTAGTGTCAAGCTATAATCCGTCTAAAATGTTGCCCAGATTCACCCATTGTCTTTGGTGGGTAACGCTCTGAAATCCAACACAGTTAAAAAGCACTGGTTAGGGTTTCTGCCTAGAAGCTAGTCACTTGTGATCACGCGGTAATTATCAGTACAGGGCTGTGGAGATTTTTGAGTTTTATCGAACTAATAAAACAGTTAGTGTTAGACTACTGTCAGAGTGGAAATCAGGAAATAACGCAATGTCATTTGGAGCGAGTGGTCCTGGGTTCCAGTCTCCAAATGAAGAACTGTAAGATGCACGTGCATTCAGCTGGCGAGTCACAAATAGGATGATACGCATATCGTGGATTCTGTTGTTATCCAAATTTTATCTATTCTATGTGAATAATTTATTCGGAATTACAAATTATTACGTAAAGTCCAATTACTGAAAGATTAGGAGAAAAAGACCAAATGTTTTATAACTCAGTGATGAAATACTATTGGTCGGAGTACGGTAACTTATATGATGAAAATATCCAGGACGTCGTAAAATAATTATCAATTTCTTCATATTTTATTCAGTAATATATATATATATATATATATATATATATATATATATAATATAACAATATATATAATAAATAATTAGAAAACTACCTTTCTCTTGTTTTATATTATGCATTCTGTATCTTGTTAGAACTCTGGATGCCACATCATTTTGTGCATGGTGATCGTGTAAATTATTAACATTTTGAGGATTTAAGTTCCAGAATATTGATAAAAGTCTTCTAAGCTTTGCATTTAATTCGATTTGTTCAAATGGATTGTGAGGATATCTTTTGCGTACTAGACATTAAGAATTTGAATAAAATTATATTCTTTTAAATCACCAGACCAGATGGAATATATTATTTTGTAATAAACAAATAACTAATTATATAAAAAGATATCATGTTTTTTTCGTGAAATTAAATTTTGGGTGTTGGTCAAAATTATACTTCTATTAGATTTATGTATGAATTGTTTAAACGAAATTAGAGAAGGTCTGATCGACTGTTTCATTTAAAAATGGAGGCCCTTGATAAAACACATCGACAGTAACACAGAAAATGGGACTCTGGATATTAGGATCTCCCGGACAACACTTATTCTTTAGACTGCCGAGCAGTCACGTATTGGTCTACTTGTTTAACTTAGTCAACTGTTCAGTGTTTTCAAGTTTTCGACTGTTGTTCGGTTCTCAAATAGGTAGCCAGTTCAAATTATTGAGTAATATAGTTGGATGATTCTGATCAGAAGATTTATTTGTGCAGTGGTTTTTAGAACCTTAGAGAATTTGGTTATTGAGGCAGACATTAATAGTTTATATATGGTCTACAATATTCAGATATCAGTTGCGTTTGACTGTTAATTTGTATAGACTTATAAATAACAGAATATAAAGTAGCATAGAAGTTCCTCTTAGTTATACTTTAGAATGTTGGAAACTGATTGAAATTTTTATTTCTCTTTCAATATCACATCATTTCTAAACAATTGTTTTTTAGGCGGTTTATCTTTCATATTTTAAGTTACAGGGATCAGACTGCTGTGATTTTATAATACCCTATCTAACACTTAAATTTTAGAATAACTGATATTGGTTATTAGTAAGAAAAGTTCGAATAAATGATAGTATGTCAGTTGGTTCATTCGTTTATTCTACAGTCAAAAGCACACACATACAGATTGTAGACTCTCAATATCTGCTGGATTTATGCATCAGATACTTTGATGAGTTAATATCAATTCATAATGAGAACGTAATATGTAGATTAATGATTTATTTATTCACAACAAAATCTTTAAATGAAAAATCATTTAAAAAAATATTCTATTCATTTATCAGTTACAATCAGCGGTGTAAATGATTGGATGAAATATTAATTTATGTTATTGCATAAAATGTATATCTTAAATGATAATAAAAACTGTTGATCAATCAAAAGGAAGAATAACAATTTCAATAATAAAAAGATTTCTGAACAAATTAATAGTGACAATTTTAATCAACAAGTTTAATTTTATTTTTTAAAATATAAAATTAATCCCAATAAAAAATTGCTAAGTTGAATTGAGAAGAAAAGAAAACATCCAATTCATAATGATAAGTAAATGATATTTATTAATTTTCGTCACTGAGCGACATTATCCGCGAAATCACCATCGATCTGGAGATAGTTTATGACATTTTGTAAATGATAAAAAAATTGAAACGGAAAATTTTAAACCATTAGGTTTTACTAAACGATATTACTGTTCAGTCATTGAGAAGAATCCGATAGTTAGTATTTTTAACAGTGTTGAGTTCTTCTTCTGTTCTCGATATAGTCAAAGCATCTCAGTTAAAGTTCTTGAGCTTGTTATCAATGTATGCCTATTTATTTCCAGATAGATTTGAGAGCAGGATAGCGTGATCACTTTTCAACATCAGTTTAAGAATTATTAGCAGCCACAGAACATTGAGTAGATATTTACTCCAAGTTAATTCCTTGAATGTATATGAAATAATTGGTGTCATTACCTTTTGTCTTTTGCAACTGCAGATAAGAGCAATTTTTTGAAATCATATTTTTCTGTTTGTTTATTTGTATACAAAAAGTGGTTTTTAATATTGTTAAATAATCATGTAGCGGATATTTCCTTAAAATATTTTACACAAGTTACTGGGTTACGAGTTGTTAATCCTATTTGGCGAACTGAATTAAATACTGAATTAAATACTTGATGACTATCTTCCAAAAGAACGGCTATCCACGCAACTTCATCAAAAAACATCAACCAAAACTATCATCAGAAGTGAAATCAAGCACAGGAACAAATAAACGCATCATCCTACCATGCATCAAAGACATATCAGAGCATACGGCACGACTACTGAAACCATTTGGAATAGGTGTGGCACACAAACCAATAGAATCACTTCAGTCAATCCTATGTAGACCAAAGGACAAAATGACAAAGGAAGAAAAACCAAGTATCATCTACAAAACAAATTGCTCAAACTGTGAAAAACACTACATAGGACAAAGTGGACGACCTCTTCAGCTCCATTTACGTGAACATCAATTAGCAGTCAAACGCCACGACAACGCTTCGCTTATATCAATACACACCGACAATTATGGACACACATTTGATTGGAACAACGTGGAAATACTGGGTAGGGGGAGGACAAAGAACACTAGAGAATTTCTAGAAGCTTGGCACTCAGGTCAATTAGCAATCAATAAACACATCGACATTGACCCAATTTATCAACCAATCAGAAAAATCATAGGTGACACTAGATCAAGAAACAGATCAAAAGAGGGAGGCAATCAAAACATAGTTACAAACAACGACAGGTCAAAGGTCAACAACAATCAATCAAGATCGAGGTTAGCAGAACAATCTGCAGGTCAAACGTGGAGAAATTCTAATGCTTCACTTCTATCTGAAGTTCATGCTGATGATGTTGTTCAGAAGAACAATGAAAGCTCCACAACCAAAACAACCAGCTCAGAGAACGAAACACCACCACAATCATCCACCTGAGCTACAAGTTTTCTCCACCATATTAAATACAGTACAGTAAAATGAGCAGCTCAGTATATAAAAAGTCGAAACTTGTCATTTGGCGTGCAAATATTATTCACTTACATATAAAGGAATCAGTTTACCAAACATTCACCATCCTTAACTCTTATTATTTGGTTGTATGAGTATTAATGATAGTTAGAAAGTATTATTCAATAAATATTTGATTCTCTGGATTTCAGCTTGATCATAGAAGCACTAACATGACATGGATTAATTATAATTTCTGTTAGTACCATAATTTTATTTCAGTAGATATGTACTTCTCGAATAAATCAAGTCTTGTCACTGACAGCGACAATAAGAAGATTAATTTCCCAGCATTTCATATACTTTTATTGATGAGTACTAGTTAACACGATATACTGATTCAAGTATTACTTTAAACTAGTTAACAGCAATATTGGTGGATGATTATTTGAATTCTCTCACACTGGAGACTACTTAACAAACGAAGTTTAGATCGAAATTGTAGACTAGATTTTGTAACAGTGGATGGTTCTAAATGATTAACTTATCATTTTCTTTTGTCTGTTTAACCACTATTAGGAACTGGTTAGTGGAACAAACATGATTGCACATGATGTTAATTCACACATAATCAGGAAGTAAATATTTTAAAAATTTGATAGTGATTGTTCAAAAGTCATTATGAGTTGATATTATATGGTGGTTATTAAATTAACCATTATAATTAGCAACAATTGACAATGTATATCTGATGATGAATAATAGTTAAAGACTATTCGAAGTCATCAATTTCATTGTTGAAACTAAAAGAATTTTATGTATTTGTAACTTACCTTTCTGATTACAATGATGAATAACAAAGTAACACAAGAAATCTTCGAAAAATCAATAATATGATTACATTTGAACATAACTCTCCATAATAATTAGACTTTATGAAATATACTTATAAGATTGTGGATTCACCACAAGTTGTTTTGTTTAATGAGAATAACAGATTTTATTTTGACAACTACCATGAAAATATTCAAAATGTTATATGAATTTAGATTTTCCCAAAACTGATTTGTTTGAGAAAAGCTTATACCACTTACCGATATAAATCAGAAGAGTCAGTAAACAGCACATAGCATTAAATAACTGTTTCCTCGTTTGGAGCTTGTGAGAATTGATTATTAACGACATTGCGGGATATCCACTCTAGTTAATTTGTGATGACCACCAAATCGTTTAGCTAGTAAGTTTCATTCCTATGGTTCGTGTGATAAAGTCATTTCAGTCTTGATACTGCTTATTCATAACGCTATGCCATCGGTCATTTGATTGACATAACTGGTCTCATCTTTTGAATAAAACGCATGGAAGTCAACAAATAGCTACCTAACTAGCTACTGATCATGTAATCGCTGAAGATTAGTGAGTGTGAACTATCATCCTTTTAAAACTCATTACGTGTAGATTGTTACTTTAATTCAAGTGATGTGGAGTGCAAATAGGCTCGAGTATGTTATAAAATACTAAGCACAAGTATTTTTGCAGTTAATATATTAAGCATTAAAACGATATAGCAAAACTGTAAGACACATTTTTGAGAGAATATAGCAGAATAAGAAGGCCGAAAAGAGATATGGTACTTTTAAAAGAACTAAGTTAGTTGCTGATAATATTTCAGTATTTTCGTATTATGTGTAAGTCTCTCTAAATTTTACACAAAGCAATTTGTAATTATATCATTTTGGTTATAGTGATGGGTAAATGTGTAACAAATATTAGTTAAAGCTTACTTAGTTTTTCATTGACAGACAGACAGACAGATACAACACAGAACTTCGTACGTAAGTGTATCAGTTCATGTTGTCATACCACGTCAGCACAGAGACGGAACTGTCAGAATGATAGCGATAGTAGAAGTATTAGCAGTATTAGAAAAGATTAGGGAGAAAGATATGATTCAAAAAGTATAATTCAGTGAGATAAAGTTAGAAAGAGAAAGATAGAGATTATGAGGAATTCAGAAGGTTAGAATTTGAGAGAACACAAAGAATGGATGCACGTAAGGCATCACAAAAGATTTTGAGCCACATCATTCAATTTCTCTAACTATCGGTTACTTTCGTCTCGTGGACCCCAACCAGGCAGTCTGCATCTACCAACATGAATCAGTCCATTTGTTAGTGACTTGATGGGTTTGTGCCATGTTTTGGTTTGACCGTCCCTAACTTTCTTCCAACTATCTCCTACACCACAAAACATAGCTCGACGAGGAAGTCGATGGTTGGGCATACGTAACACATGTCCCAACCACCGCAACTGATGAAGTTTCGATAATTTATCTGTTGATTTGTCATCCCTACCTAGTACTCGTTTCTTAACAACAGCATTGCTTATACGGTTGTCCGACGATACACGAGCAATGCTTCGAAGACATCGATGATCGAAGACTAGTAACCTACGAAAGTCCTCTAATCTCAACGGCCATGTTTCGAATCCGTATAGTAAGACAGAGTGAACCGCTGCATGGTACACTCGTCCTTTGGTTAACAAGTGGATATCTCGCCTACGCCATAGGTGACGCAGGTTGGCAAAAGCAAATCGAGCCTTCTGTATCCGTGCTGAGGTTTCGTCAGTCACCAGGCCATCGGCACTCATGCGAATCCCCAGATAAATGAAGCGGTCTACACGTTCGACTACTTCACTCCCTATCACTAGTTCAGGTGCCGATGAAACCCGATCTTGAAGCGACATTTTGCATTTCGAGGGTGAGAACCGCATCCCGAACATGCTTGCATTGTTGCTTAGGGTGATCAGAAGACTCTGCATTTTTTCAGCGTCTTCACCATGTAGGACAATGTTCTAAGTCAGCAAGCGATTCTCCTGGTAGAAAGTTCACTCCTGAAAATTCAGACGAGGATAAGGTTATATCCAGGAGCATGTCTATGATTAAATTAAACAAGAATAGAGAGAGTGGACATTCCCGACGGACACCACTTGAAGCAAAGAAGTCTGATGACAGTTTGCCATGAGCTCTCACTCGACCTGTAGTGTTCGAGTAGAAAGCCTGTATAAGGGTAATGTACACCTTTCAATGACATACACTGCCACAGAACCTCACGATCCACTGAGTCAAATGCAGCTTTAAGGTCCAGGAACACAACTATCGCAGGACGCCTATATGTGTGTCTGTGTTCCAGGGCCTGTTGCAGTGTGAAGATGTGGTCTGTACAACCACGTCCAGGTCGAAAACCAGCCTGGTTTTCTCCAGTCTGCTCTTGACGAGCACAAGTTAGGAGTCTCAGTATAATCGAGGCTAACAATCCAGAAACTATATTAGTTAGACTTATTCCCCTGTGATTGTCACAAGAAGATGTTTGTCCTTTTTTATAAATTGAGACAATCAAGGATTGGGACTAGTCAGATGGGATTGTGTTCAGTTACCAGATTCTACCTAAGATCTCTGTGAATCTAATTGCTAAAACTGGACCACCATCCTTAAAAATCTCAGAAGTCACTTCCTGGCTGCCCACACCGTGTAAGGTTGTTTCTTGAGGGACCTGAGAAAGAAGGTAGATTAGCGTTGGTCTTAGAGATCTGGGAGCGTGACCTTAGAGCCCAAGAGACAACTGCTTGAGGCCGGTCACGCACGGCCTATTTATTAAAGGTTTTTTACGTATTTCATTGAAATTAAGGTGACTTTTAATTTGGGCATGAAATTTAAAAAGAATATATCGTTGTGGTAAAATGAATATTTCAAGGTGATATGACTATTTTTCATTTGCCTTCTTTTTGAAAACTACTTCAAAACATGAAACTATTTAGTTTAATAAATTTTTTGCTGAATTAGTGATGAATTTATCATGTTATAACAACGAATAAAGACTAACTAAAGTTTGTAGATGATACGTATTATGTAATATCAAGATTTAATGGATTCTGAGCTTGATGTTACAGCAAAGACACTGTTTAGATCAAATTTGCTCTTACATATTTTCATTTACCATTGTTCTCTCAAGTGATTTCATACATTTTAATGTTATTTTTTAGCAATAAAGTTAATATAAATAGTGAATTTATTCGGGCACTGAATCCTAATTCTCAGAGGATTAAATTGGCTGAAAAATATGTTTTGTTAGAGAACTTACCTTTAATAAAAGCTACTTTTGTCTTTGAAAATTAGTTTTCTGATGTAGTCGTTATTCACTTTGCCATTAGAAAAATTGGCAGAATGTCTTCAATAAAGTTAATTACATTAGTGTAGACAGTATGGTAAATATAGTTTATTTTGAAAAAAGAACCAAATAAATTCTATGTAATTTTGAAAAATGTTATATAATATTTTGTTTAGTAACGATGGTGAAGTATAAAAATTGCATATTTTAGCTATTTAGCAATGTAATATTACCGCATATAATGTGGGGAGACAAGTAGTAAGTAGGTAAAGAACAATGTTTTTATTAAGTTGATTAACTTCTTTGGCTAAGTATATCTTGCGTACCCATACTTCCTATAAAGAAAGTAGGACCTGAGGTATGATTGTTAAGAAACAATTTTAAATTCATACGATTATATAACAGTATGAAAATTAATAACAGAAATAAAGTTGAATAGTATACGAACAGTTGACTTACTGATAATATCTAGGAATGCTCTATCTATAATTTGTTCTTGTCCATAATTTGCTGCTTCATACACTCGACATTCATAAAGACCACCATCATTTTCTTTAGCTGATTGTACAGTAAGAAGTACTTCACTACGATAATTATAATTTAATTCACCGGTAACTTGTTTATAAACAGTGATTCCTTTTGATGATCCACTAGTGATTTGTTGAAATGAATAAGCGAGTTCACGAACTATATTATTGGTATTATTGTACTTTGTATTGTATGTATCTAAATCTGACTGTACTGATACAAAATTGTTCGGTATTTGAGGATAAACTAGTATTATCGGTCGATATGAAGAAGTTTCAATTGCATAAGTTGGTCGAAACCAGTCTACTGCTATGTTGGCTGATCTGTCTTTTGTAACATATACTGAACAGGTAAGATTAAATGCAGATCCAATGGTAATCATGGATGGAGATGATATGGTAACTTTTTAAAGAAGAAATGAAAAAAAGTTATCAGCAAGTGACTTATAGTTACCTTATGATTAAACTAGAAGGTATTTAGCTACAAAATGAACTCCACACCGATGAAATTAAAAGTTTTGACGAAACTATAATTCTCTAAACAACTACTGTGAACTCAAAAAATCCATTATATTACTACGGATTATGATTTTTAGAAATTGCTCTTCCTTAATTGACATTTCGAGCATTTGCCCTGTATCATAATTCAATCTGACGTTTCATAATATATTACCTCTTCAAAAAACAGAATAGAATTTCAGCTGTATGATTATTTATAGGTTATTTGAATAACAGAAAAACACAATTACATTTTAAAAGCCACATAAAATTACAAGAACAATACATTTAAAGTATCTAGGCAACTTAGTTAATTTGTCGCCTTATATTATTCCAATTTAATAATAAAAATCATGATTATTTCGAGCGATTTCGTCAACTAATACACCCATCTGAATGATATATTTGTCTCACATCTATTTACCACATAATATGAAAAGCGCAAGAGAAGCAAAGTGGTCGAATCACATTGTATATTTTTCAATGCAAACTGTGTTGGTTTGTTTGGTTGCTCATGGTTTTGAAATCAATTTCTATCAATATTCTGCACAACTGATGTACACAACTATAAGAATACTTGATATTTTTTGATGAAATAAATTTATTCAATGGAGAAATTTACAATTAATGACCAATTTTTTTCTGTGTATTTTTATAATTCCTTTTTGGTTTTAAAAAAGAGGAATAAATTTTAAACAAATAATAATGATAATAACAATCATGATAACATGGCGCATAAATCATCGGTCAGTAGTGGATTAATTGTTTGTCCCTTTTTTAAGACAATTGATGAATGAATAGATGAGATAACTATTTGTTTTTCCAAACGTACAAATAACTCATTGGAATATTTGTCAATATTTGAATTGAATAGCTTGGTAAAAATCTAACTTGCAAATAACTATTTCATAGTAAAGATGAAAATGAATTTTTGATTTGTTTACAGAGAGTCAGAAGAAAAAAATTACTTGAAAGCTAGAGGCATTGCTTACAATGAATATTATTTTAAAATGTTCACTTATTTATTAACTGACTAAAAATGGGCTATAAACAATCATAGAAAACAGAGTAAACTACACAGGTAGTGAAAGAAATAACAGGGAATTCAGTGGATTTAAAGAAAACAAAAAAAATCAGTTTGGCTACATACATTTCTTGTTATCATGATTAGAAATTTAAATATTTTAGTGTTATTAGTTCGAATGAATAGTTTTTCAACACTAGATTAGTCATATTATCAGTTTTCTAATTAGTTTCATATCAAGGGATTGATTACTAGGAACTATCATTGACTAGAGAAAGATTGAAGGTCAGAGTGTGTTGTTCAGCTGTTTTATCTCTGTTTGGGTCTTTTTAACACTGCTAATTCATGATTATACATGGAATGCAGTACATTCTTGTCGAAATGTGAGCATGACATATTTGGACTAGATTATTGACATATTTAGGTTCTAATCAATGATATAGAAACTGACTATGGTTATTAGTTTTATAAAAAAGTTAAGACATAAATTATGCAGTTTCATCTAAAAGTACTCGAGTGAGGAGATATATAAAGAACTCGTTATATAATGATCATCATTTAGGAAATCTAATAATGTATTCCCCAAAACGTATCTTAAACCACTGTTTGATAAATGATGAAACAATAAACCATTACACTGTTTGAGAATATGGAATACTGATGCATAAAATGTGACTGATAAACGATTTGTCTTAAATATGGATAAAGCGTTGTAGTGTTAAAATGTAAAGATTACCAATACGTCTTTCGATAAACTTATGAAAACATACGAAATACTTCTTCAATACTGTTCACATAGTATTGTTTTTGAAGAATACGAATAAGAGAAAGACGACAATTAAACTACTTTTTCATAATAAAAGAGAATATAATAATATTACATCTGTTTATTGTGATGCATCCTTTTGCATTGATATATATACAAAAGATTATTTAAGAATGGGTTTCTCAGAGGTGTGTTCTATATTTTTTTGAGCTGTTTTTAGTTCTGAAAAAGTCCATAATAACAACCAAGTTTCAAATAATTTTTGAAAATCTCCAATTTCTTCATCATATACATCATGTATGAAATTTGTAGTAGTAATGTAATGAACAAAGATGGATGGTATGAACAATTTCTTTTGAAGAAAACACAGTTTACTAGTGTAAGCCTTATCTTCAGATATCCACTTTCAAAATAAGCGTATTCTTGGCTGTCTTCTAGTCTTTAAACCCTCTGGTTACGTCATATATCCGAATCCAACAATCTTTGTTTCTGCAGTAGTTTCCGGGTGACACTCCACTGAACATCCATTGCATACTACTTTTATGAGTAGTACACGTGACAGTGCCAGTTCGTGTTGATCAGTTACTAATAATGCAAACTGATGAGTAGTGAACTGTGCAATGAATTGTTGCACAGTTCACAAATCTATGACTTTAGCATAATACTTTAAACGTACAGTAGTTTTGACGTTATTAAACAGTAGTATCAAATTAAAAGTGAAAAGTTGTAGTTTAATTGTATCACGAAAAAATGAAAATATCTTTTTCATTTTAATCAAAATTCAAGTTAATCATGAGTGAAACAGAAACAACAACTGAATGAGAAAAAAACTAAACCCATCAATCATTAATTTTATTCAATTTCTGACTGAATACAAATGACATTAAAAACTGGTGAATATTGTGTAAAACAAACAAATAGTGAACAATAGTTAAGATTTGTTTTACAATAAATGTGTATTCTGAATTTTGATATGATTTCTCATGGGATATTTATATGTTCATATCGCTTTGATGTATGATATATTACCAAATTTCATCTTTTCATGATATTCTTAGATTTATATACAAGTATTATCTTAACATAGTTATTGAAAAAGCAACAGAAAATTAATAGACAGTTAAAATTTAGTAAGCCGAAATATTAATTTTTTGATTTCTTTTGCTACCTTCAGGATCATACGATCTGTTGATTAACAAAAATAAAAATTATTATATAAGAACGCTGTTTTGTTTGTGTATTACAGGTGAATTTATATTTTCTTTCCAGTAAACATTCTGAATGGTAAAATCATAAAGACGGTATAATGTGAAGTCTGTACTGCTTTGCATAGTGTGATGTATTTACGCAAACTGGTTCGAGCGAAAAACTCAGGATGCATATTACCTTAATAACGAAATAAATAAGTGAGAACGGATTATGGAATAAAATTAAAAACAGAATTTAAATCTTCGTTCGGTATGCAAAAACCTATTACCAGTTCATCTCACTTGGTAAACGGAACAAAGATCAACGATGAGTGACACGATAGGCTGTTCTAATTCGATTGTCCCAGGTCTTGCTAACTAGAGCAAGAAATCTTAATGAGGCGTGGAATGTATATGCAGAAAGGTTGAGGTTACCAAGCACAGAACTCAAGCTTCTTTATACAGTTGATAAAAACGCCGTTGGGAGAGCCACAAAATAAAGTACTGAAATAATACATCAACCGATGACAGTTAAGGATTTTCCTTGTGGGAAATGTTATATGAATGTCAACTAAGCGTCCAATACGCGAAGATAGTGAAATTTAAAATTTCAGAATAAAATCACAAAATTAAGACCTTTTCCAAGTGAGTTCTGGAGATATACAGTCTGTAATATAATCATCGTAAGATGAACAGCAGCTTTGGGATGCAGATACTCTCGGCTGACGAGTCCGCAAATAAATGAGGTTTGCTGCCTGGATCCCACTACCAGCCAAATTCCATCTTTTTAACACATATTGCAATATAATTTTTACATGATGTTTTACACATCATTATGTTTATTTCTAGTGATAATTTATATTGTATTAACAAGTACAAAATTAAAGAATGAATGTAAAATTCTTCCACTTAAGTGTCATGGGTGAATAAAATCCAAGTAGCTTTCAATAATTCTCATCTTAGCTAGAATTTCTGAAACACTTCAAACACACCGTCCTTAAACAAATCCAAAGCTGAAATTTCAAGTCAGAAAGCAATATTGATATATATATATATATATATATATTATTACAATGGTATAATTCGTAAAGTTATTGTTAATTTATTTGCTGTGAAATATCTACCTCAGTGGAATTGATATTTGTTACCCGTTGCCTTTCCAGTTGATAAAACATAAAAGGCAACCAAAAGCTTTCCTAGTGAAAACACTAATTAATCTCTTGTCATTTTATAGCAGTCTTTTACTTTTTACAATGTCAATAGATTTAAAAGCTTTTTATACAAACCATGTGACACAATATAATTTGATCATTACAATCCATAAGTTTAAACAAATAAACAGGTAGACACTTGTTTTTCCTTTACTTCAATGTTTGGTTTCATTAGTGTGTTGCGTTTTAAATATTGTTGTAGCAAGTAAATAAAATATAATTTCATAAACAGGGAAGTAAGATCAACACCTAATTTCCATTCACTTAAGATAACTACTGTTGTATTTCTTAGAATTTAACATGGAATAAAGTAAATAATTTGACAAGTCACGATAGATATCGCGTTATTACCATTATCTCAGCTGGTTTTATTCAAGATCAGATTCTTTAAGCAACTATCTGAAAGTGTTTGTTATGGAAAATGTTTTAATTAAGAAAAAAATTTCTATTAGATATAAAATGATTACTAATATCAAATAAACTAACATAAGTGAAGCTCGGCAATATCTGCTGACCTGAATATGAGAGGGGGTTGATTCACTGTCATAACTGTGTACGGATTAACTAACGTATATTGGGACTGTCACGAAATTCTTTATTATTTAAAGGTGAAAGGTAAACTGTTTATTGAGAGTGAAAATGTATCAGCATAGCATGACGTTATTTTCAAAATGAGTTCTATTTACTGTCCATTATTTAATTCATTGTAAATAACTATCACAAATTTTAAACTGTTAATTTTTTGCTGGCCTTGTCATATAAGGCAGATAGTTTAAATGATAATCGGCTGTCGTTGCTGACATGATCAAAAAATGGTTATTGGTTGTGATTCGATATCAGGAGCGGATTTTGTTATTCGAGATTACATAAACACTTCTTTTAATTGTCTTGTTCAAGTGTATTTGGAATATGTGTTTGGAAAGATGCTTCTAATTGGTCACTAACTAAGACCAGTCTGTGACAAAATGCATTTTAAATCACTACAGATATTCATAATTGACTGATTTAACCTATTTTCAACGTGAGTAATAACTAAAAGAAAACGAAGCAATATATGATTCTAATGTACTTCGTTACCTCAATGATATAATTCATTGAGCGAGTTCATTGGTTTGATCAGGTTTTTTGCATTAAACTGTTCAGTTTTTCAATATAAGTTAAGCGATATGACAAAAAAGAGCTCATTTTTTAAACGGGTTCGCATTACTAACAAACATATTCTTTAACGTCTTGAACATTTGAATTTTAATGTTATTATTTGTAATTAGTTATGAAAAATTTGGTTTTTATCGAAGTGCATTTCTTTAATTGTAGATATGCAATTTGTGTATCTTATTCTTCGTCTTATAATGCTGATAACCGCTAAATGAGTATTCTCTTTAGGAAACTCAATTTTTCAAGAATGATGAAATGCTATTAAGTCAAATTAATTTGCTTCTTTCCAAATGTCTATGTAGTTAGGACAGCTTACTGTTTTATATACAATATTCAAGAGAAAATATTTCAGCTTTCAAACAACAATTAAATTTTCTCATATTATTTGGAGCCATAACATCTTAAATGCAGAAGAAATGCTATGCTGAATTCGAATTATCAAAGTATTTTTAAGGTGAATTTTAAAATTGATGATACAGTGAATGATATTGTTAAAAGAGTAATGTTTTGAATTTTTTAGGATTGACTGAGAATTTATTAATTGCAAGCTAGTTTTCAGCTTGAAACATATACATTCATGACAACGTATGATAATCACTAAATATCAAGAATTTGTTGAAGTTGAGTCAAATGAGCTATTAGATTATCACTCGGTCAGTCAATGGTATTTATCACCCTTGCATCTTAGGGTCAAAGATTTATATAGCAGGAACTACATTAAATTAAATTAAATTGAATTCCTTGTATTTTCGACTGCAATAAAGAGAGCTTTGAAAGTATGTTAAATGCATAATCAATACGCACCAATTTTATAGGCGTATTTGTAATTAGCAAAACTAGGTGAGTATCATTATATATACTAATGGTAAGAAATCTTTCTTCTTCGAAATATTTTATTCTATGTTTGGTTTCCTGCAAAGTCATTCTGTTACTTCCCCTTTGAAATCTGATATTTATTCAATTCTTCATTATTCCATGGTAGATGCTGTTCTAATGAAAATAACCGTGAAGCTTCTTATCATTTCTGACGTACGTTTTTTAGAGATCGTTTCATCCATAGACCAATATCAGTTACATACATAATGAATATCGGATGAAAATACTCATCCCCCAGTTTCACGTACATGCCTTGTTGTCTGTGACATTCTGAACAAGATGTAAACTGAGACTATGGTTCTCGAGGTTACCACTTTGAATTTGTAAATTATGTTAAGAACCAAACTATTTACGGCTCTATTTTAAGTCGAATTACCGAAAGTCATGAATTTGTTTATTTGTCTCACTGTTGATGTAAGTGAACATCACTTACTATGTATTCTTCCTTAAATAAATAGAAATCATTATCAATTTATAACAAAGTTGTTGATAAGCATTTCAGAGAGCAACTTATGATCGAATGTGACAGTGATGAATAGTTGGAATCTTTACAGTTTATCAAAGGGAATAAATCTGTCTTATGAACTGGTATATTCTATTTCATAATAGAAAATATGTTCATATTGTCAACTGGTTACTAACGACACGTATCTAACCCTATATTGGACATCTCAGAAAGTTCACGGACATCCTAGTTAGCTCCAGTATTATAAATTTTTTTACTGATAATAGTTAACAAAATTATAGATCTGATATATTTCTAAATATTCCTGTTGATAATATCATGGAATTAAGGTTTAAGTAATCTGACATTTGATCAAGACTAGATCAAGATTATCTAACACCGAATATATCTATTTAAATTTAAAGATATAGAATATAAAAGTGTCTGATGGATAAATAATTTATTCACTCTACTTATTATTTAACAAATACTCTGAAAAACATATACTGTTTGATTTAGCAAATAATAATATCCAGAAAATGTGCGCTATTTCAGCTCATGAACTATTGATGATTATTCTTTTTCTTAACATTCTCTTATCATAATTTATTATTCATTAGTTAAAAACCTGTGAAAATGACCGTTTCAATAATAATGTTCCCGAACTGGACACATTAGTAAGAATGAAATTTTGTTTATTTCCATTATAGAAGACAAAGCTTATACTGTTTGCAGAAGGATTTTATGAAATATTGATGCAGCGAACAAAAATGATGATTTTCTTGACATGTTATGGGATATAGAAATATATACATATTTTGGATAGTTCTATTAATTTTGCTTACCTTGTAATTTGCCTTGTTTCTTGAATGAGATATTTCTAATAGGTGGAAATAAAGTGTTCTAAGTATATGAAGGAAAATCTCCCGTCCAATGGGCTAGATGTTGTAAATATTTTAAACAGCCATCATTTGGAAAGAAAATCTGTTTCAAAAACGATTTCGGAGACTAACTAACATCATTTCAGTTGAATGAGTAACTTATTTCTGGTCCCTAAGATGTTAACATTTAGTCTAACGCTGAATACTAAAACTATTACGTTTGCTTTTTTGAACAACCGTTGCGAGTTGAGCTCGAAATCTGATGGCTGTTAACAGGGTGGTTAAACAACTAGTTTACACTAGAAGGTTATTCTGATCTAGAAAGTTTTACAACTGAGAACTTATTGTGAATAAAGAATTCTCATACCACTATAATAGAGTAAAACATTAGAGTTATATCTTGATCTGATTTCTACTTCAACAAACTTTAATCACATTTATTGATAAAATATCTACCAGTCAATGTGATCAGTGCTTTGGAGTAGTTATATTGTGACTTAATCTATAAGCCATTGCAGAAAGACACTAAAACTTTGGACAGTTTTTGTAACGGTCACTGATACTTCTGCTGTTTTTCTATTTTTCGAAACTTTCGATTAATTACATCAAAACCTTTTGAATAACTGAAGTGATACTGAATACATATATTCTTGCCTAATAAGTTAAGGAATTTGATCTGATTTGAGAGCATACTTGCAATGTATTCTCTAAGTGTTCTGTTGAAATTATCTTGACTACATTTCAGGTGAAATGATCCACATTTCAGTACAGGACGGTTCTAATATTTCTGTAAATAATTCATATTGACTAAAATGTATTTTTTTTCAGTACTTTGGAAAAGCAGTTATACATGAATACATCCAAATAAATCACTTAATATATATATATATATATATAATTGATTTCCGCGTGAATAAATCTCACACTGAATTAAAAAGGCTAAGCTAAATTCATAAAGACGTAGAATATTTTATTAGCATGTAATTTGTTTGATCAAGTTTACTAGGTTTATAGAAAAAAAACAGAAATTATAAATCATATTTGTTCATCTACATAAATTATTTCCAGCTTTGCACCATTTCATTGTATAAAATTCGATTTTATATCAAAAGACTAAAATATGGAATTTGGTAATTGCATAAAACATTATACCTCTCACAATATATATGCAAATATTACTACACATTAAAGAAAAATCTAACTTTACTATTTATTTGATAATTGTTTTAACTGCTCATACAAGTTATTAATAACTAGTTGAGTGATAATTACCATATAGAAAATAAATAAATATTTTAGATTCATATCGATCTTTCTGGTGCTTGATTTGTATTTAGTATATTTACGACTATCTCTATTACTGAGTCAATTTGAAATAAAACAATTTTTATGATAATTAAATTACTCATAGTATGTAGATATGTAGATTAGCTGAATTCTGGGAAATACATTTATATATTTATATAATAAAAATAAATCAACATTAAATAATACGCTGCAGTTTCATTAGACATAAAATACACATTTTCATCAAATAATTTATATTTATTAAGATTATTTTATCAGATAAATTTCTCTCAGTTTTCGATAATATAACTATCTAGCAAGACTTTAATTTTGTTCATTCTAAATATTCTGAAATTTAAATCGATTTAGTTGAGAGATAATTAAAATATAGGAGAAGTAAGAGGAGTTATTGCATACTTGAATGTAGCGATTCATAAGATATTGTCGATTTTGTAAGCCTCATACTCTTTAATAGTTGAAACCGTCCTAATGTACAACCATATGGCTTAAAGCCAGAAAGTTTAATGGTTTTATTTAGGAAAGTGAATTTAGTTACTGAGTTACAATAATATTTTTAATGCATATTACTAGAAAATAGTCAATTTGTTTTTATAAAAAGAATGTTAAGTTTGAATGCATAGACTTACTGGCGAAATGCTTCAAATGAAGAATCTAAAATTTAAAAAGGCTAGTCTACCTGCTGGAGCATTTTGTAGGTAATATCTTACTAAATATTATCGTAGTGCATATGTATATAATCTCAAACTATAGTGAACTGTCAACGAATCTCAATCATCTGAATTCCTTGTTGGTAGAATAACTTTTGAACAAGGTATAGTTATCTGGATTAAGTAGTTTGATTAATAACGTCGTTTGATGTTTTAGCTGAAGCATATTGTGATTAAGTCTTGTTGCATACAACATTACTGATTACAAAAGCATCCATTAAACGTTGTACAAGTGAGGTTACGAATGTGACGCTTGTCTTTTAGTACTACTAATAAATAAATTTGCTTATCAAACAAGTGTTAGTTAGATGAGCGACTACTGATTGGGGAAATTTCAAAGAAAATATTTTAGACTTGAATACGGTATCGGTAGTATCTTATACATAACACATGTATTTTGATTTGTAACAATATTGAAATTATGAGTTGCATTTAAAGCTTCATGAGATAGCATGATTCTAAAAACTAAGCAGGTTACTTGTATATGATGAGAAACATCAACTACGGTTGAAGTTAAGAAAGGTTCTTACTTAGTCATTTTCCTATGAGTTAAGAAGCACAGTAATTAGAATGCCATATCGTATCTCAAGTTAGTTACGAGAACACTTCTACTGTACTCAGTATACAAGTGGAATACAGATATTTATGTGATTCTTGTGAGCTTTTTTTTAGCACGATAGTAATTAGGTGATTATGCAACTTATGATTCGCAGTGATTCCTTGTGAAACAATGAGATACTTAGATTTTAAACTAGGAGTCATTTGAGACGTGATACTGATAAATTAATTTGTCTGAGTAATTAATTATACTACAGAAATTCATTCCTCTGCACACGATTTCAAATTATGACTGTTGAAAATATACAAAAATATTTTCGATGATTAACAATAGCCCAAGATAATACTAATTAGTTTTTTCTAAATATCGTCCAAACCAAAACCCTTTTTCATTTATACTCATATTATTCATTTTTTCAGTGTCTATAAACTAAATTACTGATAGAGATGATCTGTGAGCTACCAAACACTGAAGTAAAGTTCAGATACCCTCCTCATACATTCATAACCCTTACTGTAGTTCATAAAATTTCTATTTGTGTTAGTTCCGCAATTTCAAATGAAATACCGGTAGTTTAGATTGGGATAAAAATTAATTTACATGTTTTGGCCTGTAAAAACTAAATAATACTTTATTAACGATTATAAGAAGTCACCAGCAGATATTTATCTTGAGAAATCGAATAAATATATTATCCTAACCAATGATGCAACAGATTTATTCTGAATAATTTATATGCCTGTACCTCAGCTTCTCACTACTACTTCATTACAAGCGTTTTTCACTGTAAATAATGTACAACGGTTTTATATTCATACACTATGGGACGACTACAACTGAATATATTAGTGAGAGTTGATGTAATTGATAACTCCCATTCGACTGACTTAACCAGTTCAATTTCAGCTTCTCTGTGATCTCATATGACAAGCGAAAACTACTTTTTAATATCAGTTATGAATGCTTCTTGAAAACCATGTAACTTGTGGTTTCTTTAATGTTTTTGTTTTTGAAAATATGCATTGAAAGTGTTCTTATCAATCTATCAATCAACGTATATCTATCATTGTTCCACTCTAAAATGTGAATTGTACGAAAATGAGAAATGTATACATCTTTGGGCAGGATATTTAAATGTAAATGGAAATAAATTATTAAACGATTATTGATTTTTTTTAGTGTATATGAATGTATAGTATATGAATGATTTATGAATAATGAATTAAGTTATGTATCACATGTGCAGTGTTCAGATATAATTAACGAGATCCAATGGCATGAATTAAAGAGGATAGGCTTTTTGTTTCATCCAGTAATAATGAATTAAGTTTGAATTGTTAAACTGACGTATAACGTCAAACGAATAATCTGTATGATTAAGCAAATATCTGTATGTTATTGTATGATGGCTTTTTAAAACATGTGAGAATATACACTGAATGGAGACGTTTTACTAACAAATTTACAAAAAACTTGGTATTTTCAGTTAATAATTACCAACTGGCTCCTTCTTTTTACTACCTAAATCAAGCTATCTGGCACTGTATTGCTTAAACATATGCAAAATAGCATCAAATAAGAATAGGGATTTATTAAAGCTTTGGTTGTTTGAGTTGTTACCATTAAGAAAATTTGAAGCAACAAGTAATATTATGTGTAAAGGAAAATCATCACTAGTGATTTATATTAGTTACGAATGCATCAAATATGTCATTGAGTGAAAATCATTAGGCATGCACTACCACCCACATTTAAATGATAACGTCTATCGATTTTGAAGCCTTAGAAAATCTGAATTACAGTAAAAAATCTTAGATTCTGTTTTACAAAACAGTGGAATAGATCATGACACTGTAATGTATTCATGCTGTACAAACATGAAACCAGGTTAGGGAAATGTTCACTGCGTAATTCTTATAGGACTTACAATTTTTGATGTTAGTGAGGTGTGTTGGTACAGAATTGGCATTTCAAGAAAAGTAACTTACATCCTAATTGTCTCAATCTTAAAAATTTCAAATTCACCAATAATTTTATTCATCCTTACAAGCTGATTGTCTTTTCTTGGGGAATGATTAAAAGCTGAACCAAAAAGCATCTATTTACACCTTGTTTGAATGGTTCATTTTGATAATTCATAATTCAAAAGTACTACATGACAAATTTCGTAATTCATTATAAATAAAATTAAAGACTAAAATAAAGTTACTTACTTAATTTTTTCTGACTGTAATTGATTCTTGAGGTTGATTCTGTTGATAAAAAGTTTTGGAAACAAAACTTGAAATGAATTATGTAAAAATGTGTTTTATAAATAAGATGAAGGCGATTATTCAAACCAACTCTGTACCGTTTGCCTGTTACAGGTTTGTTTCTTTCACAAAAACGTATCATTCTGCTTTTTACAAATTAAACGTGAACATGCGTAGAGGTTGAGTGACATTAGACAATGAATAACGCTTGTTGAGAATCTAATTTAATCGTTTAACTTAAGTTTCCACATGCTGATCAAATCATATCTATTTAATGTAGTGGATTTATACTTGCTTTGAAGTTTTACTTATTAATTTATGTGTAATGGGATTAATTTCATTAGAAAATTAAACATATGTGTTTCATCACTTTATGCGAATGTAGAGAATTGGGTTCCATTCAACATATGTGACAGTGGATAGTTAAATAAAATAATTTAACTCATTGAATGGATACATTTTAACACATTTTGCTAAAATATTTCAGTTTATACTACCGATTCTAATGTAAATATTGATGGGTCCTAATGTAACACATCTAACTGCAAGAAAACTGTATTAAATAAAATTCCATATGTCCAGGATATTTCACTATTCGTTATAAATGCTTTTATAAGAAACAGCATTGGCGTTGTTTTCATTAGGTTCATAGCAAATGCCTTTGGTATTTGCATTCAGAAAAATTAACGCGACAGACCAAGATTTATAGCATCTTAGCTATTCATAGCTGTTTAACACCGTATAAGGGCACGCATCAATCAAAATTTACTAGTTTTATAGCTGAAATTACTAAGCGAGTGTCGTTTGAAATAGGTTTTTGGTCTACCAGTAACTCAGTCGATAACTAAAATATTCACAGAATACTTCATATAATCATCGAGTAGCTAACTGAAGGAACACTGTTGAGAGATAAATCCTTAACAGTATATTTAATATTTGGATTATACGTCATTAATCAAAGCATGGATTCTTTTTATTACATACTAACTAAATAATAGGTACAAGGAGTAAAGGACTTAAGTGGCTTAGCAAAATAAAATAGATAACAACAGCATAGCTGAAATATAATACAATTCTTACTTATTGGTATGTAATGCCTAAATCACATAATGTTATCATACAGCGGTTCATGACTCTTTGTTATTAAAAGTGAATTTCGTTCTATTTCAAACTTCTCGTTAGTGTCTGTTAATGTTTTCATGTAAAAAAGTGAAGTCCAAGACTGTTTTGAGCAAGTGAACTCAGCATTATCAAACTAGTGAGAATGCTGTTAGTGAAGTTATGTTGTCTGAACTGAATCACTTAATCTTATAGCTTTCGTTGTCTTTTTAGTTGACATCACTAGCACACCTTTACCAGTTGCAGTAAGCTATTAGGATTGGTGCATTTATGACCGAACGCTTATTTTGTCAACATTAATATTGATGAAGACGGTACTCTTTAGAAATTGTTCCTGTCAGCTACACATCTGGACTGTCAAAAATTGGTCGTATCACAGAAGTTTCAGATTGATCTTTAGGAATACTTATTAATAAGCAGCTGTTTTAAATGAGAAAATATTAGTGCTGCTCGCGTGAAGTCAGAAAAACAACAATTATGTTGTTAAAAAAGAAGCCGAAATATCTGGTGGTCAGTAGGTAAGTCAAGCTTTGATAAATGAACATTTACACCATATTTAAAGCTTATTCCAACGTAAATGTTCAGTAAACTGTAATGACATCTGTGAACATTTCTTAAAATGTGAACTAAATGATAAACAATTGATACAATTTCAATAAAGCAGTTTAAACTACATGCTTAATACATATTTAAACATTTAGTTATCAATACTATGTACCATAGAAACAAGCCTACATATTCTTTAGTGTAACTGCTTTTAATTTCCTCGTTTTCAAAAAATCTTTTGTTCTCAAATGGTTACGTTCGAAGTCAATATTTTTGCTTGAGCTGTTTACGACCATATATTCTGTATTTTCCCAAAACTACAAAGTAGACAAATGTCTATCTCTAACACATGTATTCATTTTACATTTCAGAATATGTATTTCGTGTTGAAATGTACCTAATACAAACAGGAACAGTACTATACTGATGAATTACCAGTTATAAAAGCTTATCACACAAACACCATACATCTCGATCATATTTTAAAATTCTGTTGATGGAATCCTGATTTCTTTCAATAATAAATCTATTTTGTTTGCTGTAAAAGTCCAAAAAGACTCCTTGAAATTTTTGTCAATAAAATAATAACATGAAAAAAGATTATTTTTAAAGACATTTGAGTTTTGAGGACAAGTTGACTAACCTAATTATTAATAATTGATAGGAATAGGTGAGTAATATCAATAAGCAATAATTACAAACAATTATATTCAAAAAAAGATTTGAGAAATTCTTTAGTTAAAACTATTTACTACAAGAAAATTTCGTCGTCCATTTTGAATTTGTTAACTAATCAGATTCACTTGAACTTATTGACTTTAAAAATGCAAAAAACCGGTAACTTACCATTTACAATCACATGATAACTAATCATTTGTGATGTTCTTCCCATAAGCATACATGTATAAATATCAGAATCTGTTGGTGTTACAAAGTCAATAATCAGATCCCATCGGCGACGTTTCCAATTATTTCTGACATCATATTTATCTACATAACTTTGATACGATAACTTATCTCCTTTCAATGTAGATTTCGCATTGTATTCTTTAGTATCAAAATGATAGATTTCATTGTTATAGTAATTATCATCGCTAATATTTAAACGAAATCTAGAATCTTGCATAAAACTGACAGTAGATACAAATAAAGGATTTTGTCCTTTTTCCCAGATCATTGTCTGTAATGAAAGAAATTAAATATTGTGAAGAAACTAGTTTAGTCTATGTATAAAATGTAGCACAAAATAAAACAATGGTTAGTTCTATGAATGACTTATTAAGAAACGCTAACAAAAGGTGCTTAGGAAGGTAGATAAAACAAACAATGTGTTAAGACATTTTTTCACCCTTACTTGACAGAGCATATGAAAAGGATTGTTTGGATATACAAACTACGTAGTTTCGCTTGATCCTTAAAAACTTCAGCTTTACATGTACAACAAACTTTGGGTGCAGTAATTGTTTGGGTATTTTTTTTACTGGATCGACAAATCGCAATAGACATACATCTTAAATAAACCCTCATTAGTAATGACTATTAGCACCAGAAATTACTAATCTTTAGGCACAAAGTAACGTCAGGTGAAAATCAAGATAAAAAAAGCAGTTTTTAAGCATAGAAATTTTCTCTCACCTGCTAATGCAACTTTATAATAGAGGACACCGAGGAATCAGTCGATATTTTACTGCTCCCGTGATAATTATAAAATAGTGCGTAGAAATATATTGACCTTAATCTTATTACTACTCGTTATTCATTAGCTACTTTGAAAATAAATATAAGCATCTTCTCAAGTGTTTGAGATCCGTTTGGTTTTGAGTGTTGATTCACGTTAATCACAACTTCATCCAGAGTTTTATAAATCTGTTTGTTTTTTTAAAATGAATTATTGATGTAATAATGTCGAGATATGAATATGAAGCGAAATAGATAGGTCAAATTACGTATGCCTCAAAGATGTCATAATTTTGCACTGGTTCTGCGCATTTATTTAGAGTTTTTTCATTAGTTAATAAGACGGATGCTATTTGAGAAATGAGCCGGAATAGGAATGACATAGCATAATATCTGTTCGACTTATCAGTCGTAAATCTCGTTTCATATTAAAAACCTTGATATAGTTATTAAAAAAACCCGCAAAGTACTCGACGAATCACTTAATAATAAAGAAACTCGAAATCGATTACATCACGTAAAAATTGAGAACTACTATCTAACATAAATTCTGCATATGTCTTGAGAAATGATTTAGTACCTCTACCACGGATTTCTAAATATCATAAAAAAGAATTCCACAGTTTTAAGAATTATGTGAAATACTGAGAATACTTTCGTTGTATCATATTATGTCATAATTTCCTTTGAATGAAGAAATGTATAGTTAGGAGTTATTAAACCAATGAAGAATCGAGTTTTAACTACTGAATAGATATTTAGTAATTTTTATATAGACACAACTACCGATCCATGTCAAAATAACTCTACGGAAAGATATAGATTGATTGGTTCTTCCGTCGACAAGACCAAAATGCCAGAGTACAAATAGTTCTGGTTAATTCATTCCAGGGTATTTAAACATTTGTTCATATGTTTCCATTTTGACTAATACTCACCACTAAGTGAATTGCATCAAATCTATACTTACATTTTTTATATTACAAGATGGATTACAATTACGATATTTTTAGATTAAATAAATTTAAGCAACCTAAAGAAAACTTCAGAGCGATAATGAGAACAAAAAAAACCTAAAACCAAATGAGATTAAATTCACTACATAAAAGTGAATATTTTATTTGTATGTATAAATAATTAATTATGTCATGTGAACAATGTGTGATCTAATATTACAGTTAAAATATTGAATCTATGTATTTTTTAATAATAGATACAATAGGTACAAGATCTTAAATATACTTCAATATAAAAACTTGGATGAAATGTTTTGAGTTGAATTTACAAGTCAGTAAATATGAATACAAAAATTAATGTTAAATTAATGGAAACAAGCTGTGTAAACATTTATGCCAACTAGTTCATTACTGATTTCTTTTTCAAAAAAAACGTGATAATGTGTGAAACTCTGTAATCATTGCCTTAAACAACCTTAACAGGTGACGTGAATAAAATCAGTTAGTTGACCTGATATGTAGATATTTATATATATATAATCTTTCTTATAAAATAAGTTAACTGTTTTTACAGCTAAATTTATTAGAGGACATGATATTTGTATTTAATTGTTCAATTGATATTGACATTGTTTTATGCATATATTATGGCGTAATTTTCTATTAAAATAAATCAATATCATGAACTTTAACTATACAACTAACAATAGTTATTGTTCACCTGTGTAATCATACAATGTTACCTAGTAACTTAAAAAAGATGATTGACAAGAGAAATCAAGAAATTAGGCAAATTGTAAGCATTGAACAAAAAACAATAATTGATCATAAGGATACAAATTATTTTTTTATGTAGTATGTTCATTGCAATATGTAAACACAATTACATGCTGAATTTTGTTAGATTAACAAGTGTCTATTTATATTCTCATTACTCAGGAATTTATTATGTAGGAAATATTTCTAGTCTTCTACTTGTAAATTATGTAATTTTAACCAATCTTAATTGATTAAGCTACACTAGATGGTGAAGTTTTTACTTAACTCTTAATGCAAACCTATTAAAGACTTATTTGCTATTAGTCAAAGATTTCATCTGTAAAACCTAGATTTAGTGAAAGTTTTGACTTATGGCAGATGCCGAAAGTAATATTTCCACAAGATTCGACATTATAAAATACTGAACAACTGATTTACTCTAGTTTGTGACCACACAGTATGGTTAAAGTCATTACTTTTATGCTAAACTTTATTAAGCAGAGAGTAAAAGATTCAGAATCTGTTGGTCCATAAATTACTTTTTTGTTTCACTCTGGTTGAAAATATGCAAATTTCGGACAATAACAGTAGTGATTTGGCATGAGAATCACTATCAAGTTTACTTTATGATCACTTGGAAATGACTGTTAAGAAGTTCACTTCTGAAGTAAAACAGTTATCCAATATGCTTTTTGAATTTTCCTGTAAGTGGTTATTATTTCAAAACAGTAAATTTTTCCAAATAAAATTCGGAAACTTATTTATAATAAAACACAATAAAGTTAATGAAACAAATAACTTATGGAAAATAATTCGCCTCATTTGTATTTAAGGCAGCTACGAATGAGCCGCATAGTATATAGATTTAGCATGTCAGACAAATGTTGAAAAAAAAATGGGACGATTTAGTGATCAAATCAGGTTTCAGACTATTGCTAAAGTCAATATATATATATATATATATATATATATATATATATATATATATATATATATATATATATATATAAGCAAAGATAAACAGAAACACAATCTACTGTATTAAAGTGAAGCTTACATGAACAGAAACTAATAAATACCTATCAAAGTTCCTAACAAAACACATACTAAAATCAAAACGCAAAGTGAAATCACTGTCTGCATCTATGAAGCCTTTATCCCGAAAATTGTGTTTTAAAGGTGAATTGCCAGCGAGGTCGTGATATGATACATATGAAAAGTCATTGAACGAATATTTAACGCAGGTAGATTATGCCCTTCCTTGCTCAAACAGCCGTTAGTGAGTTCACAACATAAGGACAAACTTCTTAGTTACGCCTTCTCTATGTGTGCCTACCAGTTTAACTGCTTATATGCAGTCAGTTATATTGAACATACAATCAGGCAAATGCATCATCATTTTTTTGAACATCACCCCTCTTGGTTAGGCAAAGTAAGAAATGGAACAGTTTGAAGCTTCATTTTGAAAAGTCTCATATTTACTGGTCACCATATTAATACGAATTTTGCCTTATAAGTTACTCATAGAATTCCATTAAGCAAGTTCCATGTTTCTTGACTTCATTATTATATTTAGCGAAAGCCATGAGTCCATACATCCATAAACCCAATCTTTGTAAAGAAAAGTTTGTGTAGACTGCTAAGTATCCACAGTATTCCTATTGTTACTATTTTTCTCTAAATTTATTGAATTCTTTTCAATCTTAAGATTTCGTCAGTACCGTCACATTTCAATGTACAACTTCATTTCATATTATTTGAACAATCTCATTTCTCGTTTTATTGATTACAGATTAACATTTTCACAAATAAGGCTTAACATCAATATTCATTTGCTTAGTTTTGAACTTAATTCTGTTTGTACATAACGTATTGCAGTGATTAACCGATGACGTAATTGTATCTTGGATCTTAATTATACAACCAGTGAGCTTTTGGATGATTACTGTTTTATAAAAAATATTAATAAACTAACCAGTGTTTACTGATTATACTCTTTAATGTATTTATGTTGGGTCTGCTTAAGGAACTAATTTTGTGTGTTTTAGAGATAAATAATTGTTGTAAAAAGAACCTATGACCAAAGAGTAGCCTTTATCATTGTTTTTGGCCATATGTAAGGCTTTGACATATGTAATGTCAGAGTAACTCGTTATTCTTATGACAGTCAAAAGGAGTCATTAGCTGTGATGACAAAAATTGCATATTTTACGAGTCAATACCAAATTGTTTTGAGATATGGGTAAATAAAATACAGTGTCGTAGTGAATGACAATTACACTTTAAAACTTGACCGCTTCCTTTCTAGTAATTATAATATTTCACATAAGAGTTTTAGAACTTATAATAAAGGCTTTTTTACTTCTTGTCTAAAACTTCAACTTATACTTGTTATCACTGTCTACTTTTACATTTTAACTCTAGTTTCTGTTTTACACCAATTTCATTACTAGGTATTTTATTTTAGATGATTAATGTGTTGAATAAGGGTGACAGAGGTTAGGCATTCGTGCACAAGACCAAAGGTCCCAGGTTCGAATCCTGCGAGATGTAGGAGTCGTGGATGCACACTGCTGATGAATCCCGTGCCAGGATGAAACGGCCGTCCAGTGCTTCCAGGTTTCTAATGGTGGTCTAACAATGATTGATTGATGATTTCGAAGGTGTAAAATAACTAGTTTCCATAAGTCTAACTGAGGAAAAGAAAAGTAATTTTTTTATTTGAAATTTTATAAACAAAGTTATTAGTATTGTTGATTCTTTCATAAGACAAAACCTTGTTTTTTTATTTTCTTATGATATAATTCTTTTGAGCAGAAATACTGCCAGAAGACTATTGTATTTATTTACATAAGTTTATACACAGGCATTATTAAATCTAAATACATTCTATATGTCTAGCATATATCAATATTGTTTTCCAAGATAAAAGTACAAAAAAAAACAATTAATTTCACAAAATCAGAATAAAATAAGAACGATCGAACAAATAAAGAACCATTTTTTTTCTAGCTATTAATCAATGATGTTTCTTGTTAAGAAAAGAAATTGCTCTTGACACTTACAGAAGAGTGAAAACAAGTAATATGATCAATTCTAAGCAAAGTAAGGAAATCTTTAGTTCAGATTGTTGTTCTAAGCATGTCATGAGTACGTGTGCATGTGTGTATGTCAGTGTATAAATATGCGAGCACGTTGTTTATAATGATAACTCTTTCAAATCTTTCTATTCTCAAATCACATTATACAGTTGGTTGGAATTAGAGCGACGATTTTTATGGTTAAAACAAACATAGAATTAAACTACTTTTGTTTTAGGCAGAAATTCAAAAAATGTCTGTTATACATTTTCTTTTAATCATACATATTATCGACTATTTTAATTATCTGTGAAGTGTGAAAATGTGAACTAAACGCAATGGAGGAAAAAAGATAGACTGTTTACACAAAAAAAAAGATATTTGGCACTGATTAATTAATTATTTACTCAACTGTTGTCTTTCCTTGTACACCTGGGTATTTTCATTATTTGTGCATTTAAGTGTGATTTCATTACCAAAAAAACGATCATCATAGTGATATTTTGGTTGGAATATCATGTTGCTAAACAACATTATTTCAATTTCACTGGAAACATTGATTCATTTACTCCAGTTATTTAGTGGCTTAAGCTAAAATTGAAAATTTAGAAATCAAATCGATGCAAACTAGATGTAAGCGAGGATAGTAAAATATTTTTTACGGGCTGATATTAATGATAATATTACTGTAAATTGTGAGTCAGGATATCAATGAGTATTAGTGGTAGTTATTCATCAAATTTTATCAAATGAATGATCACTTTGTAAGCTAAAAACGAGATTTTACAAATGAGCTTAAACTTGGCAATAGAGAAATGAAAATCCATCAAGTTTTCATGTGTGAAATTTTTAAACTATTCCAATTTATCGATTTAACATGATGCTTGAATTTGATTTTTTGCTAAAGTTTTGACAATGAGAAATACCTACAACTAGTGTCTCTCATTTCACAGAACTAGCTGATTTAAGGTATGCGAAAATAATGCAGACAGATTGAAGTTATTTTCCTTGATATACCTAAAAGCAGCTTGGTCGCTTTTAGGTTAAAGTAAAATAAAAGAGGCTTACGTTTTCATGTGTTAGGTTTTTCCACACTTAGAAATACATATATAAATATGTATTAGAACACCTAATGATTCAAACTTCACAAAGTAGTTTTTGAAAACTATTGTTTAAAAATCAATCATATAACCTATGAATATTACTGTTCATAAGTTGATAACAGCTGAGTAACATCGATAAATACCTTAAACTTGTTAACTTGCTTCTAAACGTTTGCATATTGTAAAGATTACCATCCTACATAGTAAGTAAGCAGCTCTACTTATATCTTGCTCCATCTCAAACCACTGTTAAATCGCTGTGCTACTAATATATCTGATATATATTTCCTTTTTATGAGCACCATTTGGAAGAACTCATAATTTCCAAATGTATCTACTACTTCAGATTTTACAATCCCGTATCATAATTGTGGAACTTATTTGGATCATATGAATACACAGGCGCTTGTCATTTTCAAGTAACGCTGCATAATTTTTGATAATCGTTTTCGAGTAAATTCTGTTTCCCTATTTTTATTATTGATATACTGATATTTTTGGTCAGTCATAGTTAAACAGTAAGCTTAGCTTGATTGCTTTGTCGGATTTTGTTTACCTGATTCTGGGTATTAACCTATGCTCGTTTTCCGACAAAAGTTTACATCTTTGGCCATTCAGTCATATGTTTTATAGAAGCATGTGTACCTAAGTATTATAATTATTAAATGTGCTAAAAAGTATTTTGTCTGCATAGTTAGTTACAAGACGAATGGACGAATAATGGTGGCGAAGACTTCCCATAAAATAGTGAAAATCGAAGATGAAACTGGAATATTTCGGATAATTTTGTATAGCTTAGTGAATTTTCCCCTTTTAATTTTAAAAGGCCTCGGATCTGACTTATATCTAGACGAAAAATTGTATATTCTATGAAATAAATCTTTTATCTAATTTCCGTTTACCTTTGTTAGGTGAACCCTGTTTGTATGACGGTGGTAGGTAATTGCCTATTACAATTTCGTGGATGAATTTATTTCATACATTCGCATAAACAATTAGACAATAGAATAAGAAGCGTAAAAGTGAAGTAAATAAAGCAAAGAGGAGAAGGCAAGTTGGTCAAATTGATGTGTGGAAGCATGATTAATTATTTATAATCAGACAAAAATAATCTAGATTTGTGACAAGCAACGTACATACTTAATGATATAAAAACATTCAAGATTTCAAGCAAATAATTGCCAAGATCAAAGGATATGGGAATAATGACTCAAAGATAACAGATTGACTCGTTTTCCTGAAAGCTTGGACAAGTTATATGGGCTTGATATATTAGTACACTTTATGAATTAACGTTTAGTTACCTAGTCTAGAATAATACTATTTTATTACATAACTGAGTTTATTTCGCTTTTAAGAAGTGCATTTACGATTTTTTCTGAGCATCCATTTAATAATTTGTTGTCAGTGGTGAATAAGGAATCGAAGTCATAATTTTCAGTTCTAACGCTAAAACAGTTCTATCCATGGGGCAGATACCTAGCCAACTAGGAAAGCTATCGTCCACAAGATACATGTGTTTATTGACAGTTGACTACGCAATATTCTGCAAATCGGTTAACCAGACACCAACAACAACAACCTGCTGTAGACTAGTTTAAACCAGATCTCAACTAAGGGAGATGTTAGGAAAAGGCGATGGAGGCGGATAGGACATACATTGTGGAAATCTCCTAACTGCATCACAAGGTAAGCTTTAACTTGGAATCCTCACGGATAAAAGAAAAGAGTTAGACCAGGGAATGCACATCTCCGAGATCGGAAAACAGATATGAAAAGAGTGGATGGCAGTTGAGTAGAACTGGAAAAGAAGGCCTAGGACGGAGTTTATCGGAGAATACTGATCAGTGACATATTCTTTATTAGTGCTAACAGGCGTACGTTAATAAGTAAGAATAAAGTAAGCGCTTATCGAGTATGTAGCTTAGTGCGTAAACTTTCGTTTTTTAGATCTGGATACTCAGTAGATGAGCAAAGTATCTGACAAAAACATTACCGGCAATTCAGGACCTAAGGTACTATAGCGCATTCGCAGTGGATCAAGGGTCATTACGAAATATTTGACTGATAAGTATTCTAGGAAAAATGTTATAACAAACAAATTTTGATATATACTGTTTAAAGAAATTCATGTTCTCCGCACGACTAGTAATCAATAAATCAAAGAGAACTGTTCAGTTAGACGTAAAATATTAGAAGAAAAAAAAATAGATTCCAAAAATATTTTTCAGAGAAATTCTATTTTCCTAAAAATAATAATAAATATATCCTTTTTGTGTTGTGAGGAAAAAAACATTAGGTGAACTTAATAACTGACAAATGAATAGTTGATGTTTTTTTCTATGCATTTTATTCTGTGATCACACACAATTACAAACAAAACTAGTTCAAATCCAGTTGTTTATCTCCATTCTTTTGTTTAACAGAGAACACACACAAAAATTCATTTCCGGTCTTTTTCTCATTTTAACCGGATGAATAAATGTGTTGCAGAAAGAAAAGTTTTCATTTTAGAATTTTCAGTTATTGTTACTTTAATCATATTCACGTTGAAGTTCAACTAGATCAAAAGTGAGAAAATCATTATCGAAAGCATCCAACAGAAAATGTTATCATTTTTGATAACAAATGAATTTAGACAAATTTGTCAACTGATTTCAGTCCATAACTTTTATATGTAGCATTTTCGTGATAATGCTTGAATTCAATGAATTTTATTCCTGTCTGCATAATGAATAGACAATGGTTGGAATTCCTTAAACCATGATGTGACAGCTGTGACACTATTCCTTGTTTTTGACAGTTGTCCAGCTGATCTTAATGATACTGATCATATAAAATGAAATATTTCAGTGCTCTGGCTTTTCAGGATACTGACTAACAAAAGATGTACAGTTAAGAAAATGAATGAAAAACATCAACCATGTATACTTTAATTCTTTGCATTGTTCACACTAATAGAATCCAACGTCTATGAGGACTATAAAATCCAGCTAACTGATTTTGACTTATAAGGGGAGATATACATTTAAGTCATTAAATATATATATATATATATATATATATATATACATATATATATAGCCCTCATTTGTTCGTTATTCCATCACCATTCCTAACCTTAGGCATCAAAAACTATATAGACAAGTTATCAAACAAACTATGTTTATTGTTTCGCCTACAATGAAAATTATTACATATTTATTTTAAAAATTAGGATCAATCTTCAAAACACCGATTTTAGAACCTTCATTAATAGATCTTCTACCGAGGATGATAAGCAATCATTAATAGTAGATAAGAAGCCTTTTCATTATGAATGAGATTTAAAAAAACAATGAAAACTAGTATAATCCTCTTAGGGAAATTAGTTAGATATTTTATAACGATATTTTTTTCGAAATCAAAATCATTCTGAATTATATCCAAATAAAATGACTGTGCAGGGAAACATTTTCATTACCAATAAAGAAATGGCTAACAAATTAAGAAGCTTAGTTAACAACATGCATCAAATTAAGGAGGTCTCTATGAGGTTTCCTTGACCTGGTGGGGGGTTATGAAATTTCGGTCTTAGGATGGCTTGCAGCATTTCCGACAAAAATAATTATACTATAAACCGATGTCTAAAAACCAAAGAAACAAAATACCTCTTTACTTTTCATGTACTTGAAATAGTATTGAAACAAGATCACAACATTTCCCAAACAAAACAAATCGATCATGATCGAAAAAAAAACATATGGGAACGAGAACAGATTGAAGTATAATTTAAATAGAACACTTCACAGAGTGAATTTTAAAATAATGAATGAAACGTTTCAAAAAAAGGATTTAGAAAATAATTAAATGTATGTGCATTCAACATAAAAGAAATTTTACAGTCGTTTTATACTGCAAACGAAGTTACTTAATGTGGAGTCATTGTATTTTTCTGACTGCAAAGTATTATGTGTTAAGTTTAATACAATAAAGTATGAATTTTTTGTGTTTATTTTACAAAGATAATTTAGCTAGTTAAAAAATTCTTATAAGCTAGTAAATTTCCAGTTCATTTAATATGTATGTATATACATACAGAGTTTGAGTAAGCTTCAAAGTAATGAGGCATTTGACAACCTTAAAGTATGATTATTCACTACATTTTACAATACTTCGGAATTAATCATTCCTTAAGGGAAATATTTTTGATATTTAGTAAGAACTAGAAAAACTGCTGTAGGTCGTAAACATTTGATAACAAATAAGAAATAGTTCTTAAATAACTCCACCCAATGAGTGAACTAGAAAAGCCGATTGATTCTATTATATCTGAAGAATTGTAAACATGTTTTATCTTAAATACAAAGCATATTATATTCATAGTATGAATTGATGACTGGTATGTAGAAATAGTTATAAGCACTGGGTAATTATAAGTTTGCGAACATCAAACGGTGAATTTCATTTAAATTCCTTTTTTCGATATAATTAAAGATTGTTAGTGTAGTGTTAATGAATACAATTATTGTAATCACTATTCGGTATCAACTGAAACTAAGAAAATTAGACACATATTTATGAACGTTTCAGCAATGGTATACAGTTGTCTATAAATATTCAGACTTCATCATTAAACAAATCTTTATTTATTATTTCAGCGAGTTGGTATTTTTGACTAGTTTAAAAGCAGTTTTATATGAGTTGAAGATGTAAATTCTATGTATCAAATATCGCTTCTCTTTCTTCAGAATAAGTTGTCGTTATGTTTTGATTGACGAAATTTCCTTATCTCATTAGCAGTAGTAATCATTTGAATGATGATAATTTTATGATCATGAATAACGAACATACAGTAAATCATACTATCAGCTGAGTAGAATTAAACAAACTTATTGGTGTATACATATTTTAACGTGTTTGAAATTAAATAACAAACCTAATAAATTCATTGTTTTCACCAATCACTATGAGTTATATATATTCATTGTAATAATACTGATTTCAGAATTATATATCGGTTCATTTGTATTGATAGTTTGAATCGTCCCACTGACTACAACTGATCAGACGTATCTGGCAAATATGCATCCTGTACGGTTTGTCTTCATAAAGCCGTTAGGTAACAAGCATCATTAGCAGAGATGGATAGTGGTTAGCAGTGGAATCTAGGATGCGCATTTCGTTTTTTTGGGAATGGTTCTTTCAACTCAGTAGGTAAGTGTATAACTTAATAGAGTTTAAAACAAATATTACTGCGTTAGAGTCTCGGGGTGAACATCAACCCTGGGATACAAATACATCCAGCTGACTAGTTCCGAATAGGACGAAGGGCGAGTCTCGCCTCCCAGTGCTAACCACCATCCTTCTCTGATCATAATCTAGCCGCATTTTTATTCTGCTGTATATGAGTTGGATTTAGTTAATATCTGTTGGTATTATGACATTTTTTTAAGGAAACTGAAGTTAAATTACGGATGATCCTTATCACTGTAATATCGTTTTCAAGAGTAGTATAAGCAAATATGGATTTTATTTTAAGTCTCGAAGTTTTCTAGTTTCCATTTAGTACGATCACACAAAGATATAAAATTCGAATAATTCAAAATGATATACGAAAGTGGCTAAGCTGTAAGATTTATCTAGACTGATGGTAGTTAAAGACAATTTTCAAATAATCTGGATAAAATACATTTATAATATTAATATTATAATCAACTAAAGATCATCACAAATGGGACCACATTTCATTTAAAGCAATGAGACGTTATCAGACTGAGACGTTATGGTATTATTTAATTATTCCGTTTTCGAAATTAGCAAAACATCACAATATTATTGATAGAAGTAGCGATTTGGAGATCGCATTAAACGCATAGTAGATTGTCTCTCTTTGAACTTGTACAGCGCTGAAGAAAGTATTTATTCCTAATTACTGTTGTCTATAATTTGAATCCTAGAATAACGTTTTACTTCTTATTGATATAATTATCATTTGAAAAGAGGATTTTTACTGAATTTGATTTGCATTATTTTATCTAGAGTCGTTATCTTACAAATGAATGGTGACATTTCTTTAAATAAGTATATGAACTGCAGGGCTAAATTATTGCAAAGCTAATCAAATGTTATATTCAACTTTTCATTATTATTGTTAAAATCTAGACATGATTAACTTGTGTTTAAATTTAGATAAAAAAATCTATAAAAATGTCATGCTGAAACCATTTCCAAATAAAATAACATTTAGAAAAATAACTTGGATGTTTATATTTGGAGTACCACTTTTCTGAGTAGTTAGTTTAAATTCAGAACAAATAATAACTTGAAAAAGAACATTTTGAAACCATATTATTTTGTTGGTTTTTTGTTTGGACAGTACGAACTTTGTTATTGAGAAATATCTATTTTCGTTGCAAATGGACAATGTTCAACTGTAATTGTATTTCGATAAAATGGAATATTCTTAGGCTTTCATCGCATAAGATTCACTATTAGGAAACATACTTTCAAAGAAAGTAGTACCTACAATATTAACTTTACACATGGTAAGAACTGGTTCAAATAAGATGAAGGTTTACTTAAAATTGTTGGGTACAGCACAGACTACCGAATTTACGCGCTAATTTCTTCACAGATCAAATCAATCGTTCTCATTGGCGAACATTCGTAAAAGTCGTAGATAGTTTATTTCGAATTTGTTTTTCATAAAAGTTCCATTCTTTATTTAACAACGAAAACGTGTGTAACTAAATTCAGTGATTGTAATAAAATAAATGTCAGACATATTTTTGCTTTTATCCTTAATAATTTCCACAATTTTTTCCCTTTTTATCTTAAATGAAAATAGTCTGTAATTTGAAAAAATTTCGTCACGACTAGTAATCAACTTTAGTTATTGAATAGGTGAAAGCACTTAAATTAATTCTATTTTTACCTTAGAAGGGTTTGTAAGTAGCCTAAACTCACGGGTATTAGTCATTACGTTCGGACGTGAAACGTCTATTTATCATAATTCAAATAAATATCTCCACATTTACTCTTGTTCATACACCTTATCATGCTCTCTTGGCAGGCATAGATTTTATTGTAAAATGTGTGTCGGATGAAATAATTTTGCCTTAGTTGATTTCTATTCACAATATCTGCTTAATATCGAACCGATCATGCCAAGTAATGGCCATTAGTGAGATAGCTTTTTATCATATATTATTTTCTGTCTGAAATACAAACCACATTGACTTTATAAAACTCTAAGTTTATTATTTATTGTCTGTTTTAATCTACCTACTGATTTTTATCATTTATTTTAAAATGTTAATAATGATATTTTTGTTTTTTTTAATGCGTAGGTAAATTGTCGTAAGGCCTTGTTTAATTCATTCACTTTTTTTGGTTATAGTTTCATTATACGTGTAATTGTTATTTGAAAATATTTCAAAATGATAACAGCATTGATTAAGGTTAGTGTATGTTACATCAATAAAGATTGGTAGCTCTTTTCTCCCTGATTATTAAATTTGTTTATTTTACTTCTGTTATTAGTTTATTTTCAGACAAATATATTTGTTAGTCCAGGAAAAGTAATATATATATATATATATATATATATATATATATGTACATTTAAATAGGAATTATAATTGAATAGTGAGTATAAATGTTAGTTAAAAACGTATCTAAATAAGAATAGTTTCTTTTTATTGTGAATACAAATCCTCCATATGTTTACATATATAAATAAGCTGGCTATAAAATATTGTGAAAACATAGCATTAAGGTTTGTTTTAATGTACATAACTTAAGCAGGGATAAGTATTAAAATATTACATTATAGCTTGGTAAAAATCAGTATACTATGATGTAAATAGGAAGGTAATAAAGATCTAATAAAGATCGACAATTACAATTGCATCCATTGAGTTTTATGGAGATTATAAACCGAACAATGTTAGCCTACCAATGAAAACTTGACAACCCTTAGATGGGCGTTTACATCTGATGTCTAACTCCACAGTAATGCGTTTTCACTGCATAAAAAGCGTGAACTGAACTGGAGAGCATTTGTTTTGTGTATAAATGCTTAACCTCTAGTCTACTGAGTCAGTATCCAATAGCGTTAATGTCTAACTTCTGTCGATCCACAATATTGCTTGAACTTAAGTAAAAGTCTTCACTGAGTAACTGTCTCACAAATTGACACGGTTGAACTCCGATGGACATGAATTCACACTAAAATTCAGATAATTCACTAGTTAGCAGTTCACACATGACAATGATCAGTACTAAGTTGTGGAGATAGTTATATATTGAAAAACGTTTATTGAGTAACATTTCAACCCAATGATGGAAAACACGTTTAAAAATATTATAACATTAAACTGCTTCAACCAACGAATGTGAATAATTCACTGACTTATATGATTGCTTTTTCTTACAATGTCGATTGTTAAACTATGTGAAAAACAGTGAGAATAGACATCATTTCAAGTATAAAATTTTACTTAAAGTTCAGTAAACGTAAAAAGAAATGATGAAAAAAACTTTAAAAGCTTATTATATACACTGCGGTACACATTAAATTAGTTACATAATGAAAAGTGAATATTCAATATGTATATATATATATATATATATATATATATATATATATATATATATAAGTGGCTTAACGTTGTTTTGATACCGTATAATATAATGTCAATAGAAAAAATAGATAGAAATATATATTCAGACTTCGAAAGACCATTATGGTCAAAAATATGAAGAATTAGAAATCCCACGGGAATTTACTCACTGAGAGTTATTTTTTTTGAAAATATATGTAAAGATGAATTGATTCTATGTAAATAATTATGCAAATTTTCGTTAATGCTGTAATTTCATTAAATGAAAATCATCAAATACTTTCAAAATATCCAATTGGCTTTACAGTCTTTATTTTTATTTTCTAATAGTGAATCGATTGGTTTGATTCGTTTGCCGACATTTGCTTGATTATTTACATGTTGCTTTTTTTTTAATTAGCGTAATCAATGTGAATGTCAACACTTTTAATAGTGAACTTCAATCTTATTTTATGAAATCAAAATATTTAGTTTTCAACTATGCATCAACTTTATCACAACTTTTAGTGTAGCAATTTCTTTTTGCATCATTTTAAATAAGAGATAGAGAGAGAGAGAGAAAGAAAAAGAGAAGAGCAAATTTATGATGTTTTTACAAAAATTCACCGACAATTGTTGTATGATGATGTATTTTACCGTTAGTGTTTGTGTTTGTGTTGTTAGCATAACAGTGATATTGGGTTTCTGAATTTAAAAACAAGAAATGATAAGAGATGTCTCTGACATTGAACGATTAAATAAAGAATAGTTGATTTTTGTCTAAATTTGTGTTGTGAATAGAAACTGATTGTTGATCCAAATGGAAAGAAAGGAGAACTAGACAACAATAATCAGTAATGATTTTATCAGAGATCATACTCAAGGTTCTCACGTTTCTTCGTATAACCGTTACTTTTGAACTGTTTAACTGGAAATCATTATTTCAATTTTTACTTTTCTTTTCATTTTTTCAGTGTAGAGGGGCATTCTATTGAAATTAATGCGATACTTCTACATATCCAACTTAAGAATAATGTTATTTGACGACATGATGGTTACTAGTTAGTAATGGATTGATGTTGATCAATGCACTAATAAGGATAAACTACTTTCTATCATTTTACGTTTCCGTCACTGATATTTAATAATAATCAATCTTTGTTTTGCTAAACGTAAAATAAGTCGTTAACCCTACTTTGATTGTTGTGATTCATGCTATTGTTAATTATTTCACACTTTTTCACACATCCGCAGTTAGTAGCAAGATATGATGACTATAGAAAAATCATCATGATTTTATAGTGATTATTACCACATTCATAATCTTCCAAGTTATACTTTTATTCCTCAATGAAACATATAAACTTTTTGTTTTTTTAAACACTAAGATTCTTTTGACTTTTGTATATTTATGCTTCTATTTGAACGTAAAGTCATAATTGAACTGTCATCTAATGAAGTAATGTATGCAAAAATTTATTGACTTCGTGAATTAATTTACGCTGGTTCCTGAACATTTAAAACGCAATTATTTCTCATTTATTATTTACTGCAAACTGACAACAGCTTTAAGATCACTAGAAACCGAATGCACCGAACATTTGCTTCAATGCAGTACTTTTTGATGGACATGTCAATGCACCATGTCATCTAATATTATTTTCGTTTACTTCATGTTTGTTTCCAAATATGTAAAATGAATTTGAGACTAGTAAACTCAGTAAATGAAACAATTTAATTTATTCATCGATCATGGTTTCGAATTCTCTGACCAAAATGTAGGATCTTTATTCACGACACAAAATATTTTTGGCTTAGGTGGAAGGAAAATCAGTGAAAACAACAGCTATTCAGAACTTCTATTTAAACTGCCAGCATTTTTTAATAGTCATATGTTTACGTACATAATTCAATCCGGTAACTCTGAAACTCCTTAATCTGATAAATAAACTTTTAGGAAAATTAAATTGTCAGTAACACTAAGAAAATTATCGTCGAGTTTTAAATAATTAGGATACTCTAGAGTTTTAATGAATATATGGTATAAACTCTAATGACCAATGTTTCCGTTTTAATATAGTAAAGTTAAGGTGAGAAAAACTGTTCATCTAATTACATGAAATCGATAATGACTAAATATAGTTAGTTGACTGAACCTGTTGGAAACAGAATAATGCAATATTGGATAAAAATAAAAGATACTTACGTAAAACTGATTTTTAATGCAGTAGGAGATGATAACTATGTCCAAGTGACTAGAGTTGAATTAAAGTCCGAATTTGAGACCAAAGAGTGGTTAAGCGAAATTTCTAGATTTTAACTTAACGTTATTACCATTACTGTAAAACATGTAGATTTCAAGTTAGCGGTAAAAAATAAACAGTTTGTAATTGATCGTGCATCAAAATGTGATTATCACTTTAATACTAAATAGGATAAATCTAAGTTTGAGTCACTCATTTCATGAATAACCCCAAAATGCATTTAGTCATAGAATAATATTGTATTAGGTGCATCATTTTTAAGAAAAATCTTGTTAATTTTAAATAGTGAAAGAATTCAGTTACATAATTCTTACAATTTCACTAAATTATGTGTTTAATTTTACATTATTATTTCAAATAACTACAAAAGTGACGAGTATGCTCAGTTAGCGTTGCTTCGTTAATCGTTTAATAGCTAGCTCATAAATAACACAATAAAACAACTTTTTCATTGGTTCTTCGAGACCATCACGGTTTACAACAAGCTAATGATACTGATGATTAAGATATATATGGAATTTTTATTCTCAGAATTTTAATTATCTATTTTTAGGGTGACATACTATAAGCATAAGAGTCACTCAATTATTGATAACATTATCACAAATGAATTTAACGCTAACTATGTGGACGATTGCTTGTTTGCTGTATAAGTAAAGATACTTTTCATTGTAAAAAGAAACTGTTTCAATACTATAATTTGATAAGTTTCATTTTCTTGATTCTTGATACTTTAAATAAATGATATTTTGTTAGTTACCAAACTATTGAAATTTACATAACTAGATTAAATTAGACTTGAACTTGTAATACGTGTCGATGAATATATGAATATATCTAATTAACCCTACATGTTACCGAAGACGTTGAAAAAAATAAACGACAGAATCTTAGTTCCGAACTACTCCTTTATATTTGAATGAACTTTAGGAGTAAGTCATAGATGAAAAATGTTCTTGTCACGTAATGACTTCAACCGTAAAATTGTAGGGTAAATTTATTTGAAAACTTTCAATTTTCCCAAAATATACTTACTCCTTTTTTCCCAACGAAACGAAATATGACAATGGAAAATATATTATTATATTCAAAGGATATTCACAAGTTTATTTGGTTATCTGTAGATAGGGCAGTTTCATTAAGGTCATGTTACGTTTGTGTGAACTTGATTTTTACCGACATTATTTGTATGTAAGGAAACTGGTTTCATGATGCCATTAAATGTACGGTCACTTATAATTAACTTTGTCCAATTTCAATTTATTGATAGTTGAAGTCATAATATAATTATGAAATATTATAAGATGAAAATAATATTCGTAATAATAATAATATTTGTTGCTCTGTCACAGTCATAAAAAATCGTCTATTTGTAACTAATTTTATCTCAAAATCAAAGCAGTTACTAATTCATCAAACTTTAAGTACAATTCAAATAATTAGATCGTATCGTCGACCATGTATGTTCTTAAACATATGGAAGAGCCATCAAAATTTATAAACTGAGTAGTCTGCATCTAGATGGTCGCCAAAACAAATTAACTAGGGTATTCTAATAAACGGAAGCAACAGAGATCCATTTTTGTACTTAGAATGCGTTACAAGATTCATCCAATGGGGATTTATATGGAAGTATATTCCCAAAAACCTCATTCTCACAGAAGACTAAGATTGATTTAAAGTTGAAAACTGTTTGTAATTACGTTAAACCTGGCCTTTCTTGAATAAACTTTATTACTCCATGAAAAATGTTATGGTTCTAGGTCTTTCTCCATTGGTCTCTTATTTCTCATATGTACAGCTCATATATATTTTTAGTATTTAACGTAGGATCAAAAATTTTAGAAATTATGAAATAGTTTATTGAAAGAATCCAGGAACTTTGTTATCTGGTTTTCGCTTTGAGTCTCATAATTTTTGGGGAATCTTTCTACCAAATTATTGACTACCCTTGATATTTACATTATCATCCCAAGTAAGAGAGCCTTAGATCAAAGCCATATTTTTGTTTAGTGCTTCAAATGATAGACTTTACTTTTGTAACTGCTAGTTTACTGACCACAAGCAAAGCTTGGAAAACAAATCAATCAACTCACTTCACTGTCTTCTGCACCCAATGTATGACATGGAAGATAAGCATTTTCACCAGTTTCATAAGTTAATACCATTTTGCTCATTTTCTGTTTATGACTGAAAGGATGAAATAAATTTATTTGAGTATTATGATATAATTTTCGTATATCTGCATTGGGAAATTTCTTCATCATCTCATAAAGTGGATATGGATTTAATATACATGGGATTTCTTGTCTGCCATCTGTATTGAAACAACAATCTCTGTGTACTTCATATCCATTTAATGCCTTCATCATGGATGTTTTGTTTGATAAATAGTAAACAGATAAATTATTAGAATAATGGTGAAGTTTAGGAAAACCATCGTTATGAGATTCAATTTTAGGATGCTTAACGTGTGATTGGCTTGTAAAAGTAGTATTTGAATTAGTGTTCAGTAAAACTTGTCTTGTTTCAGATTTTGGTGTTGACTGTAAGTGTTCGAATTTTGTAAGTCTTTGTTGTTCTGTAGTTTGAAATTGTTTGTCAGCTTGATAGTTACTTTTTTGTTGTTGATTTCGATGTTGACTGTGATCTTGTAATTGATGATGCCGACTTCCATGTAACAATGGGAGATTAAATATCAAATAAGGTATGAATTCCATAATCTTGTATAACATTATTTCTTTTTGTAAATCTTGAGTAAGAAAAATAGTGAAAAACCACAAAAAAACAATTATTTATTAATTTGACAATGTTCAATCAAACTTTAATAACTTTTGTTTACAATTATTTTTTTAGAGAAATTCAAATATTTTCCCAAATTCTAATTTCATTCAGACTGCATTAAGAATTGTTATAACATGTCAGTGGTTTTAGTTCTGTTTCACTTCACGTATCTTAGAATACAAAAGTCCTGCTTTTTCTCTGAACATCAGTCACTAATTGGCATTCATTTAGCGTATATATATGTATACATACTTCTCAATGTTTCTTTTAATCAAGTTTTATTGCGATAAATATTTGTCTTAATTTTATTTCAAATTTCTAGCAGTCTATTAATCAAAATAGTTAGAATTAAGACATTCTCACTACTATTTTAATCAAAATATTGAATGAGAATAATTTAATTAGGTTAATAGTACATTTCACAACAGGTTGAGATGGATTATTCGGTAATATAGGTTTTTTAGACATTTCTTCGAATTAAATGTATTTTCAGCACAAGTAAAATAGATATTTTTTGAATCCTAGCTTAGTACTGTTTCGTAGAGTGCAATCACAAATTAACGTGAAATGAAATGTGATAATAAAGCAGCGACTCATCGAAATGTAAAGATTAAATTGGATAACGGATTCACTTAGGACCTAAAGTTATACGTCCTTTTGCGATAATTTCTGTTCCGAAGTTAGTCATTAGTACACATTTATGAATGAAACAGTTTTTCTGTTATCTGTGATTTTCCAAATGAATAATTTTTTTGTCATTTTTGTATGTTAGCTCGTTTTCTAAATTTCATTCCTACTCCATATTAATAGAATTTTATACCTACTCGTACATATAATTTCCAAATATTCTTTGAGTTCATAACAATGACATTTATTGTTGTACATTGTCCATATATTTCTGTTTTTTTTCTCCTAGGCAATAATCATGTAATCTGAATAAACTATAAATTCTTATTTTAGGTGGAAATGTAGATATTATCTGTGAAATTTATTTATCAAATAACATGAATATTAAATAATTCAACCAAGCGTGACAAGTTACACCCAATGGTTACGAAAAAAATTTATCTTTAAACAAAACACTTATCTAAAGATTGTAATATTTTGAAGAATCGCTTGTTAGTATCATCTCGATCAGTAATACTACGGCAAGATAAAATGCTATTGTATTAAAGTTTTCCGCATACCGCCATTTTCGAACGTATAAAGATAAATGAGCCATTTTCAGTTATAACTATCGGTCCATAAAAGAAATGAATTTTGATTTCTAGAGATCATAACACGTACCCATATTCTTTAGAAGTACTAACATAAATTTTCTATAGTGCAGAAGAATGGATAAAGATTCTCATCTACATATATTTGGCTTATGTTAGTAGAGTCGGTTAAAATCTCGTTTAAATTACTGTGGCTTAGTTATAGTTCATTGATCCTTTAGAGCATAGTAATGATATAACACTAAAATGAATGAGGTTTTGACGTTTAAACCACTAGTAGCATAATAAAGTAGTGTGCGTTTCTAAATTCACCCAAATGCTTAGAAGCAACCAGTTTCGAGAGGAATTCTTGAAGTTAAAATGGAAAACCATGATTAGTGGAGTGTAATGAAGTTGGATGTAAGATAGGTACCCAAATAGTATTAGATGTGTAAGTTGAAAAAAAACACAAGTAAAAACAATGCATTTTCTATACCATTAGCTAGTATTATCAGTTATCTAAGTCTCTTTTATTCTATATCGATAATACTGTGATGATGAATTGAAGCGCAAGGCGTGCAAATACTGCAAATAAATATTTAAAATTTTCTTACTATTATGGTACAGATATCTTCATAGAAATGAAATGAGACAAAGTGCAAGAATATCCAATTAATCTACTACATTTGTAACTACTACTTCACTATACATTAGATTACATGGAAGAAGATCTCTCCATCTAGATCATTTCAGTAAGATCATGCATATACAGCGAAATAAATATTCAATAATTAAACTCAAAAACTAGTTATTGGCAGATTATATCATATGCCTTAATTATATAACATATCTACATCAAACTACATAATCTATACAATTAAATCAATGAGGTTTTTCTCTTATAAAATTGGAATTTACAACTGATCGTTATTCGTTAACTTTACAATTTGTTTTTCTTTCATTATTATTATACAATGTTCAGAGTTAATTGTGCCGAGTCGATCAGCTAACTACATGAATCCATTTATATCTTCAAAATTACAAATAATTCATTTGTGTTGTAAGACGGGAGGCAATTAAGGAAAAATAGATTCGAAAGCTAGTACCACAGAATGTACAAAACTGCCTATTTTCAAATGAATTATTTTTTTTGGTCTATAGGACAAAAAGGATTTGGAATGTGAAATATGTAATTAGATTCTGTACTTTTGTTAGTTTTTATGTGACTATTTTCATATACATGAAACCATGTTCAACACTTAATTCCAATATTTTTATATTTTTGCATTTACGCTATAGAGTTATTGTGGATCTAATGGAATAACTATTCAAATTAAATGATTATTTGGCCTGTTACTGTTCTCCGTAAAAAATCAATGTTGACAATAAGAGAGAGATAGGTAACTAAAAATACACTTTGTGTTCAAGGTTGACTCCTTGGCAATCAATCTAATTTTTACCAGACGCTGTGATAGTCATTCCTCTTACATCAGGATGAATAATTCATTTCGTTCGATTCAACATTGTCTATTATTTTAATCCATATGATTTTCACATAAACAATTTTAATTCAAATTGAAACTCATTTAATTTGAACATTCTTTACGATTAAACGATTCTTTAATTAAATAAACTATCTTTCATTGATATGCAATAAAATGTTCCTTAGAGAACAAATCCTAATCATAAAACAGATATTTGTTAATTGGTGATTTTCCTAGTAATATTATACACTAAATATTCAACAGCAGTATTTAATAGATCTATGGGTTTTAAATATAATAGTGGGCAAACAATCATGTCGGATAATTTCTCAAATCTGTTTTCTTGTATCTACAGATAAATCTGCAGACAAAATCGATTGTCTATTTCCCTTGTAGATAAATACACATAGTTTCAATACAACCGGCATGAAATAATAATGGAGTGTTTTAAAGTAGTTATGCTGTGAAAATAAACTAGATTTAAAATAAACTGAGCTAACTTCTTTTTAATGAAGAAATTGGAAAGAGACAATAGTTTACTTTGATCATGCGATCATACATAAGTTTTGTCTGTATTAACTATTAGATAAATGATATCTAAATAGCTTTTGAACTACGTTGATAATCCTAAAAGTCCGGACATTAAATGAAAGTAGCTGACAGAAAACTATAGATATATTTTCTAGACTGATCAGAACTTGTCTACAAGCCGTGCTTGTAATTTTAAGAGAAATGATCTTAGGCGTGACCCATGCCGGCCAGCAAAATTCTAGGTTCAGACTGACTACCTCAAACTAATAAAAAATTTGTACATAGAACATATTAAATCGACTTTTCAATCTGTAGGATGATTGTTTGAATTCATCCAGATTTAGGAGGAGTAGAAAAACAAAGCACTGGTCACTAATCAATGATCAATTAATATTAGGGAGAGTGATGTATTGGTAACTATATTTTCTATATTGTAATCATTAATTTTGTCTATCAGTTGATTTTACACAGTGGCTGATACAACAACTTAATATGAAAGGAGAAACAAGCCTAATTGTTCAACAAGAATTTAAAACAAGTAACAAAATACATTGATTATCTATTGATTTAAATAAGCCGTACGTCATTCATAAATAATTTAAAACCTGATGTGAATGTATTTTGTTTGAAACTAACACACTTCATATCGACACAGTGAGGAGAGAATTAATTAACTAGATGAGAACTGAATTGATATTTCATCATGTCTAATTAAATTTTTTTCAAATTTTCATTTTCCACTAAGTGATTATCAACAAAAACTCTAAAGTAACGTTTACTTTCAAAAATCAACTAATTTATTAAGCATTGTCTGTTCTATGGAAACAAGCTGATAAACACATTCACAAACTCTAGTTGATGCATCTACGTAACATTCAAATGAAAATTCGTAATGAAATTTTGAAATGTGTTAATAAAAAGCATATGACAAGTTTTTAAATGATGTTTATAACTAGTCTGAACAACCGTATACGTAATGTATGAGAAACTAGAAATTTCGTATGTTTACGGTAAAAATTATGAGAAAATGGCGAACATTATTGGAGTAATCTTTTTTTTGTAAACATTCTTATTTCCCAGTAGTTGTAAGCATTTTTCACCACAGAAATTTATAAAAATCATTTATTTTAAGAGTGATCAGTTGCTGTGAACAAAGATAATGCAGAAGATACTGTGTATATTCAACTGCCTGCCCGTTTGAACAATCACGCTGATGTTAAAGGATGAGGTCAGTATCAAATATTATCATTTTTTTGAGGTGTTCTTTATTACTTCAAGTACAAATAGCATAACTTTATGAATTCACTAGAAAGATTAACTTATTCAAAAAAATAAGGTATTATTTAAAATATTCTAACAGTTTATGTTCATTTGTGAAAAGTTTTTTATGGTTGTAAGTAATTTTTATCAAAAAGTAATGTCAGCTGACAAACTACTCAAGAATCTGAAACGTTGAGCTAATAGCTACTCAAAATTCTTCCAGCTTTTAGAACTTTAGCCGTAAGTATTACTTTGTCACGAGTATTGCTTTGAAAGGAAAACGTATTTTCAAAATCTTTGTTAGCCATCTGTTCAATATGCTTATTTTGATAAAAAGGAATGATTACGCACAAAAGGGAAGACCTCTGATATTGTCTAAAATAAACTTCATGCCATAGATATTCATCTTAGAAGCCTGTGTAGTGTATAGAAACCTTTTAGCATTAGGTGAATCTGATGTTGGTTACTGTAGAAATTTATGCTGGAATAGGTTATACATTGAAACTATAAACAGCAAATCATCATGCTCGTCATTTCCAAGTGATGTGAAAAAATTTAATATAATACGTGTCATGGGGCTGTCTATGAGTTTTCCTAGTTTTTATGATAATTTTTCAAAGTTACTACAAGGATTTCTAAATCTTTCAGAATCAAAATCACTCATGGTTCACTAGAAACACTTTCCTCCTTTTTATGCAAAGCAAAAGACAAGTAGAGAAAGAAGAAAACTGTCGTATCACTTGCAGAATAAACTGTATCAACTGGAAAAAATATTAAATTATATGAAGTGAGTACATATATATATATATATATATATATATATATATATATATATATATATATATATATATATATATATATATATAGATAGATAGATAGATAGATAGATACATGCAAACTGACAATAAAACGAATTAACTTCACTCATTTTTACTCACGATGACAATCTTGGACATAAATTTTATTGCACAAACAACAAAATCATGGATTGAAGAAATTTGAGTTGTCGGGAAATTTCTAGAAGCATGAAATTCAGGCTTTCTTGTTTTGATAAATTTAATGATATGGACCTTAGTTACTAACTAATTCAGAAATATCAACTTATTCTGAGACTTACTACTTACTAACACCTATTGAGGGATCGATTGATCGATAAGAATTCGAAGACAAGAAAAAAAAGACAAAACCTTTTAAAGTGACAATTAACTGTAAAGGTTATTCGGATCGGCTGCTTTGGCATATGTGGACTAGGTAAACAGCTCAAATGCACAAGTAGCAAAGTATGGTGACACTGTCAAGAATGACAGTTAGACAACACAGCTTAAAAAACAATGAAAACCGAAAGATAACACTTTCTTCAAGCCTGAGTAAAACATATCACTTCAAAAAATCAAATGAATTATCAGAAAGTAAACAACTTTTTAGATGCATATATTTCATTGATCAAAAAAGAACTCACAACAACAATTCAATGATTAAAACAAAGAGCTAATTAGAATTCAACTCATTGTTGTATCGCCAAAATAAAACTAAGTGAATTGACTAAAAATGATTTATGTATTGTGTACAATCGAATTCATCAACCCAGCAATTGAAGTCATGCAGATTCTTACTGATAATAATTTCAAGTGTTTGTACTTTGCACATTGTTGATATTCAAAAGGGCATTTTATTCCGTTTCCCTCTTGACGTAAGTTACATCATTTACTATATCTGCTGTGTTACTGTAGATTATATCAAATATGTCAAATTTAGAAAATATCCAAGTAATTTTATTCAGATTTCCTGTTTCTTGTATGAGAATAGTTTTGTTTTATTTCTTTGTAAGAGAATTATATTTAAATCAAAATAATACAGATGTCCTTCGCTTCACTATAAACTTTTAATTGAATAACGGCCAAGAACTATGATAATTGACTAAATACTGACAATAGATCAATACGTTTAGACTAACATACGTTTAATATGGTTGAAAGTATGTTGAAAATATTTAACCGTAATTCAACAACAACACTGTCCAAGTTTCATTTGGATATTAAGCTTTGAGAATTGTATTTCCCACAAAATAATTAGATAAATAAGTTCAGAATGTAAAGAATTTATCAAGCAAAGGAACAACTTTATATTAAAGCAAGTTGTGGATGTTTAAAAGACTAAAGTACTATTGATAATAGAATGAACAGACAGTTACTCTGGAAAATGTGTTTTATTTGCATCATGCATGTCTGAAAGTCCGGTCAAACTTCGAGATGTCATGATATTTGTGTGTGAAAACTAACATCGAAAGCCATTTATAATACCGTATCAAAGATAAAGGTTTATGTAACATTGTCTTTAGAGAAGTATTAAACAATAATTTTGTATCAGAGACAAAAAGATACACGTTAAAAAAAACAATATGCTTCGAAATTGATTATCAGTGACCTTATGACTTTATAAAAACTTAAACATTGCCGAAATGATTGTTACTACACCTACTTATTTTACATGAGGATTCAATAATACACAAAGGAAGGAGGTGACCGAGTAGTGCTTGCAAGGTTGGTCGACCACAATGTCAAACGCCTTGTTTAATGCATACGAGAGCAGAACATGTTACTTGACGATAAAACACATAACTGAAACATCTCACTGAACTGATCGTAAAACATCATTTGAAGACTTAGATATTATTTATCAAGGGCGCTATCTTAAATCTGTGTATTCAATAACTAATTCTATCCTTGGGTCTATCACGCTCCTTTTTAATTGCTTTAATGGCCTAAGGCGGTGTAACAGGTTCCTCTGAATGTCATAATATTTTGTTCTTTCGATCGATCACTTCATGAGTATTAAAATTTTGTGTAGTTGACTTCTATTCGTTTTGAGATGGTAGGGAAAATTTGTAGCTCGGATAAATGATTGTGACGGTGTTTCATTCCCTGAGCTGGATGTTTTGGTTAAGGCGCCTTCATTGTTCTTCCAAACATTATCATCAACACAAACTTCAGATCCACGACCAAAACATCCAGCTCAGAAAACGAAGCACCGCCACAACCTCCATTCATTTGCAAATATGAATAACATGACGAGTGCACCTATGAGTAGACCGTATCAAATATGACGAAAATCACGTCGCAGGTTTCACAGCCAATCACTATCCATTTATGCTTCTAATAATTGTAACCTAATAGCTAAGTCGATGCAGTCCGCACATGATGCACTTACACTAAATGGTACTGACCATTTGCAGCCCTAAACAGAAGTGGCAAGATTCAAACAACCAATACAGATCATTATATGATTGACTGTTTGAAATTATAACATTGATTATTAACTTTATTACAACAAATAACCATCAAATTCAATGTATTTAGCATACGAGTACAGAAAATTTAATACTATAAATCAATATAATTGGAGCTATTTTATATAGCCATAATATTTTCATATACCTTGTAGCATAGAATTACTTCACGGGAAAATACACATCAATCATTTAGTTAGTTAGTTGGTTGCACACTGATTCACTGTTTTCTTCATCAATAGGAAAAATTAAATGACTGACTGTTATTCTTACGCTTGAATTTCTATCCAAAAAAACATTACAGCATGAAAAGAGAATATTTAAGAATAACAACAACTATTCTAGAGCGGAGAAATTTTAAACAGATGACTATTTGATGGAAATAGACCACACACACACACATATTATGTTTTTGAGGGCAATCAAATGTATTGTTGACTGCTGATTGACTTGAGCATTTTCACTGTTAGTAAAATTAGTACTTCAGTTAAATCAACAGCTTTTCTTGACATGAAATAAAGTACTAGAGTAATATTCAGTCCAATAGTTATGAAAGCAGAAGTAATCTACCGCTTATTTGAATTATTTTATTTCTTTAAAAATTTCTAACCTAATATTTATCAGAGTGATTGATTTTCTCCTTCCGCGCTCCTCTTTCAAGACTTCATATCAGGCTGGTACTACCACAACTACCTATGCAGGACAAAACATTGAGCTTTCAGTAATGAAAGTGAATTACTCAATGTTAAACCTTTTGCGTGCGAAGATACACAATGTTTTTAACACGAAATTCTAATGTAGCTCATTAATCACTTAGTCAACGTAGGCATAAATGTCCCACGTCCTAAATGGCTAGGCTTTATCAATCATAATTTTCAATCAGAACTTTAAAACACTGAAAATTCTTATCGTCAAAATAGTTTACTGAAGCTGGTAATTTTGATTTTTAGTTGTTTGATAAATATATAAATAGATTTCAAATCTCAAAAGGAAGTTACACAATAATGGAGAATAATTTAAACAATTTTCTTACTAATAAAATATCATCAGGTTCTACAATTTTATATCCAAATTATTAATCTGAAAAATGGTCATGTTCAAGACAAGTTACATAGTTTAAAATTATAACATTTGAAGTTAGAATTGTTTGTGAAATGAAAAAATTTTGATAGAACACTGAAACAACGTAATAAATCACATTTTTTAGATCATCCACATCTTCTCACTATCTTATCAAAATTTATAAAATGAACTAATTGTTTAAAATAAAATAAAATTATTCATGTTCAAATGACCATTTTGCGTTTATCTGAAAAAGTTTAAACGTCATTTGAAATTGTGAGATTAGTAATCACAACAAATTAGAACATGAGGTACCTAGTGAATAGGGAATGGATGCTGAATAAACTTCCCTGATAGTAGCAAGCTTTTTAATGGTACTGATAACAATGTTATTATTAATAATAACGATAAGATTTGTGCATAAAATAAGTTGAACCTACGAAAATGTAAAGAGAGAGGTTAAAAGAACCTTAATCAGATTATTATCATGAAAATGATTGTTAACAAATTAGATCAGAAGTTGGTCAATGTAAAAGGAGTTGTTTAAAGCATTTCTTATGGACGCGGAGCTAAGGATAGCTGTTGATTCAGCCGTTTGAAGGATTCTCAATCTGATGGATTTAAGAAGATAGCGGTTAATGGGATATTGTTCCACACTGACCGTATGGATGTAGGCTAGAGCTGAGCTGTTAACAGGTTGAATTACACTTTTGATCAACCACACTAGGAGCTGTTCACAAGAACGAATATACCAATTCCTACAACATCTGCCGATGTACCTTGCTCCATAGGAACATTGACGGTTTATATTACAAACAATTCTAAATTTAATAACCATAATTTTTAACCATGTATTTTGTCATTTTATGAATTAGAAGTTTGGATACAGAATTATAAAACCCGATGAAAATTTATTAAAAAGAATGTTTTTCATTCATATATCTGTATTGAATTACAATTGTAATAAAACCTATTAGTATTTGAGTGAAGAGATAAATAAGTACCTGACTATCAATTTTCCATTGTAAGAAAGATTTATATCAGGTTCAAATAGTTTATATGGTTTTAGCACTTAAGGGTGAATAGTACTACTCGAACATTCAGCTCAACATACAGCTCCTTCAATGTATGTTCATTATAACTGCAAAATTACTTCTTGAGTTCACAAAAATATACTTTATTCATAATTTCTAAATTCTAGAAAAGGCAATCGTTTTCTCTGGAAAATAAAACGTTATAACTTTTCCTAATCTACTTTCTGTTTCATTTTCATTTCTTCAGATACATCCCACAAAGGAATAATCATTAGTCAGTATGCAGCCATTTTTGTTCTAATTCAATTATCAATGCAAAAGTAAATTATTCTAGACATTGCTCTTGATTTTTTTCACTGATTTTGTCTAGTCTACTTGAAAAAAAATTAGTTCTTTACCATAAGTAAAAATTAACATATTGTAAATTACATTACATCTTATGATTTCTCAGAGGTTGAATTAGATTAACAAACAGAATGCGAAGAGAAATAAACTAATTAAAATTGTTGGCTACATCTGTTGTTAGTGTATACATACTCTTTACTTTCCTAGAATATGTCTAATTGGATTGATTGTCATTTGAGGAAAAAATTATTATTTTTGATAAATCATTTTATAATTAATGTTGTATTATTGAAAATTACTAGTGATACAAATAATTTTGCAGATCAAACAATAATGATTTTATGTTGTGTCTGCTTGTAAGAATTTAGTTTTCATTACTGAAAATCAATGAAAACATGAAAGTACTGGACTGCCATTTTAGACTTATTTACGTCTCATGATCACCAGCTTCGTTTTCAGTCACTCAGTTAGTTGGAATTTTTCGGACAATATTTCCACCTTCAGATAATCCACTTGAATTCATTTGTTTGTTAATTGTGATCGGATAGGTATCTGTTAATCGATTATTTATAATATCTCAACTATGTGAAATTGATATCATATTAAGTTTGTGACATGACTATGCATAATCTTTGGATAAACTAGGTAGAAAATTCCTTATTTTTTAAAAGTGAGTAGCAGATTGAAAATATTTCACATTTTATCAACTTGATTTCGAATAACTATATTTTATTTGTAGTCATTCCAGTCCGAATTTAATTATATCCAATCGAAATTATTAAACATTCAATAAAATTACATACACTTTCCATTATATTAAAATGGTACATTTTAGAAAATTTTCAAGTCATATGAATCTATGGGTTTTTAATTTTCCATTACAAAATAATAAATATGCATATGAACTTCCGAAAAAAGGCACGTTGATCATTTGAAAACGTTACATCCAAAATAGAATGAACACAGATCAACTATTCTAATGCCAGTGTTTTTGACGGAAGTACGGAAATCAAATGTTTTTAGTGACAAGGAGCAATATGAATAAATATATTATCTCAAGCTTAACAAATTCTTAAAAGTAACTGCAGAGGTGTTATAACTCATACAAAATAGAATCAAATAGTTTAATTATTGACATGATGTTTAGCAAAATAAGTAATAAATAATTAACTTTTTGTATTTTGATGCATAATGCTCTTGTTTCTTTTAGTATTCAAATCAAGGGTGATACAATTGGTTGTAAATTTTACTCTATAAATAAGCCAGTATATGCTGAAAGTTGGTAAATATTCGATTATATAAATAAATAAATAAGTATATTTTTATTAAAATATATCATATTTTGGAACAAACAAGTATCAAAATGTGTTTTGTTTTATTATAAGCTTGCAAAATGGGCTACATAATTTAAAATCTATTTGACGAGAGTTAATCAAACAGAATTTTAATGAACGTGAAAACTAATCCAATTTTTTATTGATCTTTCCCTGTGAAATGAAGGAGGTCAATGAATTTATTGCCATTTTTATTTTCAAACAGATTCAATACTCAAATATATATATATATATATATATGTAGTATTAAGCGGTAATCATTTCACGACTGAGGATCATTCAAATCTATGCCAAATAACTTACTTTTATGATGACTGATTGTTGTAATGCACAAAGCGAGACATAAGTAGACTTGAAACAATATTAACACATATTTTCCGTACATTCGTAGAAGCATAATTTGACCAGTTCACTGTCTATCATACACAATTGAAATACACTTCACAAATCATACGGTTAGCCATTTGTATTGATACAGTAGGTATATTGTAAATTCCAAATGAAAGCAACTGGCTATTAATGACATGAATAGTAATGTTTCATTATGTTTATCTTTCGATAACTCTTTGATATTATCATATAATTCTCTTAATCATATTAATGTGGATTCCATCAATTACTAATAATAATAATATCATTCTTAATGTTTACAAATTAGATATCAATCCATTTAAACTTTATAAATATAAATGAACAGTTGAACACAAGATTGGTTTGTTCAATATGACAATGAAAATTTCATTTTTATACATTTATTCATGTAGTTTTTGTTTATCTGTTTTTCTAAAGAGAACAATATTAAAGTTAATTTGATTTTATTCATTTGACAGACACTAATGTTTGTTTCTCTCATCTTTTGAGACCATTTTCTCTTCCTGTTTTTCACTCTTATTTCGCTTCATTAATTATGGGTTTTTTTTTCTCTTTAATGAAAATGACAAGCAAAAACATGCGAGATTTCTGTTCTCCAATTCGTGTTAATTTTTATAGAATTAAAAGTAAAACGAAAAAACGCAAACATCAAATGGTATTAGACAGAAATAATCATACTAACAATGATATTGATAATAAAAATAATGTAAAAAACCGATTTAAATAAGACTTGAGAATTTTTACTAGTAATGCTACTATTACTATCAACCAATAAATACATGTACTTCCTTATTGGTCAATTTTCTCTTGCCTAAAACGTTGGTTGGTGCATTTATGTTTTCACTTTGTTATTTCAAATAAATAAACTAACTAAAATATCCACTTATTTTTTTCTGCTTCTATATTACATTATAACTAAATAATATTGACCTATTTATTTATCATAGTCCTACTAGTGGTTAGTTTATAAGGATGGTTCCCCTGAGTTCTAATGAGAAACTGTGACTTAGTTGAAAGAAACCAGTTTGAACATAGTTAATTGCCAATGAAGAACACTGAAGTCGAACATGGAAACGAATAGACGTTAGGACGGTGGTCAAGAAGTTGAACATTTACATTCTTAACTGAAATTTCTAAAACAGATCGTGGATTTGCATTGAAGAATAGTCGCATACTTAGATGGAACATATATCTTCTCTGGTATTCACTTGTTCATATATATATATATATATATATATATATATATATATATATATATATATATATATATATAATAGTATAATCATACTAATCGAGTTGTATGCAGTATGATGTAATGATGCTATATACTCACGAGATATTATCTGAGGCAGAGTTTCGTTCTCTGAGCTAGATGGTTTGGCAGTAGAGCGTTCAATACCATTATCAATTTGGGAGGAGTGTTGTACTGAACTGTCAAAACCTAAAAGAGAAGCATATAGAACATTGGCAGTTAGAAAGCTGATAATTGATAGTTTTATAAATTTGAAGGACAAGGAGATTATTACTTCGGATTTATATGACTACAATCATCTCGAGCTTATATGGATTAACGAAAGTACATATACCTAGATTATGGCTTAGACCTATCTTTAATTCACCCTACCATTGAACAGCCCAATGTTTATCGAGATAATCGTAACCAATTTTAAAACAAGTATCTAAACTTAATGACAACTTTACGAGTGATAACACTCATGTTCCCTCATGATGTTAGTTCTCCATTCAACAGCGTGCCATTTATCCAAACCAGCTTATACTTTTTTCGTACCCGACTACTGAAAATGTCGGAAATTCTTGTCATCCATGAAATAGAACGGGAAATGAGAGTACCATGGCCTTAAATTATTATTTTTTTCTATATTCTTTAATTACTTCTCATAACAAAACAATAATATATAAACGAGGTATGTTCATTTTTATGAATTATCACCAGGTTCTATTACTATTTATACAAATCACTAATCCGAAAAATGGTCATGTTTAAGTTAAAATACATCGTTTAAAATTGGAGTATGCGAAGTAGGAATTTTTTGTGAAATAAAATAAAATTGTTCATGTTCGGATGGTCAATATGAAGTGTTCATTTGAATAAGTCTTAACGTTTAATAAAATTGTTACATAAAAGATCAGATTAAATATAGTTCAGATAGAGTGAGAGAAATAATAATGCAGTTATCGAATTTAATCGAATGTCAAGTGGATAATTTTATGTACCATTAATCTTAACTTCACATGCAATCATTTGAAATGGTGTATTTTGACTTAAACCTGGCTATTTATTTGAGTGCTAATTTGGATAAATTAATTCACCTTGGAGTCCTTCTGAAGTTACTTTCAGTCCCAAGCCTAGATAACGAAGGAGGATTGTGCATGGGATTAGAGAAGCCATTTCTTAAAAAACGCTATCCATTTAAACTCTGCTCTGAAAGGCCTTCATTTGGAAACGTTATAACGTCTGACGTTAAAACCCGATTTTATTCGGATGCCCCTTATCACAACCAGAGCAACTATTAATATAGGTACATGGAATGTTATTACAATGTGGAAGACCGAAAGAATTATTCAGATTGCCGCGGAGATAAAAGGCAACGACCTGGTGGTGAGTGAAACAAGTTCAATCGATTAGATGCTGGTGATTAGAAAAGATTAGCTTCAGGAGAGATGCTGGTATACTTCAGCCATGAAGAGGGGAATATATTACATACCCAAGGAGTTGCATTGGTGCTGTCCTAATAAGCACAAAAGGGACTGAAAGGATGCTAATCTCACGGACCCAGAAGCGTCAAAGCGTCCTTTGGGATAAAAATAACAATGATAGTCAATCAAGACTGCGCGCCCACCGACGATAGCAACAAAGATCAATTCTACGAGAGGCTGCAATCAATGGTCAAGAAAAGCCCAAAAAAAGGCTTGACCATTCTAGTAGGAGACCAAAATCTCAAGGTTGGAATAAACAACACTGGGTACAAAGAAACTTTGGGATGACATGGATTGGAAGAAAGGAACAAAAATGGTGTGTTCTCAACGAATCGGTCGTAGACAGCACCATATTTCCACTCAAACGCACTAACAAAGCCCCATGGATTTCACGGGATCACACTACTCAGAACCTAATCGACCATATCTGCATCTTTTTAACGTTCAGAAAGATGATGAAGGACGTGAGAACCAAGAGAGCAGTTGACATAGCCCAACATAATCACTTGATAGGCATCAACATGAAACCGAAACTCAAGAAGCATCGGACAACGGGACGAACAAAATCACAGAAGTTTAATACGACATTTCTTCGAGATACTGGGAAGCTCAAGGAATTGAGGATATCCCTCAGCAATAGGTTCCAGGCTTTTTAAGATCTACCGAATAGAAAAGAAACTAACACTGAGAACAACTGGAAAGGGACCAAGGAGGCAATCACTTTAACAGGTCAGGAGGTTCTGGGTCACAAAAGGTACCACCATAAAGAATGGATATCTGTAGATACTCTGAATAAAATTCAAGAAAGAATTAACAAGAAGGTAGCAATCAACTTCAGCTGAACAAGAGCAGAGAAATCCAAGGCACATGCTGGATACACAGAAACAAATAAGCAAGTGAAGAGGAGCCTCAGAGCCGACAGACGTAAATATGTGGACGAGCTAGTAACGAGAACAGAAAAGGCTGCAAGCAAAAGAAGCTTGAGACAATTGTATGACACAACAAAGAAGCTCGCTGGTAATTATAGTAAACCAGGATGTCCAGTAAAATTCAAGCAAGGCAAAGTAATCATCAACATTGAAAAATAGCAAAAGATGTGAGTAGAACATTTTTAAGAACTCTTGAATCGAATAGCTCCACTAAACCCACTCAACATCGAGGCAGCACCCACAAACCTCCCAATCAATTTTAACACACCAACAGTTGAAGAAATCACCATGATCATCATATAAATCAAGAGCGGCAAACCAGAGGGACCAGATAGTATTCCATCAAAGGAACTGAAATCAAACGTAGCAGTAACTGATAAGATAGTCTACATGCTCTTCAGCGAGGTTTGAGAGGAAGAACAAGTACCAACAGACTGGAAACAAGAATACCTCATCACAATACCAAAGAAACGCAATCTCAGTAGGTGTGAGGACTAAAGAAGCATCACTCTTCTGTCAATATCAGGCAGTCTTCAACAGGATGTTGTTAAACATAATAAAGGACTTCGTAGACGAGATCAACAGACTAGATTTTGTAAGGATCGATCGTGTACTGACCAATATATATATATATATATATATATAGACCATACATAAAGGCCAAATCATGGTTGATCGTTTTTAAAGTAATTTCCATTATTATTTTCATTAGCAATAATGTTGACTGCATTGTAACAGATTTTATCGTAAATGTATTTTGTAACCATATTTAGTAGCGGATTTTTTAATTTGATAATGTTTAGCTGTCTTTTTGCTTTATTATTCTTGGTAAAATTAAATCCTAAATTGGTAACCAGCACTAATTTCTCATAATGCTACTCATTTGTGCTAGGAATACTAATCAGTTCACGTTAAACTAATATTACTAGTTAACCAAACTCAACTAGTCACCATTAGAATATCCTATTTACTGAAAAATTATTAATAATTTAACACTATTCTAGTATTTGTTGAATAACATTACTACTTGTTCTGAAATCTTTGTACTGCACAATGCTGATACTTATTCACTTAGTTCACTCACCACTTTATAGTAAATCAAACAAAAAATCCTGTTATATTTCTGCAATGTTTTAATTTAAAAACAACTCATGTCAAAAACAGATGAGAAGAATTAATATGAAAATGACCTAGTTATTCCAGTGAAATCAGTTTTTCAAAGCATAAATTAGAAAATTATCATTGAGTGCAACGGATAGGTTACCATTTTGAACTATTCTTTATTTCCTTTGTTTACTCAGTATCACTGGTACTCGCTATCAAATGAAACTCAAATCAAACTTCATAACCATGTCATTAATCAATAAATTCAAAAATCTTTGAACTGGGATACTTAAAATCCAGTTTGTAATCGTTCAATTACTGTTCAATTGTTGGTGTTCATAGACTTCAGTCGATTATCCTATTTTGGCGTCATGAGACGATCATATCGATAGTGCAGTTAAGAAGAATATTAAAACCGCAACAAACGAAATTAAACTTGATCTACGTTACACAAACCAGTGTCTACCTGCATTCAATAAGTGAATAACGCTTAGAGATTTGAAGCTAAATGCACTGGATTCGGGTCTCGGTGTGAACATCAACACTGCGATGCAGGTAGATTCAGCTGGTTAATCTCAAATAGGACAGATCAGTCATCCCAGATTCTACTGATAGTCAACATCAAAGTTTAGTTGAAAAAAATACTTATGATTTAATAGAGATTTCGAATTAATCTACTGAAGATCCACCTATGACGGAAGAGACTAACCAGTCGTATCAATAACTAGAATATTCCTACTGTTTCAACTGGAATTTTTCTTAAATTACCTTGATAACAAGTTATTTATAGCTGTAATTAAAAGCAACTATCTCAACTGGATTTTGAAACATGTAGGCAATGTATGTAGATGTTCTAAAAAACATATATTTAAATCTTCCAATTTAACTTTTAATAGCTTAATTACCTACAACACTCGTATTGTGATTGATATAAAAAGTGTTCTCATTAGTTCTGTAATCATTTTTCACACTAGATAACAATACTTTGCTCAGTTGATTAATCTTACATTATTTAATTTGTCATTTAAACATCATCCAACCAAGTTTGATGATAAACGTTTATTCGAAACCAATCACTATTTTACTGCAAAACCATTTTTGCTTACGATTCATTTTATTTCATTGTATAAGAGCATTAACGCTACATGCTTATCATAGTCGAATCCGATATTTAGTTGGATATTTTCGGTAATGTTTAACATGAAGATAATTTTAACAATCGTAACAAATCTTACATTTATGGCTTTATATGAAACATGAACAGAGTAATCCAGTTTAATAAAGAAAAATAATCGTAATTACTACTTTTTCAAAGCATATAACTATAATGTATGTTTAAATGGAATAATCGAGACATTGATATCATGACGTAATTAACTCAGGGATGCATCTGTAATTTGTAAATAAAATGATGGCATTAACGAAATAATCTTGATAGCGTTTTCGTAATTAATATCGATTTTGTCAATTTGTCTAATTTAGTATTTACAATTTGTAAATGCTCTTAATTAATTACGTCATAATCTCTCTGTTTCGCTTATTTCAATTCAACATGCATTGAACTTGATGTTAAAAAAGTAGTTACGATTTTATCCTTCAGTGATTCGGGTTACTGTACTGACGTTTCATTTAGATCTACACTTGTAAAATATTTCATCTATGGAGCTGATATGTGGAGGGTTATGAACATGTATTTATTTCTCCTCTTTACAAAATCTGTTGTTCTTGCATTGCATTAGTTTGTCCAATGAATTAGTTGTATGAAATTAAAGCACACAAACTAAAAGCTTCAAATTTATTCACATTTCTCTCTAATGACGCAATAATTGATATAAGGACTAAAGTTTTTTCATTTCTTTCTATCAAGGATTGGGAGTTTGAAGCAAAAGATTCAGCAGACGCTAAATTTCAAGATCAGATGGTTCCATTTCGTAACGCCCGATCATGTGCCAGTATGGATAAGATCAAATTATGGAAACTTACTCACCTCTATGGCATTCTTGTCAGGATTATCAATATCATACGGAATTCTTGCACAGGATTTAACTGAAAAATCGTGAATGGAGGGAAGCTCATACAGTCATTCAAAGTGTTAAACCAGTGGTTGACAAGACTGCTCACTCTCACTCCTCCTAATCCCCATGGTGATTAACTGGATAAGGAAGACCTCCACAGATCAAAAGAAGCACACAATAGAGTGAACAGCTCGCATGCTCTACTCTGTGATTTGGAATTGCCAGATGACCTAGCCCTTCTATCCCACACGCAGCAGTTAGTGCAGATGATGATGGCCAGCGCGGCATCAGCAGCTGGTGTGGTAGTAAACCTCAACAAACAAAAGAGAAATGGTGATATCCTACAATACAACCAAACGAGATGCAAACTAATCACAAATGATGGAGAAGCTGTGAAAGAGGTGAGAGCTTTTACATACTTGGATAGCTGTTACGATGATCTTCCAGCTTCAGAGGTTGGTGAAGCCTCACTTGATAAAACCACTTGGCATTTCTGAGAAGAGCATGGCTTTGAGGTGCACAAACCAGTTGCCTGGATCTGCTTTGTTGGGAATCATAACCCGGGAATCTTGGTGTGCGGACATCGCGGCAGGAACAAGTGTACTTCAAATGTGTATCAGAAACACGTGAGGTTTCATCTCAAATTTCTCATGACGTATATACAGGCACATTTACCGCAGAAGTGATCTACACCTTAAATGCTTACTAGAAACACACTAGTTTTCATCTATACATCTCTTGATATACACATAAGTATAACTGCCCACTGGGAGGAGATATAGTAACCTCTACCATGAATGCATTTACCATCACAGACTCTCTCATGCGTTGCGTACATTTTGCTGCGCCCTAAGGAGATCATATGTAGGATTTTTCAGATTGGATTCAGATTGCTTTGATTTTGGTACTACACGTTCTAATTTTCCATAAGATACAATGTTTCATGATACATAATATTTGATTACAGCATAAAACGAACGCAATTTATTGAACTTCAATAAAGCAGTGAATGATTACGATATTTATCTTTCACTCTATTCATTCATGTCTTGAGAATAAGATCAAAGTAGTAAACATGATTTTTGTCACAAAATGACATTATTAGGAAAACTCACAAAACCGAAGATCCCTAAACAACTGTTTTTAAGATTCCAAACTATAATCGATGAAACTGAACTAAAGACCTCTTTTGGATACAAGAATTGTAGTCATATAGAATATATAAATCCATCATAAGACTGACTTTTTATTTTCGTAATATTTGAAGCCTACTCGACTTGATATAAACAGTAGTTACAAAGCTTCACTTGACTATGAATCAGTATTTATTTCCTGCAATCAATAACATGATGTTTCAGTTCAATAATCAACCCTAATCAAGAAATAATGGTGTTTAATTGTTCAAAGTTGAAATCACGAACTAACCTTTGCCAGACTACTATAGCACTACTAGATTATTCTGCACAACATAATGGATTAACTGAAGTTAGCACTGTGTGATGCCAGCAAACTGGTCTAGAGAATAAGCGTCCTGGATTCAGATCGCACTTGTGTATCGTGGATGCACACTGCTATAGAATCCCGTGATGGCCCTCCAGTGCGCCCAGCTTAGATCAGTTAGTGATTTCAAGTGTGAAAATACTTCATCTCCTAAACTAATATAAGATTTAACAAATTTTACACTCCTTTACCTGAATAAAGAGGTATACTTGCTACTTGATTACCTGTTCGTAAGTATTGAGGTACATCATTTCTATTTAACATAACATATTTTTTCCGCTTGACTAATCTCCCTTTTCTCCTTTTAAAATACTCTTAAGATCAATCTGTGATTAGGAACTTCAGGTGCTTTGTCATATCTTGAAATTTTTTGGCTTACTGGAATTGTATACAAAGAGAATATTTCTTAATTGGGTTTGTCAATAGTCATACAGACAATAATTTCGGAACAATAAGGTGGAGCTTAGATTAGATGTTAAATGTTTTCATCAACTCAGAAGGTCCCATGTCATCTCAAAATTATATCACCCTCACAAACTTCTCAGATGTCAGTGAAACATTTAATCCAGTTATGAACAACTTGCTGTGAGTTACTTGTTTAAGTACATTTCACTAGTTTACAGCGTTCTCGAAGAGTTTTCCTGAGCTTCACAGAATGTCTAGTTTGTTTAGTGTGTTTATTTGTTGTACAGAAATTTAAAAATTTTTCGTCCCATTGTTATTTCGCAAATAGGAAGTGCAAGAATACTTAAATGATTATTTATTTATGTGAATTACAATTAGAATGGTCCATGTTAACAAAACCTTATAATTTAACATAAACATATTCCTAGTCAGTATTCATTTAAATTAGATATTTCCTATGTTTCAATCTAAAATGGAATTGTTCACCAGTGAATAAAGTGGTCTCGTTTTAGTTAATAAAATGTTGTAACGATAACAAAACGACACAACGAAAGTCCTTTTTTATGCCTGCATTATTCAATTTAAGAGGTTGCAGTGAGAATGGTGGGAAAATAAAAAAAAATTGACGATAACGTTTGTTGAACTGTTTTGTTTCAATGTTCATGTTTGTTTTAAATACCAAGTTAATATGATATTAATTATTTAACATGTTTAATATCTTTTTCTCATGCATACTACAACTCTTTTTACTACTACTGCTACTACTACTACTATTAGTATTACTGCCACTGCATAATAACAACATGAGCAAAATATCTCATGTTGGATTTTAATAACATTATGTGGTGATGATAATTATCGAAATAACATTGCTATTTACATAAACGTTTATAAAAGTTTTTGTGTTTATTTTCCTCTAACAAGGTTTACTTAGAAATTTTATCACGAACACTAATATGGATGAGAGAAAACAACTTAGAAGAGAGGTGGAAGAAACTAATCTATTTTATACTTTCAGAAAGTTAAACAACTATTTAGAACAACACATATAAGCGAACAATATTGTTTTCGATTAGATCGTCATCAGGCTTTACTCTAATATACATGAATATTTATATGAAAATGTTAAACCAATCAAGGCAATTTGAGTGATAATCACAATGAAATGAAAAAGATTACGTAACTACATCTAATAGGCAAAAGTTCAAGTGGATAATAGGAAAACAGGTGTACTGATAGTAGTAAGAAAATTTGTAAAATATGATAACTAAAGTAGGTCAAGGGTGGGTGAATAGAATTCAAATAATCATCAAAAACGTCAAAAACATTACGTAATAAGCAAATGTGTAAAAATAAAATAAAATAATAAATCAAAAATAATAAAAATAAAAATATGTCAATCATTAGTTACGTCATATCCGGCCACGGAAGAGATAGGGGTGTCACGAATTTCTTCTGAACACATAAATTAGGGTTGAATGTACGTATTCCTATGGCTTCTGCAATGTGTAGGAGACGGGATCGAACTCCGTTGGGAAATGATGGAGGTATACGATAGATCACCCGAAAAGATCTAGATTTATCTACAATGTGACCACTATCTACCAGGTGTGCTAAGATAGAACTGCGTATTGTTTTTGACTGACCCTTCGTAAACCATGCTGGGAGATGTTCACTCATTCGTTGGTTAAGTTGCCTGGAAGTACGCCCGATATAGCTATCTCCACAGGAGCAGCTGAATTTGTAAATGCACATAGAGGAGGCCAGCTCAGGTAACTTATCTTTCGTTTGAGTAGACATCGCAGGTCGACTGGAGAAAGTCAATGCAAGTTTTGCAGCGTTGAATGTTCTGTTGATTACTCTTCTTAATCTATCCTGCAGAATATCGCAGGCCACATCTCCGTTGAATTGTAGCTTAATAAACAAAGGCTTCTTTCGGGCAGTCGAAACCACCGGCTTCTTTTTTTTTTTTTTTTTTCCAGGCAACTTAACCAACGAATGAGTGAACATCTCCCAGCATGGTTTACGAAGGGTCAGTCAAAAACAATACGCAGTTCTATCTTAGCACACCTGGTAGATAGTGGTCACATTGTAGATAAATCTAGATCTTTTCGGGTGATCTATCGTATACCTCCATCATTTCCCAACGGAGTTCGATCCCGTCTCCTACACATTGCAGAAGCCATAGGAATACGTACATTCAACCCTAATTTATGTGTTCAGAAGAAATTCGTGACACCCCTATCTCTTCCGTGGCCGGATATGACGTAACTAATGATTGACATATTTTATTTTTATTATTTTTGATTTATTATTTTATCTTATTTTTACACATTTGCTTATTACGTAATGTTTTTGACGTTTTTGATGATTATTTGAATTCTATTCACCCACCCTTGACCTACTTTAGTTATCATATTTTACAAATTTTCTTACTACTATCAGTACACCTGTTTTCCTATTATCCACTTGAACTTTTGCCTATTAGATGTAGTTACGTAATCTTTTTCATTTCATTGTGATTATCACTCAAATTGCCTTGATTGGTTTAACATTTTTATATAAATATTCATGTATATTAGAGTAAAGCCTGATGACGATCTAATCGAAAACAATATTGTTCGCTTATATGTGTTGTTCTAATTTTCACAATGGGAATCTTTAAAACAACTATTTGTAAAATTTTGAAGAACACTGATGACAGAAACTGTAGCATATCCAAAAACAAACAGATAATGGAACGCATAGGTTAATTGATGTTCTCTCAGTTAAAATGTTCATACTTACTCCAGAAGCGTTTTTTTTATTGCAATTAAGATACTGATATGCTTGAAACTATTACGAGATCCCCATTACTCGCTAAACGGAACGAAGATCAACGATGCATTGGCACAATAGTCTATCATAGTCCGGTTGTCCCAGGCTCCACTAACTAGATCTAGAAGTCTTGATAAGGCGTAGGGAATGTATTCTACAGGCACCCAGAAAATACGAGGTTCCTGAGCGCTCAACTCACTCTTATTTAAACAATGATAGAAACGCCCTTTGTAGAGCCACTAAAATAATTCATTAACCAATGATGGTCGAGGATTTTCCGAGTGGGAAATATAAGCTGAAAGTCAACAAAGCGTCCATGGCGCGAAAACGTAAAAATTCAAAATTTCGGAGTCAAATTACAAAGTAAGAACGTTTTCCAAGTGAGTCTCGGGGATCTAACTTCCCCAAAAGATATTAAAACATTCAAAATAATACCAACTATGAATTATATCAAACTGTTAAAATGAAAACCATTTTTTAATTAAGATTTAAATAATCAGTGAGCATCATGACATTTAAATTATGGGTAGCAAATGATGTCATTAAATTTACTTTAATAATAATCACTTTCAATAAATTAATAAATTGTTTATTGAATTAAATATCGGTTATCTGATATTGATTTGTCGTTATAATTTTACACACTTTTTTCTATCTGATTAACTTACTGCTTATTCAAAACGGTATTTATCAGTATCAATATGAATTTGTAGCAATGAAATATTTTAGAACAGTTTACCAATGCTTTTAAACCACTAAATGGAGAGAAATGAGATTTTACTTTTGCTTCTGTCTTCCTCCTCATTAAAAAGGGTGAGTTGTTAAATCTTGATATCTAAGGTTCAAGGCGGACCTATGATATTTGTAGAATTCGGAATAATCAGTGTATTCTTTTACAGTTGATTATGTTATGGAACCTCGTGCATGACCCATTTACACGTGACCCATTAAATAACGAGAAGAAAAGTTGTAAAAAACTAGGTTTTTTAAAGTTAGACAAACCTCTAAAACTCTGTGTATACGGTACCGAAAAGACAATTGTCCAAGGGGTAAAAGTCTAACGAACCAAAAGTCATCGGTAGTGAATTAGAAGAAATAAAAGATCCTTTCAGTAGATTTAATTAGAAATAGTTACTTGAGATGGTCGTTCTTAACAACATTTCCCAACTGATAACATATCTTCAGTAGTTTTATGACCGCCTTATCAGAAATATGAAAATGTACAATAATTATAAGTAATTAATATAAAGAATCTGATTCCATGTGTTAGTTTACTGGCAACAAGAAATCCAATTTAAAAATTTTACTGTATCAGATCGGTTGGTAATAATTTGGAAAAGCATACCTATAAAGTGTTTTGTAATTATCTGTTGAGCGTTTCTGATTGCACAACGTCACCTCACTCACTGGCTGTGCATGCTTTCTAGATTGATCTTATTCAGTCTGTTTGGATTTAAAGGACTAAATGCACCTCTTCAATGTGTCATTTCTTTTGATAAGAGCAATCAATATAAGTATATTTAGAAATGAACCCACTCAATACTTAATACCATAGTCTTATCAGCAGTGATGACATAAGGTAACAGTCGATACTGTGAACACCATATATAATTTACAACATATTTTATTTACCCTAATGATGAGATGAAACAGGATTCAATGCTTTTCTGTTAAAAAGTCAATCACTATGCATTTTAAGACTGTAATGAAAAGATTAAATCAATTGAAAATAAAAATGATGTACTTTTACAACGTAACTCAAATTATCTGACCATATGTTTACTTGTCACAAGATTTAAATTAAAAATTAGGAAAAATAAATGAAACACAAGGTGAAATAAATAAAAGCAAAAAGAAGACATAAAAAAAATAGATAAATAGTGTGATCAAAAATAAAAATAAGTTTGTTTTAATCACACTTTATGGTGAAATTGAATAGACCAAGATTACTGAGTTAGGATGTAAATAAAAGTAGTTAGTTTTTGAATATGTTTAGAGATTTCAGTATTCAATTTTCTCAAAGACTTAAATATATCCCTATGATAAATCTTTCACAGAAACTTGGAATTTGTTTTGTTGTCAATCCTATAATGTTTGACAACTATGTGTTCATCTGCATTTAAGTAATCTAGCTAGCTCATACTTATCGATTACCGATGTGTAAGATCTATTTTTGAAGGCTTTATTTTTGAAAATCCCTCTATGTATACATTTGTAATTTGTCCTTATCGATTCCCTTCATTTGTACATTTTGTTAGTTTGTTCGATTCCATCTGAGATGATGAAAATTGTATTTTATTATGGTTTCTATTTCATTTGCCTTCACTGAGTTTCTATATTTCTTTCTAAACTGCATTTATGTTGTTTAAGCTGATACGTGGTGATGGCGACATCCATATTGATTTATGCCTCCTTTGATTGAGTTGCTTCTATTGACTGGAATTGTGCATTTCGATTGTGAATTGAAGCACTCTTCCAGAATAAGAAACACTGTGTTTTATTAAGCCATCAAATATTATCTTTCGAACAATTTTGATCTATCCAGGAGGGATAGAATACCATTTATTTGTTCCTGTTGATTCGAATAATTAAACAATTGTTGGCGGAATAAATGAGTGGTAATATTTGTTTAGGTAATGATGTATACTTATATTTATGATGAATATTAGAACCTTCATTTACCCAAATCACTTGTTTTGGTTTAAACTGGGCAAGGAGCGTATCTAAACTACCTAGACAGTTATTACTCAGTCCAAACCTCATTTTGGATCCTACAATATGTTCCCAACTAAATCTGGAATCATTTTTATACATGGTCTATCCCTAAATACTGTTTAGCTACATCGCTTCTTTAATTTACATCTATTACACTAACACTTTTCTATCGATTAAGTAACTGCTATATCGTTTTAAACACCGATATATATATATATATATATATATATATATATATATATATAAACGCAAGTTATAGTTTAATACTATGACTGACGTCGTCATCCCGACATAATTTTTATTTTTAGTACAAATATCTGCGGTTCTAATGAATAGGTATTTCGAAAAGCCACGTATACATTGTGTTAGTCAGAAACTGTAAAAACATTGGTACTGATGTATCTGAAACGTATCTTGTGAAGTGAACAATTCTAAGGGCAATTCGTTATTTCTTCAGATGTCAATTATATTTAAAAGATCCATTTAATAATCACTTTCTTGTTCAGGAGTTGGAGAAATGCTGTTCTATGCCAAATAACTTATGATAAATCCTATTCTTTAAGTATTTACGTGATTCATTTTTTGAACACTAATGAACACTAATGAATAAGTCATCCCTTAAGGTTTTGTATCAACAGATTTTGTTAACTAGAACAAAGAACAGTGAATTTTTCTGTAGAATACTTTCTATGAAAGTTTTATTTTCAAACGTTTTGCGTCGTTTTTTTACGATAAATCAACGTCAAATAAAGCCCTTGTATAAAGTAAATAATTATCGTACCAAAATTTACTCAGACATATAAATAACGGAATCCTTCAGTGGTGATAGCTTAGACTGGAAGGCTGGATGATGTTCATTCAAATCCTCCAGGTAGAAACAGTTTCATCAAGATTGCTAATAGAAATGGTCTCTTAATGATCACCTTGATTTAATTAGTATAATGTTCTTCATGTTTTGAGTATAGTCATACGTTAAGATGGGAGAGTATGTGTAATAGTCTAATTTCATGTATTTCTATGATTATCAATAATGATATTATTATTATTATCACTATTAATTAGAACGAGATTTATGATTTTTTAACCACTTGCATTTTTCTCAAGATAAGTGTTGGAATGTTGATTTCTGAACCTTTTAAAATCGCTCCGCTGTCAGAAAAAAATTACTTCAAGAATTTTTTAGTCCATGAGAATAACATGCAAATTAAGCTATGAATGCTCTGTACGATGTGTTGAATATAATAAAGTACCCCGCGATAGTTTTCAGTTTACAAATAGAGATTTCGAACATCTAGTTTTTTGTAAATACCTATGACTAATGTTGATTTGAACATATCAAAGTAATTCATCTCAATTACTGTTATTCAAGAGATTGCGTCATATTGCAATCAACTAGTCTATTTGAAGATTGATCATTCAATCATTTTACTTAGAGTTATATTATCTGTTTTATAATACAATCATTCATAATTATTATCTCATTTTCTTGACTGTTTAAATAGTCATTAATCTTAATTAAGTTCTCATCTTTTCATGACTGTGATTTTCAGTTGCTTTTTTCTTGAGAAAAAAACGTTTTTATCAACATCAATAGATCAATTTTGATTGCTTTTCTATCTATAGCATTAAATTTAAAAAAAATCTAACAAATAAAATATCAGCTTACGAAAATTAATTAAAAATTACTTTACTATTACTGGTTTAGAGTTTTTTCATAGTAGGGCATCGAACAGTTGTGAAGAAAAAATCATTACAAAACTGCATAATATTATTTTCAATGAAAATGTATAATAATAAAAGAAATACAACTGGAAACTACAATGAGGTTTTAAAGTATTGAACTGTTAGTTTTGTGTATTAGGCGTAAAATAGATTAACTACTTTCTTTCAAACATAATATTACCGTAACTAGATAAATTATTAGTCATATGTCGTTTTGTAAAATAGGGACATTTACTTATTTACGTCTAACTAATTATACAGACGTATAAATTGATTTGCATAAAAAGTAACATTTTGTGATCATCAGGCGTTTATTCGTTAATGCATTACGTCTAATCAACCTTATATCATGTGTAATTTATAATTTGACAATAAATTTCTTTATATTACTCATGTGATCACATGTTATTTCATGGAACATATTTGGATTTTTCTAAAACTCTCATTCATTTATTTAGCAGTAATGGTCATTTTTTATTTGGTAATTAAACTAAACATTCAATGTTACGGTTGGTTGTTTTAAAAATGACTGTTTTTGCTTAGAAGAAGAATACATTGTACTTAGATTCTGTATTATTATTTACAGCTTTTGATTTGCTAAATATAAGCATAACTCCTATTATATTAATAATAAATAAATTGGTCAATTTTAAATAACCAAGGTATTTTATTTTATAATAGTTATCCAGACAAATTGAAATACTTATTTTAAGTTAGTGAGGCGTATCTGTACTTATGATCACTAATTGATAACTTTGTAGAAATTTGAAGTTCTTGTCTCGCTTAATTTACATTTTCTGAATATATTAATAAATCCCTGTTATTCATATGTCAGCGTTTAGGAACTGAAAAAAATTATTTAAAATCACGGGAAAAAAAACCATTTTTTTACCACAGTCATTGTTCTTGTTTAGTTTAGGTTTATGAAGGACAAAAATCAAGATGTATCACCTTAAAAAAAATTGATTCTATTTTCTTTATGTGACTCTAAACAGAAAAACAGATAGGTAAACAAAAGTTTGCAAACAAATCTGTAAGTAAAATCACTCATCTATTTGATGACTTAAGGGAAAAAAACAAACATTTTCGAAACGACATTGTACTTTAATTTTAAATTTTTTCCAAGATAAATAAAACTAGGGGAATATAATTCTGTTCACATTTACAAGGCTTAAAAAAAACTTTCGTTGTCATGGCTCGCAAAGCCTCTAGAAGCTCCTGAGAAGCCGAAGTGTAACCATCCAGTCAAAGGTCGATAGAACTTTGAGAATGTCGATTTGGAATAAGGTGACATCGCTAACTGAGCATCGGATGATTTCATTTACCCTTTTTACTCCATACAAGAAACTCTAAGTATGAACGGTTTCTGTGTACATTTTTACTCTGGGGTAAAGATTTCTTCTCTGTATTTCACTTTAGTCCAGCGAACTGAAGTCAAAGGTTTGATCGTATGTTAGTTATTCTATTAATAGTAGTTTTTTTATTCTACTGAGTTTTATCATCTTTCAGACTAATCCAAAATCACAATCAATCAATTAAAAGTTGAATAAACTTCTGTACAACAAAAACGTTCTGGTTACGTAATAACCAGCTGAAGTTTATTTCTTGTAATAAGCTATGGTCTGGTATTTTACTTTATATCAACTTGCTAGCTGGGCATCAAAATTATGATAAGTTAATCTGACCACTCACTTTGTCGTTTACTGTTTTAAGTATTGTTCGTTTTCTATACCATAGATTGTGTGAATAAGATTAAATTAAGAGGATTGGTGAAACTTAATATTCATGACGTAGAAATCTTAACATTTTTAAACCCATGATTTAGGATCGATCAAGAAAGCATAGACTTCAACAAAAGTGGTTTTACTATGTTAATAGGTAATAGAAACCATTATGATAGAGAATTTGAAGTAAACGTTTTCACTTACTAGACGGCATAGAAATATATTTATATCTGTTTGAATCTTTCTGATCATTAATAAAAGCCTGAAATAAATTCAGGCTAAAAAAGTTATTTCTAGACACCGGAAGAGAATTCAATCTACTGCGTAACGCAAAAGTAGTATTTAATTCTGACATGAAATTCATAGACAGAGCTTTACAGAAAATTTAGGTCACAGTAAATATGAATAATCATAATGCATATGAGAAGTAGCAGTTATATTATATATTTTTAGAAATTGGGTTTGTTTGCATGTAAATGAAAATAGTTTGAAAGTTATTGCGAAAAAAATTTTTTCATTTTTCATTTACAAAATATACATATATGTCACAACAAACTCTAACTTTAAACTCATCAACGAAAAACCTCTAAAAGAAGACTTCCTGATAACATGATATATATTTAAAAGTTTGCCAAAAAATCACCATGACTGATGTTACACTAACGCATTGTACACTCCAGTCACGTTTAAACTAAAGGCCATACTGCATCTTCATCATTAAAATTTGAACAGGAACGAATTTAGAACCTGTCTCCTTACCTGCATATATTTAACCGCTAAATCAATGACAGCTAGCCAGATACATTGTTATATAGGGCACTCAGCTAATCACAATTGCTCAAGTTTTATTAGATTTAAAACAAACGCTTATGCTGAATAAGGATGTTAAATAAAATCAGATGACAAATTTTTGATTAAAACGATGATAATAATAATATTAGCAAGTTCCAGTTACATCTGTCACAAATTGAATTACCTGTGGAGTTTGTTTCGGTGCCTAATAAATATGGTCTTCTTAAACATTTCATACATTGCAAATCCAGCAAAACACTTTATATGATTGTTTAGACTTGAGATATATCAATCAAAGCCCCTAAAAAAATACTTATAGATTAATTAGACTTTTTAAAATAACACGATTATCTACATCTTAAAATGAAGGTAACTAATAGTCCAAAACCAGTTAGTTCACATCCAAACATCTTAATATGTCATCGTAACCAGTGCATGAGTATATTTTACACTGCTTTTATTGATGAAAAATGTAATCGTACCCTTAGAGCTTAGTCAAAAACAACAGTAACAATAAACCATTGATTATATAGGTGAACCCGAATTATCGATTGGAAATCATATAAATGTTTGTTTCACTTTCAATTAGTGCAAGTATGAATAAATATCTCCATTAATATGTTATAATAAGTATTAGATATATATCTGTATCAGTTTGAAATTTGTTTCAAAAGTAATTTTCAAATAAAATCAAGTGTAGTTTTAAATTAAAAGAATTAATCAGTAACAATAAACATTATTTTCTATTTCAATGGATGCATATACATCATTTTCATCAGATATCCACTAGTTCTACATTTTGATGATTTGTAAGCTACAAAAGATCAACATTTACTTTAAATAATGCATCTTTGAACAATTGGCTCCTCATTTATAATAAATATTTCTATAATAATAATGTTTATACTTAAATAGTTAATAAAAGTTGTGGGAAATGTCGGTTTTATCAGAGTACTGTATTAGCGCCGAAAACTTATAAAATCAGTTAGGTTCTTTCATATGCATCAAATAGCTATTTTGAAATTTTACTGTTATATGATGATATCACTGTTATTAGATTTTCGTTCATCATTATTTAACAGAAATTTATAGATGAAAATGAGCTCGTCTTTTTTTGATGTAACGTTTTTTTCATTTACACAGTGTTACACTGTTTATTTCAGTGATGTTTATTCTAGGTCTTTTGATTGGGTAACTAAAACTGGAGAACTATTTACTGTTCTATATCTATCTTACAGAAGCCTGTGTCTTGGAAGTAACTGAAGATATGTTTTCTTTGAAATAAAAGTTACTTGTTAACTTCCCTGCTCATTAATAACCATTTTCCAGCTATTTATCACTTTCGTAATGAATTCATTTGATTTTAAACAAACTGTTTTGATTATATTTCCACAACATTTTTAACAGTACCTGATTAGATCCACATATACACATGAAAATCGATGAAAAAGATTCTGTTATGAATACTGAAGTTTCAAGAATTTGGATAAATTTTCAGTTTCGGATTAATAAAATCATAATTCGGATTGTAACGAAGGAATGACGAAACAAGTAAAGACTGTATGATTAAAAAGGAAACAATAATAATAATTATTATTATTACAACTGGAAATTAATTAATCAAAAAAGTACCAGGTTCTGGGAACTAAAAGCTTTCGTAGCCTTAAAAGTGGCCTTACTGTCATTGTTTTTCAATCTTGCAAAAATTAACAGTCAAAATTGGACAATTTCAATTCACTTAGCCAAAACAGTCGTTAAAATATTTCATCTTGATCATTTTCGAATTATAGATATTTACTATATTTCGATGGAATTGATGTTAACTGATTAAAAATTAAAAAGAATTTGTATAATATGGAATCTATTGTTATGCTTTCTGTTTTTAAAATATTTCAGAATTGTAATCCTAAAACTTTCGATTCGCGCTAACAAGAATAATACCATTTGGGAACAATTACTAGTTGAGTATTTGAAAATCCGCACAAAAGTATGATGGATATGTTGGCGACGTTAAATCCCCAGAACTCGCTTAATAAATGCCTTATTTTGGATTTCTTGTTTGCGAGCATGAGCTGATCAGTTGACTTTATGATTTCATTTCCCACCAGGGAAATCCTTAACTGTGATTGGCTGCTGTGTATTTTGGTGTGCTATTTTTGTGACTGTCCGAAGAACATTTCTATGATGTATAAATTAACGAGATTTGTGTGCTTGAAGGCATTGTGCTTGCTGGGTGTTTGTGGAATATACTTCCTACGCTTACCAAGACTTCTCTTTAGCCGTTTCGAGTCAACGGATTAAAGTAGCCTACCTGGACGCTGGTTCATTGTCTCGTGTCAGTTTATCGACTAAAGTGAACCCGTAATAGTTTCAAGTATATTTAGTGACGAACCTAACATGATGCAAGCCAGAAAATGCCAGGGATCAATGATAAATCTGATGACGTTGAAATTAACGATACTGTCTAGCAAAACAAAACTATATTAAACCAGTATATTGTGCTTTCTTCTTGTTTTGTTCTCCGAAATCACCACTCAAACGTTACTTTAAGAATTATTAGTTTAGTTTGGTCGTGACTTATTCACTAAAACTAACTTTTTAAATTATTTAAACATCCACAACAAAAGATTTTTCCATTCAACTCACTTCTGATGAGCTATTTTTGAGTGAATTCACTTTTAACATATCATAGAGCCGACAAAAATCGATAACTGGATAACCATTATGCTAATTCGATAATGTACGCAGGACACTTATGAATAATCTGTAACAATCTCTACGAAATTCTTAGTCAGGTCAGACAATCATCTAAGAATTGTTTATTCCACATGTAATGACAGAATATTTTGAATTTATACTTAAGATGAACTAATTATGTATGTTGTTTTAAATAATGTTAGATTTGATCATTTCAGCAAGTCATTATGAATATAATGAGAAAATCAGTTATCCTGTACTTAAATTATCCATCTCTTCATCGAAAAAAAATCCAACAAAAAGAATAAAAAAAGAAGAAATCACCTTAAGCTATCTCTTAACTAGTTAGTTAGTCAATGTTATATTATACAATTTTTCAATTATCGAAACAAACAGAATTTATTCCCAATGGTGAAGTGAAGTTGTAAAGATATTTTATCATCTCATATTAATGTAAATGACGTCAAGTTTTTCATTATTTATTATTCGTCTCATCATTTTTGCGCAAATTCACTTTAATTTTTCGTGTTTGATTTAGTTAGCATTAGAAAAAGCTCTGAAAGAACAGCATCTTTTATATACTTTCTTGAATTTGATAATCTAAATCGTCATTAATTGTTAAATTTCTCAACAAAACACATTTTCACTTACCAAATAACAGTTAATTTTTTCGTAATTGAATTCTCTGAGCACATTCACTAACTTTGGATAAGAATGCTGATTGTTATCGAATACTGTTAATGCGTAGGTAATAAGAGTATTCTAAATTACGGAAACTGACGTAATGTACACCGCTCATTTAGAGAATAAATAAACTCTTAGGAAGTAAAAAGGAACAAGGCAGAATTTTCTGTTCCGTCGAAATCAAAATAGGTTTGATTATGTCAACGCTGGATAGATTCTTTGATCAAGGTGATCATGTGTAAGGCATCATCATCATCAAGTAAAAGAGACTTAAAAATGTGAGTAGGAGATCGTGTGAAAATGGACCAGAGTTGAATGTGGCTGTCTGTGTTATACTCGTCTCTAGGTACGCTTAACACTATTACGGGTTCAACTTGGTGGAATAACGAGAACAAAATAGTCAACTAGCGTCCACGTGGGCTACTGTGATCCGATTGTCCCAGCTGTACCAGCAAGAAATCTTGATATAGCGTAGAAAGTGTATTCTACAAACACCCATCCAGCACACAATGAATCCAAGCACACAAATCGCATTTAATTATACTCCATAGAGATGTTATTGGAAGAGTCACAAAATAACACACTAAAATGACACAATAACCAATCATATTCAAGGATTTTGCTGGTGTGAAATGTGATCTCAAAGTCAACTGATCGGTCCATGAAATAAATCCAGAATAAAGATATTTATCAAGCGAGTTCTGGGCATCTAACATCCCCAACAGTTTGAATAAACAGACAAGGTTTGATGAATAGTTAATCCCATTTTTATTTTAAAAGCAGATTTAGCATAAAACGAAACATTTCATAGTTGTAAAAACTTGAGCTATCTCATTATTTTCAGTGTCCATGTAGTGGTCAGTGAACACAGCATGTATTAATGTTATTGATTTCATTTTCAATTTTGTAGCTCCAGAGGATTATTGAGTAGGTGAAGTGTTCCTAGGCATCAAACAAGATTTCACGTGATGACTAGTTAATGTAAAACGCATCGCAATCGACACAACATAATCTGTAAACATACTTCTTTGTGAATTTCAGCTGAATCTTCATCTTAATTTCAAATAAAAAATTTAGGTGTTTTGGTTGTTTTAATGAAAGCCTTATTTTTGTATGATTTCAAGATGCGTAGTCGTTATCGTACCCTGTCGTAGAAGTACAGTTAAACTATGATACCGAGTCAAGACATTTTATTAGAATCATTATTTAAAAGTGAACAGTTTCGTTCTTAAAAAAATTAGTTACATTAGATAGAACAGTTGATAATCTATGACGAAAACTCATTCTTGACGCTTAACGCTGTTGATAAAAAAATATTTATTTACATAATAAAATTCTATTCTGTCCCATTGTATGTATGTCTTATTTAAATCTGACGAAGCAAGTTGAAGAATTTTCTCGAAAGATGATCAGCTTGTAAGATATTTTTTTGAAGTGTCAGAAAAATTGAATTCCAAAACAGTAAAAAAAATTAAGTAAGAACATTTATTCATCAAATCATTTTCCCAAGAGAATTATAATTTTAGATTAAATGATTTGTAAAAGAATAAATTCTACTTAATATTGCTCTTAATCGGTTAAGGTGACTAATCAACTAACTTAAAAAAACTTCGTCTCAAATAATACACTACATTTTAAATATCAATATAACTCTTTGTCATTATAAATCAATCCAAAATCAACATTCAGTTTATTTTTTTTTTAAATTTCCACTGAATTCTGAAATAATATATTCTGTGGTGGTGTTTCTTGTATCTGATCTGAATGTTTTGGTTGTGAAGCTTTCTGTCGTTCTTCTAAACAACATCATCAGCAGAACAAAATTCAAACAGATTCGTAGTTGATTCGATTAACAATTTACTTAAGTTAGTTAAACTCTGTGGTAAATAGACTTAGAAGTAATCTTATGTCTGTAAATTTCAAAAATACCGATAATCGGTATCTAAAACCAACTGTAGTGGCTCCGTTATATTAGAAATAGGGTTCACCTGTTTACTAGCTTGTGATCTGACTCCATTTTGTACGGATGGTCAAGTATGCAATGACATAAATCTCCCCTTTGATTTCTGTATACCATACATAGGCAAAACCCATTTGTGCGAAGGTGGTTATAAGAAGCCGTATACTGATTCAACTGAATGAATTTACTTTAGACAATCGTTCATGCAGGCAGACATAATAATAAAAAGGCTTGAAGCAAAGAGGAGCAAAACGGAGTTGAGTGGGTCGTGATTATGCATTCATGGTCAGGTAACAATAGGCTAACCATGTGATAGATGAATAAGCATACAGATACACACAAATAAAAAAAACCAAGGTTATAGGCGAATAATTGACAAGGTCAAAAGACGTGTGAATAATGACTCGAGAAGAATAGATTGATTCAATTGTTTAAAGGGCGGAACAAGTCATATGACCTCGACATATCAGTACACATTACACAACAATTGTATTCTGCTTCTAGTTTACTAACAATAATTCTAACCTTTGAAAATTTTGTCGACTATGTAGTCTGATGATAGTTTCATGCATTCATAAGACAATAGACTTGAAGGGAAATAAAACTTCAACAGCTCACAGGGGTTAATTTCCATCTTTAGATATGCAATTGTCCAGGAGTTCAATGCTTGAAAAAATCAAACAAAACATATTTCCTAAACAAAAAGTGCTTTTTATCAACATAATAATTTCACCTAGTCTTTCCTATTGTTTAAAAATTATTGAACACCTTAATTTTTAAACAGCGGAATAAAAAATATTACAGAAATCACATTTTACACGAAATTATGTATACATTCATTCACCAATTTAAACAAGAATACATTTTCTAAAAAATGGGATCAACATAAATCGAACTTTTTCCTTACATTTTGATCATTTATCTGCAAACATTTTCGCTGACATTTTTACTTTACTCCCAAGAGGAAAAAAAACAATAAATACACATGGATTTCATTTTAGAAAGAAATGAAAATTAACAGAAGAATAAAGTGTTGTTTGTTTGTTTGTCTGTCCGCTTTTGCGCCTTCGATGTTCATTTATTATTTTAAAAATCATGTTTTGTTTAAATCTTTCTTTTTTTTAATTAGTCAATATAACTTAAAATTGTCAATTTTAATTATTGTTTCATAAATTTTGTTACATGAATGATACGAAACACAGCATTTTCATCCTTTTTTATCGTTTTTGATTGAATGTCTTAGTTGAATGAATTTCATAATTATGTATACATTTAACTGCGTAATAATGTAAACTTATAAATGATTATTTGAAAACGGAGTACAAAAAAAGTATAGATAAATTAAGGCTTAATTAACAGTAGACTCTAATTAGTTGTTTGAAGATCTTGTTAATTTTTGTTTAAATGAATTTTTCAAAGTCAATAATCAATAGCAAAAAAGTCTTTCCGTGGCTTCAGTGAGAGACTGAAAATTAACGTTGCCGTGCAACAGTCCACCCTGATTTCAGATTTTATAGTTGATACGATGATCAGTATGACCATATTGATATTTCATACCTTAATAATATTTAAAGATTTATACAGTATTATACATTCGATTGGAAAAATGTCGAAATGCTCGATAGAGGAAATACAAAGAACACTAGAGAAATTTTAGAAGCTTGGCACTCAGATCAGTCGGTAATCAATAAACACATTGACACTGATCCATCTTATCAACCAATCAGAAATATTATATACAAACATAGGATCAAGAACCGAACCAAAGAGATACAATGACATTTTGAAGGTTATCAACGAACAGCCAAGACCGAGGTCGACAGGACAAGCTACGTTTTACACGTGGAAAAATTCGAACACTTTAATTCTATCTGAATTTTTTTCTGATGATGTTGTTCAGATGATTAGTAAAAGCTCCATAACCCAAACATCCGCCTCAAAGAACGAAACTCCACCATAAGGTGGAAAACTATAAACAAGGGTCATCTAATGCAGGTGTGTAGGCACAGATTGGTTTTTCAAGAACATCATTTCTACAACTTAAGAGCATCTGCAACTCAAAAATACTATTATCTAACACCGAAGTCAGAATTATCAATACAAACGTCAAGACAGTTCTGATATGAGGATCTGAAACTTGGAAAACTACACCAACATCATCCAGAAGATAATGGTATTTATTAACAGTTGTCTACACGAGATACTTCACGGCATTCGGACAATCACCATTGGCAACAACCCCGACGTGGTAGGGAACGAACCAGAATAAAGCTGAGGATGAAATAAAACGAAATCTTTGGAGAAGAATGGAAAACATTTTAAGGAAATCACTCAAATGCATCATGAAGCAAGCCCTAACTTAGAATTCTCAAGACGTAATTAAAAGAAGACTGAAGAACATAGAGCTGATTGATAAGAATCCACTTTTATTGTTGTTTCTTTTTAACGCACTTCGATAAAATCCAAAATTATGTGCATATTTGCAAGTTTGAAATTCAAAACTAATTATAAGATATTCAATTTCTTTACATTCCTTTTAACTAATAGTTTATGTGACTAGTTTCGATCATGAAGTTATTCATAAAAACTTGACATCATTGTTAGGAGTAAAAACTGGGACTGGATAAATATTTTTGAATGTATAAATTAGATTTAATTGTGATTTTCCGTAACTTGTATAATATGTAATCATTAGCTTTAATCACTGGAAATTTTATTGTTTATCAAACTTTATGTAATCCGACATAGAATGGTTTCTATTTTGTATCAAATTTTAAAATTTACTTAGTGTTAAGTTGATTGAATAAAAAATCTTTCTGACTTCGATTTATAATTTTAGCAACTTTTCAGAAATATTGTATCATATTTAGTTTAAATAGAGTAAAATGCTTACTATTATGATGTTAACTAATTTTAATTTTTTATAGTGAACCTGAATTATCTTTTGGTGACTTTCAACAATTTATTTTATAAAACTATGATTGATATTCATCAAACTGGTTTGTTATTATTTCTAGGTAATAAAAGGACAGTGACATTTTTAAAAGTCGAACTATGTAACTTCACTAATTATGAACATCAGAGAACTTGATACAGCTAATTTAAACCACAAAATATGATATTTAAGTCGTCAATAAATGGCCTTAAAATGACCTGGATATGAAGCTAAAAGAACCGCTAGGGAATCTGTCTCATACTACAGCTTTACTTTCCATGCAGTTTCAGATGTCTCGAATTTCTCAAAAGCTAAAACCTAAACATTACTTATTTAACATTTTTGAACTTCATTTATTGAGGTTCGCAGTTGAATCAACAGTAAGATTGCTCTATTTGTTTTTAATTACAATACAACTAACTTTTACATGGTTTGTTTCAATCTAGTAACTAGTTATTGGAGAACTACAAAAACTGTCATCCAGAAGACACAAGTGTTTATTAACAGTTGTCTACTCAAAATACTTCGGATCCGTTGACCAGACACCATCAACAACAGCCTACTGTGGGAAAGAATAAACCAGATTACAACGGACGAGGAAATCAGGAAGAAGCGGTGGAAGTGGATAAGACATACACTACCGAAAGCACCTAATCGCCTTACAAGACAAGCCCTTATTTGTAACCCTCAAGTTCATAGACACCGAGGAAGGTCAAGAAACGTATTAGGCCGAAAAATAGAGAAAGATATGAGAAGAATGAACAAAAATTGGACAGAACTGGAGAGGAAAGCCCAGGACAGAGTAGGTTGGAGAATAATGGTCGGCGACCCATGATTCAGTGGGGGTAACGGGCGCAAGTAAGTAATTAAGTAAGTATGTGAGTAAGTAATTAACTGGCTAATTGTTAAGTTACAAAAGTAATCATCGCAGAACCACTTCTGTTTATAAGCTGTATAATATTTATGCATAACGGGAAAAAATTTTCATCAACCCTTTTCGTCCTGAAATAATAGTCGTTTGGAAATATAATCTTTTGCGATTAATTGTATAGCAGTATGGTCGGTGTAAATCATCAATAATGAGAATGATATTAATAGTAATTATTGAAGTTTAATGAATAAAAAACTAGATAGTTCTATAAAATAAAATTATAACTAACTAAATAATTGTCGTCGTTTCCTCTTTCGTCTATTTTGTTTTCATATACAGAGAATTAATTAATGCTCTTTTCATTTATGTTATGAAGTGGTCGGATAACATTGATAAGTTTTTTCATGAAATAAAGTATGGTCAAATACAGTGAAGATTATGTAATAATGTCCATTACATTACGTCAAAAATATATTATTTGAGACAAACTAACGCAAAACAAATAAATTTACAAGTATGAAGATCAATCACGTTGTTCATTGTATAGAAAAACATGACAGTAAGGGGTACAGCAAATGAAGGTTTTAGTGGCTGTGTTAAATCCAAAGTAGGGCTTACTACTTGAGTGGTCCATTATCTGATACCAGTGTTTATGACTGACTACATTTGCTATAAAATAAATCATCTCCTCCGTTTCTGAATATCATACTTTGGTGATCCCCGTTTGCACGATGATGGCAGTGAGAAACCAAATACAGTTTTGGTTGGACGAGTTTATTTCAGGTAGTCGTTCGCGAAGAAAGACATGAGATTTCAAAGCGTGGAAGCAAATTGGAGCGGAGGCGAGGGAGCCAACTTATGTGATGAGACCTGAGGAAGTATTTATTGTCAGCCAATAATACGCTAGCCATGCGATAAGTGAATTAAGCAATGCACACGTGAGAACATAGAGAGGAGGAGACATAGCTTCAGATAATCACTTGATGGTGGTCAAGACGGAACTGAAACTCAAGAAGCTCTAGACAACTAGTCGAACAGTACTACAAAAGTTTAATACAACCTTTCTTCAGGATAGTAGCAAACCAAACGAATTCGAGCTAGTCCTCAGTAATAAGTTCCAAGTTTTTGATGATCTACTGGATGAAGAAGAAATTAACATGGCGACCAACCAAAAAGGGATCAAAAAAGTAATAACTTTTACATGTCATGAGGTTCGGGGTCACGAGGAGTGCATCTCTGTGGATACTTTGGATAAACTTCAAGAAAGAAAGAACAAGAAGGCGCCAATCATTATCAGCCGAACAAGAGCAGAGAAAGCCAAAGCACAAACTATCTACACGGTAAATGTGTCTGTTTGTATGTCACGAGAAATTTGAGACGAAAACTTGCTTGTTTCTGATACACATGTGACGTACACGTATTCCTTAAGTCTACATACCAAGATCCTCGGCGTTACGGTTCCCAACAAAGCACATCCAGGCAGTGGGTTTATTCACCTCGAAGCGATACTCATCAAAGAAACGCCAAGCGGTGTTGTCAAATGAGGCTCCAACAACCTATAAAGCTGGGTTATCACTGTCTCAGCTCTCCAAGTATTTAAAAGCTCCAAACTTTTCCACAGCTTCTCCACCAATTATGTCGTCATATCCACTGTTTTCCATTCAAAATTTGGCGTTTAGTCCTCTCATCAGAATAATCAAATCCTTTACTGGACATTTTTATACGACTGACTACAGCATCTCATAAAACTGAACCTTTATCGTCTTTGTTGCTAATCGTTGGGGGTGCATAGCACTAAATGACATTCATTGTAATTCCGTCCATCTTTGTCTTGAAGAATAGCTTGATAATCCTGAATTCATATGATTCCTATCCTATAATTGCTTTGCATACTTCTTCGAATATCATCAGTGGGTATTTCCTTCTGCTGCCTCGGAATACAACAGCATCTCTTACGAAGCCAGACGTTTTCTCCAACTTGTGTCCATTGGGTTTAACGTATTCCAACCACCTCCTGGGTAGTATCTTTTCATTTCCCATGCTAATTAAATGGTCCTCCAGGTCGGTTTAGTGATTAGTTACCCAAATCAATCCACATAATGCATAATACACCATACATTAGTTACTCTCCCTACAATCTCTATACTTCATACTTATGGTCGGTTGAACTAATTTTCCCTGAAATATGCTATTCCAATCAATTCACTTCTCAAATTTCTTCTTATTTAATTGGTAATCATTCTACGGACGTTTTAGTCAACTGATTATACGAAATTATATGAAATCATTACTCAGCCTCCAAAAAAGTGGTAAAAATGGAATTAGAGTTTGATTAGTTAACATTGTCATGTTATAAATGAGTATATGATCAGAATGTAGTTTTACGATTTAAATATAGATTACGCAGAATCTGGCCACTAAAATAAATAATTCAAATCACCATAGTAATGAACAAAAAAAATAACTGCTATTCAAATTAATCATGCATAAATGTTTATCCACTAAGCCTGAAAAATTCCCGTTCTAATGTCCGAAGTTAAACTACACGCCTTATAATTACCATCTATCATTCTCTATAAAAAAGTAAGTAAAAACTTAATTAATAAAAAATTTCTTTAAGGAAGAAATAGTTGACCAGAATATCTATAAATAAAAATAAAATAGAAACGCCATAGTAATTAGTATCTGAAAAAATGTGATTTAATTTGAACAGCTTGCCATAATCCTGATTATTGATTCCAAATACTTTCTTAATTTTATGTTTCAAAATTATTTTTGAGATTCGGTTATGATTATGTTTGAACTTTTCTCATTAACACATTTGCTTCTAGTGTAAACTTAAGTTCAAGTAATTGACTATTATTTAAAAAATGTAAGTACATATTGCTTGCATGTTGATATATCAACATTGCTGATGATATTCTAGAGAAAGACGTTATAATTTCTTCTCAATATTTGCTTTTCATGAAATATTCAACAAGTTGACCATGACTTTAGAATCTCGATAAAAATGTGATTTAAGTAATTTCCAGACGCACAATAATGGGGCACGAATTTCAGAAGTGATTGGTCAAATTCACTCCTAAGCATTTTAGGCAAGAAAATGTAAACTTAAATAAACAGTAATATAGATCATATGCTTTGAGAAAGTTGTACAGTTTCTGTCAATCAGATGCCTATTGGATAACTACTTAGTATTTGAAGTGATGGTTATGTTGAATAGATGCAAATCAGGTATATTTCAAAGCTAAATTTATAGTTATACTGTATATTTTATGCTCATATTTTCCAACGATAATTAACCGACATAATTATCTTCCTGAAAACCCAAGATTCAGGTGATCAGCTTCAAAACGGATAATCTATCTAAACAATAGACTCAATAGACTTCTATATATATAACGTGCTAAAATAATGTTTCCAAGCTTTTTATCAAATTAACAAAGGACGTGAATCCCCTTTACACGTGAGAGTAAATTATAAATATGGATGTTAACTTTAGTGACAGACTCAGAATTCTTATGCATAGAGGTGAAGACAATTAACCAGTACTTCTTGATCAAGTATGCATTTAACTTGAAGAAACTGAATTTTAAATAGTAACTTCAGAGTAGTGAGGTAGAAGTACACTGATCTTATAAATTATTAGATTTGATTATCTATATGATAACTAATTAACAGTCCGTGAGATCGATTTACCTAGAACAAAATGCTCTACAGCTCAAAAGTTAAATCAGAACACTGTTTAAAAACTGCTTCAAGCTTCAATTCAATTTGATATCCAGTCATTATACTGTTTTATAGAGAAAATATCCATCAACACATTCAAACTTAGCGATCTGATGCAAGATCACACCCTGCTCATTTTTAAGTTAGATTAAGATTTCATTTTTTCGAAACATGAAGAAATATGGATTGAAGTTACACAGTTAAAGTTTTGCAAGTTATTTCATGTAAATACCCGCTTTTTAAAAGAATCTGATCAGAAGAATAACACCGAAAATATTATCTTTGTACTAAAAGTTCGACTAAGCAAACAGCTTAGCAAATGGTCATTCTTGATCAACGGTTTTAATGAATTCCTTGTTCCAAAATGCGGACTATGGAATGAAATGTCTTGACTGACAACAATCATTGAAAATGATTTAATTTAAATTTCTTTTCAATAACAGTATTTTCTAGAACACCATAACAGAGAAGTAAAACAGATAAAAAATATTATATTTAATTGGAGGCCTGGAATATAGGTGGTAAGATCTTCAATGTAAATCTAGATTTCATTGAAGAAATATGCTGTGCATTATGATCAAGCATATTTCGTGTTTAATATGTCAATTCATGGAAAGAATTTAGAAAAGAGGTAATGGATTATGGGTTCGACAAAAGCGAGATTACGATCACTCTGAAAGTAGATATTAAGTTTATTCTGCACACATAGTTTTGGTTTCTTTATCTACTTGGAGAAGGTTCCAACAAAGGAAAAGAAATGTAAGCCCACTACTTGTTGTAGACTTCTATTATTCATGAAAGTGATTTGGAATAATGAGTTAGTATTTACCAAATGGTGTATTTTCACAAAGCTGTTATATGTTACATCTTTCTTAGGTTACCGTTAATTTATTTCATGTTTATTAGACATTTTTTTCCACCGATGACATGGCATTCTCATACTGCAACTTACTGATTATTTCGAAGTGTAATCAGGGTCTTACTTTAGTTTACTGTACGAATGACCACTAAATATATAATATGAAGGCAGAACTTGTCTTCTTGATGTGCCGTATCTTATTCTTTCTGTCAGGTCACTGAGTTTAGGGAAATAAGTTTCGGATTAATTTTTATTGAATACTTTCCGGCTGTTATTTTACTCTAATCGTGTCATTGATTAAAAAAACATTGTTACAAAATAGACAATCTTTTAGTTCAGCAATATCAATGCACTGTACTTTAATTATTACGGTCTGATTTCACAGAATCCCAAAAGTATTTCAAGAGGCTCTGTTCTTTTCTGTTCCGTAACAATCTTAACATCCACGTTAAGCAGTAATTTACAATCAATGAAATCACGAACTATTTTAAATTAGACAGTCGTTAAAAACCTGTAAGTACTGAATGGAGTCGTAGATCTGCACTGCTGAAAAGCTTTATACTATGATGAAAAGGCTGTCCTACGTCTTTGGTTATTCAGCTTTTATATAACTTATATCAAATGAAACTAAAAAATCTCCGAAACCCGATATGGAAAATCAACTATACATTAGATTTGAAAGTAAATTGAACATTATTATACGATATCACTACTAACTGATCACTGTCATTACTTTCTGATTTTTATGACGTTAACCGATATTTTCACTGAAATAAAAATTGATCAGCATGTATTTGCTGGAGAAAAGGTATGAGAATTGTTATGTTACAATTATGTTATTTATTCAGTCCTATTCTAAAAAACATAGTGTCTCATTAATGTAATCATGTGAACACTAATTTTTTTTTTAAATGGATAAATTGTAAGGTCCTATTTCTCCTAACATTAAAGTTTCGTATTTTCGAAAATGTTCAATCTAGGCATACTTACATGTGAACATTTTACGTATTCCTCTCTCTTCAAACTTTATCATGTTATTCTTTTACGCATTTCTGATAAACTGTCAGATCTCAATATAAATATTGAAACATTTATAGAAAATCTGTAATAGTATTTGTATTTTTGGCAAATGAGTATATCTATACAGTTCTAATTCATCAATCTTCGGGAGATTCGATTATCCCGTCAACATCAAATAAAGTAAAGCAGGTAAGTAAATTGTAGTTGATCAATCAGACAATAATAAAAAACGAAGTCATCAATTATTGACTATGTCTTATCTTCATCGAAAAAATTCCAACCATCAGAAATGATGTTGCAACATTCTGTTTATAAGTCAAATGCACAGATTGATACAGATTAAAAAATCCGTTTACAAAGTGATGAAGATCGAACTGATAAAAGATTAAATACAAAAATATTTCTCATTCAACAATTTCAATTTAGATGGATGACTTATGAAAACTTAATCATAAACGACTGTACTATTTGACAAATCGACTGAAATTGATAAACACGCGGGTTAGATTCTGGTATTTAATTATCATTAATAAGTTAATTAAATTAACACGTCTTCAGAGAGTTTTCAAATTTAAAGAATACTGATAATTCTCAGAACTAAGATTTTTAAATAAGTTTCAAGCCCAACAGTATCTTCTCACTTGATAAAGTGATCAAGTTTGCATATTGTCTTGAAGTAGTTGAGACATATTGGTTAAAAACATATTACTTTAGGTTTAAACAAAATCGTCCAAAAGTTTTGGCATCAACTTGAAGTTTGGAGAATAACTGCCGTCTATTGAAGGATGAGGCAGATGTTTCAAGCCCACAACCTGCATCTGAAGCGATGTTGCCTTTCTTTAGCGGGAGGGAATTAGCGAAGGTTGGCGTTAGCATTCCTTTGGGAATTTCTGTAACCACTGGTATACTATAAAAAGTACAGAGTTAACATATACCTGATTGTTCTATTCGTTTTTCATCAATTTATTTTGATGACTTTTTTTATGATTGGCTAACTTTGTAGGTTCTATCGTTTTCATCCCACTTTGCATCAACGCTGACTGTGTTCGCTAGTCGAATTCTGGTTTTGTGACTGAATAACGTTTACGTACAGATGCTTTGAATGAGTCTACATCAAAGTGTTTGTTGACTGTTAATCATTCTGAATATAATCAGATTAGCCGACAGTCCAAATATACCCAATCTAGCTGGGAGTACTATACACCACGAAAGTAATACTAATTTTAAGTAGAAGAAACAGTTTAGCGAAATAATATGAGATCTGAAAAGTTAGGCGAATAATGCTTTATGCAGTTTTAATAAAACATCTTAAGTCTTGGACCGTACCTTACTCAGAGTTATGCAGATATTTGTTAAAACAGTTGTTAGGAATCATTATCAGAAGCGAGGATATTACAAATATTTGTCATTACCTCTCACTTCAGGTTTTACCAACTTTCTTCTATAATATAATGTTCATCCTCTGAATGATTTAGCGACCAGATACTTTCCATATAAGTGACAGAGTGTGTTTAAAAGCCTTTTAGCTCCATATTTTAACATAGTGATTCTGATGGAAGCGTTGATAGAAACAATTATGATGACTAGTGCCCATTTTCAGCTTCAGTATTTAAAACTATGAATAAATAATGACCTGTAATTAAATCTGATTTTCATTTGTCTATTGTATCGACAATCCTTCAACTGATTATCTGTTGTTGCTTAGTAAAATATCATGTGTAAAAATGTTTCCTTTACTGACTAGTAAGTAAAACATCAGGAAAGGAATACAGTCAATAACACTTCAATTTATTGCTTTAGTTCTATGAAACAACTTTGCAAGATTCGTAAAACGAGTTTGTTAAGTCGACTATCAATTTGTATTGCAGCAGCAATTAATTAAATATTAAGATTAGAAGGTAAGTTTTTTGCAAAAGTTGTAAATTCGCATTATATCACATTGGTTAATGTCTTCAACTTGACCACAACAGCCTCAGTGAGAATGAAATATTTCTTCCTATCTTATAGCTTCCTACACAGCTCTACTGTTCAGCATTTGAAATTAAATCAGCACTGAAGTTTGTTTCCACATCAAGAAACTTCACTTCATGGCCCTTTTCAGTTTTTTATTCCTAAATAAAGAATATTTATTTACTTTACTCATAAATAATCTTATTAGTGAAAGATCCATGCACATTTCTTTGTATCAATTTATTTTGATTAATCTACAGTTTAACGTCAATCAATAATTCCCGAAAAACATGATAAAAATATTTTCATTATTTTACAACTGATTGATAAAAACAATTTTACAAGCAGCTAAATAAAAAAAAATCCACAAAATAATATAAATTCATATAATAAGTAGTATTCCACTACAAATAATTGTTTTTGATTCTTGAAAATCATTATTTATCATCAACTAACTATATGAAGACAAAAACAATAAATCTTGTCAGTCAAATCTAATATCGTTTGATTTTACAATTCTTTTTAAGATTTACCTTTGATGTTTAGGATTCGGTTGAGATTACTGGAGGTCTACCATGTTTATTCTTATCAAATGGTTCTTATTTAAAAAAACAAAAGCTATTTCTTTCTTCACAAAGGTTTGCTTATGTTATTCCCCAAAGGAAAAAAATGGTTTTTATATCTTACTGATTATTTATTATGTATAATACACGTAGGCCGTAAATATACCACTACAGAGTATTTTGTTTTATAAAATGTAATGCATTTCATAGTCGATAGTTTCTATAAATCTCACGACTAAAATATAAAGTAGGCCTGGACACTACTATGAGAATTAGTTGCATGAATCGACCACAAATGATGCCAAATACCGATGGCTCGCAAAATGTAGGTTCAGTATCATCAAGTTAGATTCAAAGAGATATTTAGAGACAGTAAAACTAATAAATGTACTCTATTAAATAATACACATAGTCGAAGCAAACGTGTATCTTATTATTAACCAATCGTAAATCTTGCTCATCATAATCAGTGTAAGACCCATTTTGGAAGGCTTTATTTGTGAAAATCCCTCCCTGTATACATTTGTAATTTGTCCTTATTGATTCCTTCAGTTCTGCATTTTGTTAATCTGTTCAATTTCATTTTGAGATGATGATGTTTGTATTTTATTATAGTTTCTACTTTTGTGCCTTTACTGAGTTTCTATGTTTCATTCTGAAGTGCATTATGTAGTTTAGGCTGATAGTGAGCTATGATGACAGCCATATCGATTTCGTTTCTCTGTTGGTTGGAGCGGTTGCGCTGACTGGAAGTGGGCAATTTGGATTGTGAATTGGAGCACTCTTCCAGAGCTGGGAACACTTTGTGTTATAAGAGGTTTAGGATATCATTTATTGGATTACTTGAAAGAATAACTTGGTAATATTGTTTAGGTAATGAAGTATATTTAGATTTATGATTAGTAATAGAACAGTTACCCAACTCACTTGTTTTGAATTTCAACTGGGCTAGATGCGTGTCTAAACTTCCTTGAGAGTTATTCCTCAATCCAAACCTCAGTTCGGTATACTATTTAGATTGTTTATTTGTTCATATTCATGCAGCTGCATTTTGTTTGATACTGTCCGAATTTATTAGCTTTCTAGTACCTTTTAGAAGTTTGTTTTTACAAAATAAGGAAATCTTGTTTTGGTTCAGTTTAAAATACTTAATACAAGACCAATTTTATTACTGAATTTTCCATTTGACAATGCGGTTGTTAAACATGAAAAGTTGTATTCATGGTTAATTTACATATAGTAGTCTATAATAAAGTCGAACACTGTTGCATTATTCACAAAGTTACTTCAATTGATTCGAAACTTTTCAAGTATCCATTATAAATTAAGTTATAAATGAAAAACAATGAAAATCAGGTGAAATAAATTTAATGTTCGACTGATACAACGAACACCGAATGACATCACCGGAAAGAAACTCCACTGAACTCTATTTTTTGAAATGATTTATAAGGTATTTATGTCATTTTTGCATATTCCGGCAACTGTCACAGCTTTGTAACAAAGTTTGTGTCCTAGATATACGATTTTAATGCAAATTCCAAAGTGGAATATTTCTTAAACCTCCACTTAATAAAAAAAATACCCTTTGTTGGCAGTTGATCGGTGAAATTCGCTGATTATTCAAAGTTAGTTAGAAATACAGAAATTGGATAATGTCAATAATATTTCCTAGTCAATCTTTGTTAACCGAATTACCTAGCTAATCTGTGAATCAGACAGGAGTATGAATCATTTCTCTTTCGTTCAACCAGTGGAATTATTTACGTATAACTAGTTGAACTTAACAATGATAACAATAATCTTTAACTTCGGTAGTAAATGTAACGACACTGAGAATAACTGTGCCGTAACAATCCAAAAATTGATTAAAAGCTACAAAAATTATCAGCAAATATGATATGATAATAGAAGAAATATTTTGTGAATAAATAACTTTAAAATTCAAAGTAATCAATAGAAAACATGAGAAGAGTGGATTTCGATATTTAAAAAATGGTCAAATTCTTTATCGAATAATCCTTGACCATAGGAAAAACATCCTTAAAAACAAAAAATAGATGTGATGCCTTCTGTCATGTCTGAAAACGAGTTGGAACTCATTTAAAAATAAAGGAATATTATAAATCACTTTATATGCTATGGTTTTAATAACTTAATACCACTACTGATGAAATACGACAGTACACATCAAAGTTTAGGTTTTACTTGACAATATGAATTAAACTCCGCTAAAAAATAGAGTAGTATAGCGTCTATTTATTCTGAGGGACCTTTAAACCCATGGTTTTGGAACAATTTGAGTCTGAGCATCTGGGTCGGAGTTTATAGTTTCCTCCACGCGGAATTAATCAAGCCAATATTTAAATGATCTGATATTTACGATACTAGAAAAGAACTGTCACTATTTCTCATTGGAATTTATTCAAAAATCAAACTGTCGATTAATCATCAGAATAAAATGTGTAAATTATGTTTATATATGAAGAAATAAAGCACCAGTATTGAATCTTTTCAGTATGAAAAAATAATTTTGTATTGTCGACTTTTTCTTACCCTTTTTTGTAAAACTGATAATTTTCATAGTGAGTTTTCTTTCCTAATCTCTTATTTAATCATTTATTTCTCTAGAATTTTTGATCAATTTTAAATTCGTTTGCTATTATTTAGTTGGTTAATTCGTTTATTGGATTTTTTGAAGTGAAAACTCCAGGATAATTTAATATTTAACTGATACTACGATTTTATACTTGAAATATTAATGTGTAAATATATACATATGTATATATAATTGTCATTTATGAACAGATTTCATCAGTGAATAATGTTAATACTTATTGACAAATATGACATGAATTAGCTGACATGAAGAACAGAGAGCGATGAAGCAAAAATGACTTCAAAATATTGAAATGAATATATGTAGAGAGACAGACTAATGAAACGCTACAGTAGAAAATAAAATGGTCACTTAATACAAGCAAACTAAAGTAGCATCAAGAAAACTCTCTAATTAACTTCATTTCATGATTGTTTTTGAAACTATTGAGAACTAAAATGCCTAAACATAAGGCTAGTGATACAAATAAGAAAGAATTCTTGATTTTTTCTCTCTAAGACAAAGTAAATTTATAAAACTCTCAAGTATTTCACAGCTTTATTTCAGCTTATTTTAAATGACTTATTCATGTCTTTGGAGATGGCTTCTGATGAAATTGATTCGAAAGGAATTACGAATTGTTGGTGTATTCTCATTAAAGAGTTTATCTCAAAGTCTTTTCATCATGATGAAATGTGTAATTAATTTAATTTTGATAATATTATAAAACTTGCTTACTTCTACATGTTTTTCGACAGCAATCTTATTTAAGTCTCATTATAATCCTCAAATTAATCGTCTGAAATTGGATATACTTTTACGGGATATGAAATAAACTGAAATCAACCTTGGTTACTTATTTACTTTAATTTTTATGTTTGCTTTTAAGTATATAACGAAATTTGGGATCTTCAAACCAATGTTAGTATTTTGAAGTTTGTTGGTTAGTTTAGAAAGGTTTTTGGTAATTATGGTTATGGTTGCTTTTTATATATTGTGTGAACGCAAGTTTCTGGGTTATATCCAATTGCGTAAGGGTCCAAAAAAGGTTGGTTTTATCGGTTTATTGCAGAGTTTTGCTGATTTATTAAAGTTGGTGTTGAAGAATAAGATTTATTGATTTAAAGTTAAAAGATGATTTTCTTGGTTTGGCTGTATAATTCTATTATTTTGTTCGTTGATTAGATGTTTATGCTATGCTTTGTATTCAAGAGGTTTAAGTCTTCCTTTGAGGCTATTATTTTTTTTGGTCTTATCATCTTTTATAGGTTACGGATTGATGATGTTAGGTTGGTGTTCCTGGAATAAGTATGGTTTATTAAGGGCAGTGCGTGTTTCTTTTTCTAGCGTGATGTTTGAAATGGTTTTTATGTGTATTATTTTGTTGTATGGATTATGTTATCAAGTTTACGGTGGTGTCGGTTTAAGTGCTTTATAATTGGTGGTTCCTGTAAGTTATCTAGTGTGGTTAATAGTGTTTTTGGGTGAGGGTAATCGTCCTCCATTAGATTATGGGGAATCTGAAAGAGAGTTGGTTAGTGGGTTTAGTTTGGAGTATAGAGGTGTTTCTTTTTTAGTAATTTTTGCATGTGAGTATCTGATGATGTTTGTGTTTAGTTGATTGTCATCAGTTATTTTTATAAGTAGCTTTTTTGTGATTGTGTTGTTTCACTTAGTACTATATGCGTGAATGCGTGGAACTGTAGTACGTTTACGTTATGACTATTATGTTTATAATATCTGATGTTACGGAGTAACTTTATTGCTTATATACTTAGTGGTTTCGTTTGGTCTATAAAGATGAGTATTGTTGAAGTCATTTATGTAGATTAATAAAAATTGTAAGGCTGTTAACCTTAAGATGAAACATTTAGATTTTCTGTGAACGGTTGCAGTTACGTAGTTTAAGATTAATATAATTTAAACTTTGGGTGTTTAAGGTTCCATTTAAAATGGACTAACTGATTAAGGTTTGCTAGCCGAGAGGGCTGCTGTAGCAGATTACTCCGATATAGTAAAATGTAAGACTTTAATTGTTTTCCTCGGTAAGTGTGTCTTATGTTAAGTTAGTCAGCGGTAGCTTAATTAGAAAGCATGGAATTCTTAGACCCAGGATGTTTAGTATTATTTTAACTCGTTGATAATGATTGGTGAGCTTTAAATGTTTTCTGTATTAGTGGTTTTTGTTATGTTAGTTACTCTTGGGTTAGTAATGTATATATACATGTTTGATTGATGAGGTGCTAAATACAGTGTCAGGGTTGGTAGTAAATTAAACACATGATTTAGTAGATTTGAATATGGGTTTCTTAATCATGGTTGTAGTGAGAAATTTTTTAGGTTTTCCTATTTAAGATTACTGGTTCTTATTGTTATTTTTGACTTGGAGGTATCTCTGCTTTTGAAAGTTTCCTTTGATGGTGTATGGTTTAAAAGATATTTTTGTTATTTATTATTTATTCTTTTATTGGTAACTGGTTATGTTATAGAGGTGCTTTTAGGTTATGTGAGTTGAGTCAGGTAGATGTTTGTGTGTAGGTTATTAATTATACTAAAGTTTGTTGTAATTGATATTAAAGCATTATTTGTTTTGGTCAAATAGGTGGTTTGTTAGCCAACTTCAATGATATAGAAATGGAGGCGTGGTAGTTTAAGTATAGACAGTGAATAGGATATTTCTATCGCTATAATTTTCATAAATAAGTTGTTGAGTCTAGTTTGTCTGAGGTGGATATTAAATTAATTTAAAACTGTATGTTTCATGTGTATATAATGCTGCTTTGTGCATATCCTTTAGTTGGTTTGATAGGTATATGATTAGTAGAGACTTAGGCTGGTTTAATGAGAGAGTCTTGTAAGTAGATTTCTATTTGGCAATGGGGGGATATATAAAGATGTTTAAAGGTAAGTTAATAAAGGTATGTTTACTGTAAGGAGTTTGTCTGTAGTCGAAGCTGCGAGTGACTGTGATTAGTACTTCTGATAGCTGTACCAGTGTGTTTTACAGTATGTGTTTATTGATGGCAGCAATAGAGATAGGGCCAGGTTAGCTTATTCGGGTAGTATCAGTGGGTTACGAGTGATTAAATAGTGTGGAACGGCTACAGTTATTTCTGAGGTGGCTCTAGTGATTTCAGTTACTTTTATGCTTTTTTGTTTTTTTGGTTTAAGAGGTTTATACGGGTTTAGTTTAGGTAAAAACATAGGGAGATAGGCTTATGAGTTATGATGCTTTTGTTTCGGTGAAGTGACCTGTTTGAATGTAGAATTATAAGATCAAAAGTATGTTGTAAGGGGGTAGTATTACAAAAAATGGAAAAGTAGAGAAAAATGTCAGAAATAGGTGAGCAGTTATGGTAAAATTCTGCGTAAAAGCGGGTAAAAATTTTATAGGCAGACAGGGTGATTTTGGGGAGTTATAAAAGTCAGTAATTTCAAACGACGTAATAAATGTATACTTTGAAGGAGAGTCAAGGTTTATAAAATTACTCATCAAGTAATTGATCTGTTCGTTGTAATTCTGTTTATTTTGTCAAATTGATTTTTCTGATTTTCTTTTTATCCGTGTGTCTGTTGATTATCTTTCGACTGTTGTATGATCAGTCTTTGTTCATGTGATGGACTGACCGAATATGTAAAGGTATGATACCAAACTACTGGAATTTCAGATCACCGACATACTGAGGCCGCCAGAGAATGTCCAGAGTCTAAAACTTCAGTTCAGTTTACAAACGATGTTTATCGACGTACATCCAATCTTTCAGTCGGCACGTAGTGTTGAGACATAATTATCCAAGTTTAGGAATATATTTTTAGCCTACAGTCAAATTTTCAGATTGTCATTTGGTTTATGTAGTTATTCATTGTAAAAGCGAAAAAACAGTAATCCCTTCTTGTTGTCAGTCTAAAACCATACAAACTATATGCTAGAAATTCAACTACGTATAGTACGGAGGTAGTCATCTATTTAAGACTTCAGTTTAAATCGTCTGACAAACATTTTCCAAATGTATGTCACCCCCTGACCAGCTTAACAGATGCATAACCCTATTTTGTAGCGAAAATTGTTGAGTAGACAATACTTATTATCCACATTTACAAATCAAATTCAATTTTCAACAAAATCACAGGATTTAGAAAAAAGCATGAAACTGAATTGAAAAATGATTTCATTGCAAAGTGTTTCAATTTGGAGTTTTAAGAGATAATCAGTAATCGGAAATTCAATGCAATTTAAGGAGGGTTATTTTTGTGTTGTTTTTAAAAACACCGCTAAAAATGACAAACGACATCTGTTATAAATAATAGTCGCTTTCCATTGAGCACTAAGAAATTCACAAAAGATTCAAACAAAATAAATACAAGTAGTTGGCACTTTTAATCCATCATTTTATTATTACAGGTTGGTTAAGTTTAGATGCGTCTTGATCCTGAAAAAAATTAAATGGAAATACATCTCACTAAATGCTTATAACTCAAGAAAAAAAAGTATATTTTAGTTAAAAATCTGATCAGCAGAATTACTTATTTAAAAAACTAAGCGAAACTTAAAAAAAAAACACTTAATCCTATAACAGTTAATATGATTGCTCAGAATGCTATAGATTATAATTGTACGAATTAATTTATTCATGACTATTAAGCTGTTATTAATTTATAAGTACATACAACAATGAAGTGTAAATTCACTTGATATAAGCTTTCGATATCACAGCAAGCCACTTATATACACGCATAAGGTCAAACGTTCAAATTTCTCACGTTTTTGACTTGAAATGCATCCATTTAGTTCTTTTTGTTTAATTATGAATGCTGATACTGAATTATGACTTCTTCACAACTATTATTAATGCCAAATTTCATACAAAATTCCATGATTCCACAGGAACATTAAAGTATACTCCTATAGATATATATTTATTTTACTAAAACTTCGTTATAAGTGAACTGACACGTATGTTTTAATAAATAGATAATGACTCTATTTGGAAACAAATTTATGTCTATTTAGTATCTCATACAAGGATTAACTAATGCATAAGCCGTAAAATTAGTAAGAGCATGTTTCATTAACCTGGTCAAAGTTTTCTGATCAGTCGATGAAAAAACTAATTTATCAGACACGATTACTGCATTAGCAATTGTTATAAGATTAAAATATTTGTACTATTGTTATCACCAAAGGTTCATAGAATTCTTTGAATTTGTAGATGTTTTGGCTCACCATTCTAGGTGTTCAAGCCGAAAGACTATGAACATGTCTATAAACCAGTTACATTCAGGTCCAAAGCGTTAACCCAAATCTCGTATCGAAAGAGAGGAGACTATATAGTCCAGATAAAATAAGTGTCTTGCTGGCTATTTTGTGGTACGTATAAACAAAGTGTTCGGTAAAACGTTCACTGGTACATTTGGTTATAATAATGAATGTTGTTATTTAACCAATCGTCTTTTTCTTCACAAAAGTGAAATCATTACACACTAAACAACGCAGGTATGATATGACTAATAATCTTAACTAATCATTCAAATCTGAGTTTCTACCCGAAACAAGTTACCTAAGTGTCATATTTCTTAAGTTTTATGAAACTATTCAAATGTCTGTTTTCAGCTCAGACGAAGGACAACTCCTGAGGCATTTAATTTAACTACATGAAAAGACAAATTTACATTTTCTCATTATTTAGCATTTACATCTCTTGAGACTAAAATTGTAGTTAAGGTTACCAGTATCCTTTGCCAAGACATTTTGGATATCCTGAGTAAGTCACTACACTGACTAGTTTTTAGTCAAGATCTGTATTAGTCAATCTCCTTCCTAATTGGTCTAACGCAACGTTTATTAAAAGGTTTACTGTGTCTGTTTATTTATTTTCAAATTCTTGACATAATAAATATCACAGGAGATTCACATTACAATCTACTGTTACTTTAATTTATTATTTCTCGGTTCAAAATATATTTTAATTTAGAGTATTGTTAGATCTATAGAGATCCTTACCAATATTTATCAATATTTAACTACTGCAGTGACTCAACTTTTACGAAGAAAACGCGATCGGTTGAATAGAAACATTCATTATTGTACAAGTGATTGTTTTACTTAACTTCATGTTTATTCGTCTTCCCGTTTGTTTTGTTTCTTCTTGGTTATGCTGCTCGTTGCATCTTTGCCCATATTCTTTGACACGATCTCGGTATTCTTTCTGTAGCATGACGTCGCCAACAAATATACGCCCTCTTCTGGATTATATCTTCTCTTCAGTTTTTTGTTCATGACGGGATTACGATTTGGGGCATGAACGTAATTAGTTTGTGTTCATAGTCAACCTCGACTCGAGCCACTATATCCGATGAGCTAACTTTTTTTTATATAATAGCTAAATACAGTTTATCTATAATTCATCAATCCCCATTTTTTGTTTTGATGTATTTACATATTTGATATTCTTCAGTATACATTATCCTTGTAGCAACTTTTCGAAATGGTGGACAGTCATGAGAATAATGATAATATGATAGACCTCGAGGTAAGAATTAATAATTTCCCACATATTTCCTTCATCCCCGATGATGCAGAAGTCTGGTTTGCGCCATCCTGAACCCAATTTGAGTTTTGCTGCGTTACAAGCCACAGTCAGAAATACTCCATCTTTCCAGTTCCCTACGTCCGGTGGTCGCCGGTATCGAGTGCCCTGCTCGCAGGTGAAAAAGCAAACATGGTCGTACTCGTCAGTCCCTCGCTTCACGTTTGTCGCTTATTTTACGTGCATGGTTATCGCACTAACGCCAGGTACCTAGTGGACAGAGGTGCCCAAGTCCCTGTCGTGCCAATCGGTAAAAACAAGTCTCAAGCTACGGTGCTTTGACTGAGAGTTGCGAATCGCTCAGTTATTCCTACCAACGATCAACCTGAGCAACCGAAGGTAGTATCTGTGAACATTCATCATTGTCGATGTTCCCACAGCCATCTTCGGTATCGGTTTCCTACAGCACCATGAATCGCTACTCGATTCATGTAAGCTGCACATAATCGATACTTCATCGAACAGAAAATTCAAGAGCTGTGAAGTTAAACAAACGTATACCATATCACAGGTGTATTTCATTCGCGTGACGACATAGTCCTCCGTTTATTCGACAAATTTTCTCAGCTGACAAAACCGAAGAGATTCCACTAGTGTTTAATTATGTCGCGGGCAACACTCCTTGAGCCTCGATCTCCACTCGGTTCGCAAAATCGATGATGTTGCTCGGAGACAGTGTGGCGATTACAGAGCATTAACGACAAATACTCAATGTTTCTCCTCTGAGCTTGTGTTTCGCACGATACTGCCTCTGCCAGAAGAATTTTTCACACCAAGGAGCAGCGATGTTTTGTATGGCAGATAAAGTCCAACGACATTTTGTGTGCATGCGAAAACTGCCTCCAGTGTCAACTAGGATATAGCATCTGTAGAATCTTTTTGAATGTTTTGTGTTTTGGAAAATCCCTCCATGTTTACATATTTTTGTTATGACATGACGGACTTTTTATGTTGACATTTTTGGTATTTTATTTGATTCCAATTTGAGATTTATCATTGTATATTGTTATTATTTCTATATTTTGTACTTATATTGAAGTTTTTGTGTTTGCTTCTGATCTGTATATATGTTGTTTAAATTTGATCTTTAATATGGCTACAGCCATATTTGGTTTGATGCAGTGGCCGCTGGACTTAGCGTCACTTATCTATCACTGTTTCTGATACTCTTCGGAGTAATTATATCCTGGAAGGAGCATTAATTCCAGGCAATGCTTTGTATTTCCATGTTTTTATTTAAATAAGACGCTTTCTCCTAGAATTTTTGTCCTTTTTTGATTTGTTTGGACCTGGGACTGGGAGAATCGAGTACAGGAGTGCACCTATTGGAACCCATTGGAACGGCCACTGTAGAAATTCATTTACAGCATCAACAGGTCGCCACTCCGCGTGGTTATTAACCAGTTAACTAAGGCTCGGAAAGATGAACTGAATCAGGCAATACTGCAGCAGATCTTAGCTACGGATCTATACGACACATCTCTAAATCTCAGAAATCATGGTAAAACTCACACTGGTTGACTCCAGAGACGACATGCAGCAGCCATTATAAGCTCTGTGCTTAATGAGCACTATGCAGTGCCACTGGATGGACTAAGGAGATGGATTATTTGTTAACAAATGATCAGCCCCTAATCAAGGATGTTAATGTCCATACACCAATAGAAAGTAGTGACCATGGCGCACTATTGTTTAATATGGTCATAAACGAAACACTAAGGCGGGGCCAAAACCAACTTTACAATTGCTACAACAAGGTGAATAACACGCTCACGAGAGAGAGCATTCTACGTGCCTCATGGCTACAGAAATGGCGGAGGCTGACAGTAGATGATATCTGGCAAACAATTAGAGACATCATCCACAATGTTGTCCTCGAAAATGTACCTCAGTCACACCATACACCCGAAAATAGAAAAATAATGTTTGGAATTGGCACTGAGCGCTTGCTACAGAAGAAGAGGAGAGCCTGGTGCAAGTATAAGGTCTCCTTAAAGGATTTCGATCGTAGATCTTACATGTCATTGAGAAACAGATGCAATACCAAAGTTCGAAAGGATGGAAGACGCTTTGAGCTGAAGCTAGCTCTCGAAATACTGGCAAACCCGGAGCATCTGTTAAGGTTCATGACTGAAAGAATACTCATGAATCAGGATTTGTGTTCTCTCAAAGGTCCTGATGGAGAAGACCTCACCAACCTAAAGATGGCTGAGAACTTCAACACAAACTTCCCTGATCAGTTAAGCCAGGTATCCACATGTTCAGAGTACTACATATAGATGGATTTTCTACCCCAGCAGTTCACTTCGTTTCCAATAGGTGCACGTTGGTACGCGATGTCCCAGATCCAATACCAAAACGCAAAAATTCTGGGAGAAAACGGTCTTTATTTAATATAAAATAGAAATACAGACAATTACCCAACAATTATTACAACTTCCAACTCCAATTTATCGCGGTGGGTATCCGTTTCTGGAAGAATATGTGCTTCCAGTCCGTACAGTCGATGTATCAAATCCAAATATGGCTGTAGCCATATAAAATATCAAATTTAAACAACATATGTACAGTTCAGAAGCAAACATATAAAACTTCAATATAAGTACAAGATATAGAAATAATAACAATATACAATGATAAAATCTCAAAATGGAATCAAATAGAGTACCAAAATGTCAACAGAAAGAGTCAGTCATATCATAACACAAATGCATATACATGGAGGGATTTTCCAAAAAACAAAACATTCAAAAAAGATTCTACACTACACAGCCTCAGTGCCACTTGACGGCTTAGGGAATATCCATATTGCTCCTGACTTAGTACAAAGGAAACAAAAATCCTTAATCACGGGAAACTCACTGGGCATTGACAATATTAGTCCCAAAATCCACTGTAGGGAAGCACTCAGACTATTGATACGTGTTGTGTCCAGACATTCGCTGTACTCGTGCCAACTCCCAGCCAAATGGAAACAAGCCACTCTCTCTACAATCTTCAAAAGAGGAGATGGGAAGGACTCAGCCTGTTACAGACCAGTAACATTACTACTACCGTAAAATACCGGCGCATGTAAAATTTTTCGACTTTACAAAAGCCTTCGACTCAGTGCCCCACGCACCCTTAATCGCAAAGGTTGCGGAAATAGGCTCAGATAACTCAGCGGCATTGATCTACACAGACGATGCAAAGATCTGGAGGTCCATGAGAAGCGAAGAGGATTTGACTTATCTCCAAAATGACCTTACAGACATCGGGGAATGGGTAGGGAAAAACGGTTTAAAACTAAACCAGCAGAAATATCGCGTCATGTATATTCTGCCCCACATGACGCAAACGATTTACACCCTCAATGAAAGTCCGCTCCCTAATCTATTTCGTCTATTATCTCTGATTACTCTCCCTTGCTTACACTTCGGTCCCCTCTCACAATCCTCACCACGAATTAGTAAACTAAGTTTTTTATTTATTTACCTAGTCCTGAAATCTCATCCGCACTAGAATTTTCTCCTTACTATTCTCCACATTGCAACTAACTGATCCCCGGTCTGGTAATGTGATAGTTGCTGGTACCCAGTAACCCTACTGCCATGAAACAAAGGTATTCGTTCAAATCACGGGACATACGAACCCACAAACAACTGTGACATGACTAGAGTTAGATAGTCGAATGGTTGGACCCTCTTCCATTGGGCACTACCAAAAACAAGAAACCGTACCGAGAGAACTAGAATCGAGCGCAAAAGAAATAATCCATTTATACTAGCTCGTGAGAAATATATTCGATTAGATATTGAATATTGGAATGTGAATTTTTTTCTACAGCTCAAAGTTTGTTCTTATACGCTACGGTGTCTACAGCTTCGCATTCGGGTTCGTATTATTTACCTACTTCTACGAGTGCGTCATGCTTACTATTACTAACTACTTGCTTTTTCTTAATCAATTTCTTGTGCACGCTATTAAACTATTCCATGTATATCTAAACTAATAACAAATGTGTGATTCTGTTAACTTTTGTATTCCTCATGTGTGTAATGTTCTCTCGTACGAGTCTGTTTGAATAACAGACTTTGTCTTCTGTAATAGGTTCTAAGATTAGGTTACTCAACCGAAATATATGTATGCTACTATGATTCTGGTCGTTACTGGCTTCCTGTCTCCTTTGTTGCATTTTGTTGTCCGGATTCGGTTAAAAAGTGAAGAAAAATGAGGTCTAAAACTATTTTCTTGGCACTGCGTAAGTTCCTAGCAATTTGACCGGATTTCCTACAATGCCTAATACTTAAGCCACTCAGTGTAAACTATACCAGGGTCTATGAAATTATACTGGTAGTAAACCTCTATATTCTTCGTAAAAGATCTGAATCGTATCTGAAGAGGATGTTTAAGTAGTGTACATATTTTCACAACTTAGTTCTTTCAAAAGGTACGTAGAGTTAGGTTATTTATTTCAATCCAACGTTGTTCAAATGTATTTTTTAAATGCTTTTCGATAACTATTTTCAGAAACCGGAACACTAAACCCAGTGACTGCCAATAAGACGCACACTAAAGCTTTCCGGCTTCAATAAAGGTCTAAATTTCAAAAACTCACCTTAAGTTTCGCTCAGGTTAACGCAGGTTGTCTCTATAAGATTACCGTTTCCTGAAGTTTCTGTCTACCTTCCGGTAGCTTTTTCGTGTGGTTAACTTTTTCTATTTCGTTCCTCATATCAATTAAAGAGTAGTGATCATTGTAAAAATCGTCTATAATCTTCTTCAAAATTGTACAACTTCAGAAAAATTCTCCATCATTTCAGCCGTAATATACAAAAACCACTCACTGTATTTCAGTTCCGGAAAGTGGCACTTTGAAACATTGCTCTTGGACAAGGTTTGTGGTTAACGGAGTTTAGTTTATTCTCGGAATATAATTTTAAACTGTTATTATTATTTGGAGGGTGATATGAACTTGCATTGCATGGTTGAGCCGAATTTTATATTACCTGTTACAAGCTAAAATTTTAGATTTTTAAGGCGAGTCGAAGTATTTGTATAAGGAGTCACCGGTTGCTTATATAAGCTACAAAGACACCGATTGTGCTAGATTCGTTATTTACCATATTTAATCACTTGAAAATCATTTATGTTTTAAATTCTTTATGATGTTAGGGATAAATAATTCCCTTCACAGTCCTGCACATCCTGATTTAATTTACTTAGTTCAAATATATGTTTTCGACTAAACTTTTTCAATCTGGTAAAACATGTCATCTTTTACGCCCTCTAGTTTAACGATCTAAAATAACAATTTCAAGTTGTCAACATGAATATCACAATCCCTTTGACAATTTTTTAGAACTTTCCCAACTGTTTCATCACCATACTAAATTTGTGTATGATATATTATTTGAACAAAGTTCCTGACAAGTTGTAATCACTCAAAACCAATTTATCTTCACTAATAGCTTAATTCTGCAAAATGGAGGTTAGTTTTTATGGAAAAAAGGTAATAAGTTGGATCTGTAGGTGGTTCAGCGCCACTCTGTCCACACACTTGTTTTTCGCTCCCTCAAAAGAACACATGATATGTTTGAAGCTGATCAGAGTCGTCTTCCAGAAGTTGATGAGAAGAGGTAGATTACTATTATCGTTCGTCATTTTGTGTAGTAATTCGTTGAAAGTTGCTATCAAGGCAAAAGATCAATATGGACCTGTACTTAAGGAGCCTAGTCAAAATCCACTAAAACCCAAAGAAAGTAAGTGACCTTTTGTTCTATCTGTTTTAGATGTTTCCGACACATCACAATCTGGAGCTATCGTCCCATCTGAAAAAGTCAAACCAAAGTTAGTCAATAGTTTATGTAATAAATATTTTTAAAGATCCGCACTTGAACAGAACGCTTCTATAGTTCAAATCGGTAATGAAAAATTATTGCTTCCGAAGAAAGCTCCAACTATGCCTAAACCCACGTGGCATCCACCATGGAAATTATGTCGAGTAATTTGATACTAAATACTTTATCTAAAGAATTTTAGGTTGTCAGTGGTCATACAGGATGGGTGCGTTGTGTAGCTTTTGACCCTACCAATGATTTCTTTGTTACTGGTGCAGCAGATCGGATGATCAAAGTATGTTTCATCTAGTGTGCTTTTACTTTATTATCTAGGTTTGGGACTTTGCTAGTGGAACGTTAAAACTGACACTGACAGGTCACATAAGTACAGTTAGAGGTGTCGTTGTGAGTGCTCGTCATCCATATTTATTTTCATGTGGAGAAGATAAAACGGTGCGTTGTTGGGATTTAGAACAAAATAAGGTACTCATCAGTTCTGTAATATATACTTGGATGTAAAGGTTATTCGTCATTATCATGGTCATATGTCTGCTGTTTATGATATTGATATTCATCCAACAATCGATGTAGTCCTTACTTGTGGTCGGGATGCAACTGCACGAGTATGGGACATGCGAACCAAAGTAAGCTATTAAATAGCGACAGGTTTGATTTTTCCGTCAAGTTAACATTTTTAGTTGTTGTGTGCTCACCTGTTTAACTTTCAGCGCAAATCTGTATCCTGATTTTGTCCATGCAAAATTTTACTAGACAGCAATGTGTCAGGGAAAGTAGTACTCCTTAAAAAAGCAAAGTTTGTTACAGTCTCTTTAGCTTGAGTCGACCAACCTCTTGAAGTACCAGTAGATAATGAGGACCACAAAGTAGGTGAAGACTGCTTGGCTTCTTCCTTAATATGCACTGTCTGCTAGCAGTAAAATCCAGGTCTTGCGTTTCGTCCTGTTTGGAAATTGTCAGTTAGACGTGCCTGCATCTCACAGTTGATATTAACTTCGTTACTCGAAACCAGTATCGTTCGCTTGAAACACCATTATCCATTTAGTTATCGAGCCCAGATAGCCACTCCCTTGTATAAGTGGGTGGAGATTAATCCATTTGTATTGATTATTCGAATCTTCCGATTGGTAGTACTTCAAGAGTTAACTGCGCAAGTTGTTTTGACTTATCAACTATAGTCACGTTAATAACCACATTTGAGTCCTGTGTTAGGATATTCATCCAATACTCTAAGGGGATTATTGGTCAATTCCTATTGGTTAATTTCTACCGGTCAATTTTATGATCGTCCTAGATATCAATGTCACGTACTTATTGGTAGTCCTGAATTTAAATGTCACTTCAAATGTTGTTTCCTATTGGTCGTCTTAGCTGTCAATGTCACAGACTTCGATGCTTTTTCTTCTTCAACCTAAATGTATAAATACGCATCATCTGTAACGTTCTATGATCCGGACTCGACCCGGATCCCTAGTCCGGGATCTTGATTAGAAACGACATACACCAGCAATATAACATTCTGTAGTTTTGGCTAGTGGAGCATGTCTCTTATATTAGTTTAAACATCAAGAAGTTTTTTTTTAACGATATGAGAATAAATTTCAAGATCACTTACTGACTTCACAGTAAGTGTCACGGATAAGGAAAAATGTTGATAACTGGAGTATAAGAAAATCTATTTAATAGGAAGCTTTTTAGTCAATGTCAGCTGATGATGGTAAGCGCTTGAAGTATAATTGCTTTCCCAGTAATAAAATAAATAAGTATTCCTACATGTGTAACTTGGTTGAATCATACTTTATTTTGGTATACTGGAATCCATTTTCGTTCACTTATGTTCTTTTGTATGATGTTCTATCATTTTTATTCGTAGTTAACCTCGGTCGTGTTTTTTGCATTGATTGATGTACTCACAGATACACTCAGTCAAATAGGGCCCTAGTACAATTGTTTGTTAGTTCGTCACTACTTACAAATGCTGTTAAACTCCCTCTAAGGAATTCCCATTCTTTAAGGTTGAGAAGATTACTGGTCCTTTTTAGGTTGTATACATTTGGTAAGCTTGTATTTTTAGGAAGACTTCATCCTATAATTTTCTGGTAACTTACATGTCTGTCCCACCTTTTCTTTACGTAACTAGTTGTAGATACTGTGGAAAGACGCTACTGTTAGGTTTGTAAACAAAGGTCTCTAACCGAACACTTATTTTTATCAATCGATTCAAGACAATCTTTCACTAATCAGAAAGCAATAGCTTTTAAGTAGTTCCTCATTTTAAAAATTTTTCTATGTAATTAGTCGTTAACTGTTAACCATTATTTTAGGTCAATGTTCATACTCTAACAGGACATTCAAATACAGTAGCAACGGTACGTTGTCAGGAATCTGATCCTCAAGTGATCACTGGATCACATGATGCAACTGTCCGCCTGTGGGACTTAGCAGCAGGACGTACCATAGCCTGTCTGACAAATCATAAGAAGTCTGTCCGGGCTCTGTGTATCCATCCAACTCAGTAAGTTTTCAAATTCAACGCATATTTTGTCTGATCACTTTTGTAACATTAGGCGAGGCAGGACCACATAATTTTGCTTACTAGTTATCACTAATATCACGTTTGAGAATTTACCTTATTTGAAATTTTTACGAGTGTTCCATTTCTGCTTTTACTTATCGCAGCACATCAACATTGCTTCAAAGTAACACCTAAATATTTATGCACCAAACCAATTATTGAGTAGGTAGGTGGGGAACACTTCCCCAGTTCTATTCATGATTTAATAACCTATGAGGTTATGTTTTGGCTATAATCTACGTAGCCAGCAGTAAGATGAAGGACTTGCTTCTCACCTTTGGGATGGAATTAGTATGTCCCTGCATAGTAATGTGCTTGTGAACGTATGCGCACCAACTTAAACTCCAAAGTTGTCCGCTAAATTGCTGAGTTACAGGAGATAACTTCAAAGTGGTCATCGGTTACAACAGCCAGAAGGTATACATCTTTTTTGCCTTGCTCAATAGGTAACCTAATAAGAAAGCTATCCTAGTGATGAGTATAGTTAGCTTATTTCATCATCTTAGACTATATTTGACATTATACCACTTTCATATCTTTCAGGAATGCGTTTATTTCTGGATCACCAGATAATATAAAACAATGGAAACTCCCCAATGGTGTCTTTCTTCAGAATCTATCTGGACATAATGCTATCATTAACGCCATCACTGTTAACCAAGACAATGTGGTCGTCAGTGGAGGTACTTATTAGTTTTTGTACATTTTTTCTATTCCAATAACTTCTTTTACATACAATCGTATACGTTAAGAGATCCATCTTCGCCACTGGCTTTTCTTTGTCTATTTCAGGTGATAATGGCAGTGTTCACTTTTGGGATTGGAAATCTGGGTACAACTTTCAGCGTCTTCAAGCTCAAGTTCAGCCTGGTAGTATTGATTCTGAGGCTGGGATATTTGCCTTAGCATTCGATCGTAGTGGATCACGTTTGGTATCTTGTGAAGCAGACAAATCAATTAAAATCTTCAAAGAAGATGAAACCGCGGTAATTGTGGTTTTTGTTATTATCTAAGATAAATTCCTTTATGATAGCTAGGAGATACTAAGTTTGTTAGACTAGGATGAAAGTAATGCACCTAACCGTAGAGATAGTTGTTTCTCAATAATATCGATAGAAGTTGTAAGTAAACTTGGACTCCAGGTAGTCTGTGACTGTTAGTTTGTAGTATATACTTCTTCCAAATTCAATATGACCACCTCCATAAAATCTTTCCTTGCAAGGTTATGTGAGTATTGTTTCTACTCGGGGTTCTGAAAACTTCCAACTTACAGTTCATGAGCTTCATAGTATCATTAGCTGTCAAAATAAGGCATATCTGTTAACATCCACTTCAGTTTCCATCACAAAATAGTTCTAGTCTAATTATGAGTGTCACTTAATTGTTAGCGGTGAGAATCCTACTTTTAAAGCTTCTTTTACTTGTTATATCGTGCAGTTGTCTTAACAACAATGGAATATAGAAGTATAAATTTTTTATTAAAATGGTTGTGTACCATGAGAAAACACATTAATACATATATCAGTGACCTTCCATACGATACGTTACATAGCCGATTCGGTTACTACTTATTCGGTATTCGTCCTTGTGTTCTTGATATATTTAGGGAGTTAGACCGACCTACGTTTCCTAGGTTCTACGTTACTTTTAAATGACTGATTGAATAAAGACGACCGCTTGCTCTTCACTAAATTACACTATTTTTGGAATGAAGCGAGTACTGACTGTACGAACAGATCACAAGTACTTTCCGAGCATTTGCTTTATTTAGTAGGATTATCAAATGAGTTGTACTGAAATTAAATGCTGTACCATTGACTTAGGTAGTTGGAACGTGTATTACACATGCTCAACTGGTGCCTAACGTCTAGGAAGCAAGATTTTCAATTTTATCTTGGCTGTCTTATTCCACGCCATCAATGATAACCTTGTAAATAAATCAATCGCGTATGCTTTATTTTTCAGACGGAAGAAACACATCCGTTGTACTGGCGCCCGGGTTTGCTGAAAAAATCAAAATATTAATTTATCTAACCCGCTTAACATTTCAACATCAATGTGTATAATATGTTTATATAAAAGAATTTGCACTACTTGACGAAATCCGTCTAAATGTTTGATTATATTGGGTATGACCTGGTTTAGTGGGTATGTTCGAGACCAAACTAATTCTCTATACGATTATGAGCACCAAGGAGTGGTTTTCAAATTAACGTGTTGTTTAAGTATACAAAAGCTCAAAGCAGTTTTTTCCATATCCGATTCTACAACCAGATATACGCATATAAAATTATCCTAAATATATATTTTCTGTCCACTGACATTCGTCTAATTTACTTTGACAAAATGATATGATTGGTACGAAAAAGATATCTTTGTAACAAAAGTTGGCGGTATATCTTACAAGGGGGCATACACGTTTTATACAAGTAATTGAATAACAAATGATTATTAAGTTAGTTTGGCCTTTTTACAGGTTGATTTATCTTCCACACAACTAGCTTCGTCTATAGGTCGTTTATTTACACTAGGTTTATTTACTATATTAGACACATTTGGCATAGACAAAAGTTTGAGGAAAGCAGCCGCACCATGCATTGTGTTACTTCGTATAAGACCATGTGTTACTACTGCGAAAGGCGCTTTGGTAAGGCATGAGTGAGTAGCTTCCGAAGGTTGCAGACCTAGACAGCTTAGCATTGCAGATACAGCCACAGGTCGACGAACTTCCCATCCGCTAGACGCCCCGGAACTGACGACTATCATATTTGTAAATGACTTCCGTGCTAAGCAAAGTAAACTGCTAAAGTATTGTGATAAAACAGAACGTGCGCTGTAGGTCCCAGAAGAAGAACGAAGTACAGGAGAAAGTTGAAATTCTAAGTGGATACCTCGTGACATCATCATATTGCACTGTTTACTCAACAGTCGGATTTCAGTTGATTTTGTAAGGTCTAGAGATATAAGATCAATGTTCACAGCCTTCTCACATGCATATGCGAAAGCACTATTTGAAGTAGGACAGAAGCTTACAATATTGAAGGCGGCAAGTTTGTCCTCAAATTGGCGGAAGAATAATCCAGCATTTTCAGCATTATTACAGTATATTGTCAAACGTGTGAATATTCGTGGTTTGCATGCTATTGTGGGAGATGATACAGAAGCTCTGAACACACTACTTTCATCAATAAAAGCTTGAAGAGTATCTGGAGAAGGAGGTTCTAACTTTGCGATAAGGTTCTGACGCATAGCTTGCCTTTCTTCTTTGTTTTTTTTCCTGATAGCGGAATCTGATTTCACCTCAAAATTAAAATCATCTACCGATACAGACTGACTGATCGCCACATAGTTATAACCACAATCAAGCAAACGTGCAAGGAGACATGCGTCCATTGCTTCGAAAGGAATATCAAGATCAAAATACTTTGCTTCCATCTGAGGATATATCAGGTCGAATTCGTTGAAATTATTTCAGTTTGACTTGGTTAACACGAGACCCTGAATGAAACTAAAAATTTACCAGCCTAGTGTATCAAAAATAAAAGATGAATCATGTTTAATATGTCTACAAAGGTCGAGATATCAACAAAATGTGGCAAAGTAAGAGGAATGAGGGAAGCACAACAAGAATTGAGGTTTTACAAAATAATACTCATTTCAAATATAGGGTTGTGGAGATTGTTGAATTTCACTGGAATTATGAGCTGGTCTAAATCAGACCGTCATTGAAAGCCTGGAAGCGCTACACAGTCACTTCGCCCCAATATGGGGCTGGCAGTGCGCACCCATGACACTGCATATCGGGATCGAACCCTGTAACTTTGGTCTCGGGAACGCTCAACCTTTACCCCCCACACCAAGAGTAAACAGAGTCTTTTCTGTCATCCTTGGAGTGTTCCCACATGGCCATGAGTAGAAATTCAGTCTTCTCATGGCAGCGGTGTGGACGAAGTTAGTGGGTACGGGGGATCCACCTAGAGGAGTTGAGAAATCCTCATCATAAACCGATGGTGCATATGGGCTCCAGGATCATGGGAGAACAAATAATGAACCTTTCGTTGGTTATCAGCTACCATGGACTGCATTTCCTGGTGTCGCTCCACTACCTTGTAAATTATACCTCTGGGTCAAATACTCGGAGAGTAATCACCTCAGAGAACCACTTGCTTTTGTTTGGGTATCCGGAAAATGTGCCAGCCCATCAATGAGTTCACTGATTTGTGTGGTACATAAATATCTAGATGCTCCTTTGTAGCAATGTTCTTAAATAAATAACTAAAACCACTGAAGCAGGATCCAACGATGTTTTAGTTCAATCAATCCACATTGAGCGACCATCTTTCATTATTCTCCACGACCCTTTACTTACAATTATCATGTGCTTACTAGTGATCAGCTTCGAAAGGGAATCGCTAGTCCTAATGGGAGACGGTGACAAGTGGAGCTATAATGTGGGACAGTTACCCACCGAAAATAAAGGAAGATGGTCATTTGTTGATTAAAGTTTGACACTAACACCGTCGGATGCAAACTCAGTGGTTGTGTTCAAGAGAGGACCAAGGCTTTAAGTTTGGTTTTCTTATATGTAGACGTGGATGCACATTGTTGAGGAGTCCCACACCAGGATGAAGCATTCATGAAGTGCCTTCAAGTCCTTAATGTTCTTATTCAGATCAGTTTAATATCGTAATAGTACTTACTTTCTATACATAATTGCGAATGCATGAAGATATACAGTAACAAAGCTGGTTGTTTGTAACGTCGTGGAGTCTCCTGATAGTTATACTAGTGCTTTGATTAAATAGCTATTACATTTATAGTGCTAACAGGTTAAAGTCAAACATTCTCCACTAATTGAAAGTAAAGCCTGCGTAACAAGCTTTGTTACGTTGATTAGTCAGTACATCGTATCCCCAGCACTCGTAGTGGTTTGTAAGGTAAACCCTAGGCTTTATCCTATTTTGAAAACGGCCGACGCTGTTACACGAAGTAATTTCGACATAAAGTATGTATCACCGAGCTAATTTAGTAGGAAAACAGAGAGGGCTTAATGGGAATTCGGAATTAGACCTGGCAAGTTAAAGGTAGGGTGTAATTAATTACAAGGTTCGTCAAACAAGGGTGTCGATCCACACTAATTTGCTTGAAAAATATACTAGACATTATTTATGACGAGGTGCATTATTGGGTTGATAGGTTTTATATTTGTCATTTGGTATTAACCACATCACCTGTAACTGTAAAATATCTGAGCTTTATAAAACTTAGGTGTGTTGAGAGTAGCCTCTTCGAAATAATTCACAACTATTTACCAACACAGCAGAAACAGGTGAACCTTCGGCGTATATCTTAATGAATCAGTTCACAATTCAAAGTATCATCTACATGAGACTTGACGACGATTAAAAAGGTTAACATATAAGGATTGATGCTACACTTATTATGGTACAGATGGTCACACTTTTTTGAGGATCGTAAAATCGAAGCCCGTAAGTCATTAACGAGAATTCTAGTATTTTAGTAACACGACGAGATATGCTGATTTTAGCCCCTAAATACTAATCAGAAAAGATAACATAGTGAGCAAGGTCGACCTACTGACATGTTGAAGAGTAGATACAGGAGTTTTGTTATTGTAGACGAGTGAATTGAGATTAAATTTTCATCCAAACTAAAGTGAAAAAGGGTTAAGAATTGGTGTTTTAGCCAACAAATTTAAGAAACAAGCACTAATTAAGTCCACTAAGGACAATATAAAACCAGATATAAGACTACTTACAAGAGTACCAAATAATTTCCGCAGTTGCTATAGCTGTAATGAAACTAAGAGTACAGCATCCGGTTATATTGTTAACGAAGTTTCCTGAAGCACGACAACTAGTAACGCAAAAACCGTAACATGCGCTACGAGCTCGAAAGGTTCAAGTGGTGAGAGACGGAATAGAAGGAGCTTTCGTTTAAAGGGCTCACCAGTAGCGGATCACCAATTTCTCCATATCACAACCTAGACCCACTAACTGAGTAAGAGAGAAATATAATCCTATTATGATGCTAATCTGTCCTGCGTGCTTAAAAATATGTCAATTTCCTTCTCAGGAAGCTGATTGGACCACATTAATTGATTAATATATTACAGAATTTGACTGCTTGTGAGTAGAAAGTATGCAGCTGTCCATTTTGCTATAATTCGTCTCTCAAAGTTAGCTTGGTTCCTAACGGTTTCTTCTTATTGACGAGACATAGCTGATTGACCTTATCAAAAGCTTTGGAAAAGTCAGTGAAATCACATTTACTTTTCGTTTGTGATAAGGGATGGTTGTTCATCTATCCGAAGCAGTCAGCAGGACTGTAAAACTACTGTTTCTTCTTGAAACCATGTTGCCTTGGGGAAAAGTTTATCGATATAAGGTTATTGCATGGACCCTCATATATTCCAAGAAATCCATATGTTTTGCATGTAGAGGATGAACTACTAATAACTAGTAGCCTGAAGGCCTTCCTTTAAAATTCATGTGATACTCATCAGCTTTCAACGGTTTGGTATTGTGCCTTCAATTTGGGAATGTTTATACCAAATACCTAGCGGTTTTCTCGGGATTCAAGCCGCTTTTTCAGTATAGCAGAGCAAACCATATCCTGGCCAAGTGAAGCCTCCTTGCTTAGATAATGTAGACCTTTATAAACCATATCAGAGATTGGGTTGAAATCTGAAATTCTCTCTATGTCGTAGATGAAGCTCTCGTTTATGTAAGTCTTATGTGATTATCGAAACCTTCGAAGTTATCGTTCCGTCAGTCCATTAGGACGTCGTCGGTTTGTAATTAACGAGTTGTCTCATTATTACCTGCTGCAACCGGCGGCATCTAGTCATTGTTGCTTGTTGTGAAGGGTCATGTTTTGTATGATATACAGAAACGGCAAAATAGGTGGATACTGAAGTCTTAGATCCTACTTTCTCTTAATCTGAGAAAAAAAGCATGGTATCTGCGAAGATAATGTGAAAACATGAAGATACGTGGGTGAAAAAACTGCACGAAAAATATTTACATGTATCTACATGCTGAACTACATTGAAGAAGCAAAACCACATAGTAAATCTCTATATATATTAGTATTTTATTAAAGGAAGGTGTACGCAAGTATACTCGAGGAAATAATGTTTTATCCCTCTGGTCAAAAGCAATAACGTAATCCTTAACAAGCGATAAACGAGAGATGAACTGAAAAAACGGACGGAAATTTTCTGACACTGAAATTTCTATTGTGTTCTTTAAACCTCACGGCTTGGTCGGAACATTTTTATTACGTTTGGTTATTGAAAAAAGTAGCGAATTTAAGTGCTTGTCAATTTCACAGTGTGGTGCTATCAAGCGGTGCTAGAAGACTATCTGGGAGAAGAATTTATCTTATCAATATATAGCCTTTAACATGACGATATCATTTGACACATCCTTGGAGTCGTCTGAATAACGATATCAAATGATTGGTGTTGGACAAATCCATCCACCATATTTGTGACTGTAAGCACCTACTGGGTTAGACATTTTTACAGAAAAGACTATGGATTTGTTTTTGCCGCTGAAATTCGTAGACCCATACTTCGAGAATTTTTAGCCACAAATCCTTCAATTTTGGCTTTTAATGAACGATGAAATTATAGCCTGATAATTCGGAGGTCAATAATCCCCTCTTTCAAAGTCCTAATCTACTCTTAAATCAAGGAAACGATTTTGTGGTGGGACCGTTTGTTTTTCCTAAGTGCACGAAGGTGGCTTGATAGCCAATTAACAAAGTTTGGATGAAGCACTCCAGTTGGTTATGAGACTATGGATAAAGTGTTTGAGAAATTAAGGTAGTTCCAGTTCATCTACACAAGAGATTGTAAGAGAAATTCTTGAAATCAACAAAATCGCCATTTCAGTATACAAGTTCTCAACAGCCGGTAATTAAAAAGTGAGGCTCAACCCGTTCATTGTTAGCAAGGATACAGTTCAATATTTCTGAACATTTCATGTGTCTGTTGCTTATGAATACGAGATCTTTAACTGATAGATCAACGATACCTTCAAATATCCTTTCGTTGTATCATCAATATTGGCTTCACTCACTATTTCCAAGACACTCTATCGATCTCCAGACAAACTGAACTTGAAAAAGCTCTTAAAGCATTATATGAGCTTGCTAATTCGCTGAAAACAGTTTCGATAATCAGAGCCATGTAAAATTGTTTTCAGTTGTAAGATTGATGTCAAGATAAGTTGGTCATTCGAATGGTAGACGAATTCACCGCTAGGAGAATTAGGACATACTCGAAATTTTCTCTGAAATTGAGGATCTATCTGAATAATGGCTGAGTATTTTCCGTAAAAGCTGAACATATGCCAAGACTTAGTTTATAACACCAAACAGGCTTAGAGCCCATTCAAAAGTGTATTTTCATTGAGTGTGAAGTCGTAGGACTGTCATCAATTTAGTACGCTTACCTGCACCGTTTTATTGGTATCAATTTTCTGGAACTAAAATAGAACGATATATCTGTCTAACTTACGTGATCTAAGTTACAGTTCACGGCATGGTATTAGGTCACACCTTTGAGTTGCTACTCGTGACATTTGGACTTTTCCCTAAGTTTAAATTCCAATCATTATTTTCAAATCTTCACAGCAGTTTTAGTTTTTATTTCTAGCAGACAGATGAACTGAAAAGCCTGTAGATGCTACTCAAATACTGTTAGTGGTAAGGAACTCAAACTTTCTGTATCGTTGTGAGTTCCTTTTCGCTTAAATTTGTATTCACCCAATTCAGTAACATCTAAACACCTTGTCTGCTCACCGATTTATCCATTTTCTCATTAATTTTTAACACTATTTCAACTGTTTTTTCTCTAGCTCCCTATCCTTCCTACCTCCAAACTACCTATTAACTGACAGATATCTTACAATTTTTACCATTAGTTCACCTAAAATCAGTGTGATATTCTACGTGGATATTTTGTCTTAATACAGAAGGTAAAGTTGTCCGGTTCGCTTGTAACGTGGAGCTAGTAGAGAAGGTGTATTCCGACGAGGTGTATATTAAATAGAACGTAGACTAAAATACATTGTTTAAAGTCTACCATTAAATGTAAGAGAGCCCAACATCACCAGCATTCATGACGGCGGGGCGTTACCCTCAATCTACCCATGTCTGCGGGGCAGAAAATTTTGTTTTCTTACGGCTCCCTGTTGATGCTGTTGATGTTACTTTTCCTTGTTAACCTCGTCTACAACTCTTGTTCGTAATTTTGCGCTGGTTTTAACCTCCTACCGAGAAATCCTATTACAAGCAGATCTGGACAATTATACTGAAAAAGAGCTCACTCGTGACTTCTTTAGCCACAGAGTTAAAAAGAAAAGGAATGAACAAAATATCAAAAAGGCATCAGATCACCGTGCTTCATTATTATACTCAACATTATTGCTAATAATTTGGTACTTCTGAATTTTCTTTACTCATAAGATTAATTGTCCATTCGTTATGAAACCGGTGAATTTTCTTCATTAGCTTACAAAAGTGCAGATATACAGTTTGTATTCCATTTAAAAAACTGTCTGCTGAGTCACTGATCGACTTTCAACAAGAGTATTTTCTGTTCTGCACCTCACCTCGTTCTCTTTACTTCTCTTTCCCAACACCTTATTCCAATCCTTAAATATTAGTCTAGATATTTGCCGAAGACTTGGCTACAATACTGAGGAGCCTGTAAATTTATAATCTGAAGAATATCAATCAGATCTTAGCACATTTATCTCATCGATTTTAATATGCAGACCTGAATCTATCTTGAATTCTTTCGTCGTAACGCAACCGTTGTAACTCGCGCCAATCACTTGCACTGTAAATTGCAGAGTCTTGAAAATTATCTATAATTTTATGTGGAAAATTTTAGCCATCTATATGAAGCCAACGTATCTTGTGAAATACTTCAGTAATTGAACAACGTTTTACAAAAATGCCTAAGCAATTTTAACATTTTGATCTTGTCTGAAAATTGGCTTGTCCGTAGCAATATGTTGTTTTTTGAGAATAAATTATTATCACTATTGTTCGAAGTTGAAGTAAGAAGCTGGATGCCTGTACATTGAAACCAAAAGTCCAGTAAGAAAAGTCTAGTTTGTAAAAAACACTGATAGTTTTATTTTTCACCGTTTATCACTCTTTTATTTAATTACAGCCTCGAAGTCATACTGTAAGTGCCTGAGTAAGCACATTACAGGCTGTATCGACAGAATAGCTACCTCACCAAAATTTTGAAAACATGAGTGTCAGAAGTAGTCAGACCATTGGAGCAACTTCAGGTTTACTGATTAGTCGCTGCATCAGCCTAAATGAGCCGAAGGTAAACTAGATTTTCTGCAGGAAATACATGAGTGGGTTGGTGATCGTCCATACCAACAATGTTTGATGGTCAATAACTCCGCCCTCCCTTTATTTGTGTTGTTAGGATCATGTAGATGATTGTAAGATGATAATTTATATTGAACTTGAGGCTCTATGTTTCACATCCTATTGAGAAATACAATTTCTGAAAGTTTCTCTGCCATGCTTGTTTGGCTGTTACAACTTATGAACCATTGGTAAGGCATCAATACGATACAGTTAGTTTCGAAGAATAAAGTATGGGTTTTCAAACAAATTATAAGTGTTTAGAATGTAGTGGCGGAGAAGTGTTTAACGAAGTTAGAAACAAAGATGGGAGTTATAATACTAATAAATGAAGAAATAGTTAGCGAGATTGGATCAGTTTTACAGTTCACACCTTTTAAAGGACTTAGACTTGTACTGCGAGTTACGATAAAAACTACGGCATTTTAAATTCCTCACAGTGGAGGCTGACAGTAGATGATATCTGGCAAACAATTAGAGACATCATCCACAATGTTGACCTCGAAAATGTACCTCAGTCACACCATACACCCGAAAATAGAAAAATAATGTTTGGAATTGGCACTGAGCGCTTGCTACAGAAGAAGAGGAGAGCCTGGTGCAAGTATAAGGTCTCCTTAAAGGATTTCGATCGTAGATCTTACATGTCATTGAGAAACAGATGCAATACCACAGTTCGAAAGGATGGAAGACGCTTTGAGCTGAGGCTAGCTCTCGAAATACTGGCAAACCCGAAGCATCTGTTAAGGTCCGTGACTGAAAGAATACTCATGAATCAGGATTTGTGTTCTCTCAAAGGTCCTGATGGAGAAGACCTCACCAACCTAAAGATGGCTGAGAACTTCAACACAAACTTCCCTGATCAGTTAAGCCAGGTATCCACATGTTCAGAGTACTACATATAGATGGATTTTCTACCCCAGCAGTTCACTTCGTTTCCAATAGGTGCACGTTGGTACGCGATGTCCCAGATCCAATACCAAAACGCAAAAATTCTGGGAGAAAACGGTCTTTATTTAATATAAAATAGAAATACAGACAATTACCCAACAATTATTACAACTTCCAACTCCAATTTATCGCGGTGGGTATCCGTTTCTGGAAGAATATGTGCTTCCAGTCCGTACAGTCGATGTATCAAATCCAAATATGGCTGTAGCCATATAAAATATCAAATTTAAACAACATATGTACAGTTCAGAAGCAAACATATAAAACTTCAATATAAGTACAAGATATAGAAATAATAACAATATACAATGATAAAATCTCAAAATGGAATCAAATAGAGTACCAAAATGTCAACAGAAAGAGTCAGTCATATCATAACACAAATGCATATACATGGAGGGATTTTCCAAAAAACAAAACATTCAAAAAAGATTCTACACTACACAGCCTCAGTGCCACTTGACGGCTTAGGGAATATCCATATTGCTCCTGACTTAGTACAAAGGAAACAAAAATCCTTAATCACGGGAAACTCACTGGGCATTGACAATATTAGTCCCAAAATCCACTGTAGGGAAGCACTCAGACTATTGATACGTGTTGTGTCCAGACATTCGCTGTACTCGTGCCAACTCCCAGCCAAATGGAAACAAGCCACTCTCTCTACAATCTTCAAAAGAGGAGATGGGAAGGACTCAGCCTGTTACAGACCAGTAACATTACTACTACCGTAAAATACCGGCGCATGTAAAATTTTTCGACTTTACAAAAGCCTTCGACTCAGTGCCCCACGCACCCTTAATCGCAAAGGTTGCGGAAATAGGCTCAGATAACTCAGCGGCATTGATCTACACAGACGATGCAAAGATCTGGAGGTCCATGAGAAGCGAAGAGGATTTGACTTATCTCCAAAATGACCTTACAGACATCGGGGAATGGGTAGGGAAAAACGGTTTAAAACTAAACCAGCAGAAATGTCGCGTCATGTATATTCTGCCCCACATGACGCAAACGATTTACACCCTCAATGGAAGTCCGCTCCCTAATGTCTCCTCAGAGCGCGACCTCGGTTTAATAACCACTGAAAGCCTCCACACCAATTCGAACTTTGTGTGTGATTTAGCCAAGGCAAATGCAACTATTCACTTTATGCGAAGACAACTTGGTGCAATCACTGTTTGAGACATATGCTAGCCCACACTTTGAGGTTCACAAAATCGTCACAGACCCTCTCCTTAAAAGAGACCAATCTCTTGTACTGAGTGCAAAGACGAGCAACGAAATGGTTGATAGGGTTGAAAAATAAAATTCACGAAGAAAGAGTCCAGCATTTGGCACTAATCACACTGAGTTACAGGAGAATCAGAGGTTATCTAATTATGTCGTACAATATATTAGGCATGCAAACCATCCCAACGTGAGCACCTAAAGGATACATTACCACCACTGCCCTCGAGGTAATCCTCGAATAATCGCTCATCAAAGAGCGAACACCCAGATTCGTGCACACTTTTTCTCACTAGGAGTCGTTGCAACTTGAAATGTCCTTGCTTAGTCCTGAAATCTCATCAGCACTAGAATTTTCTCCTTACTATTCTCCACATTGCAACTAACTGATCCCCGGTCTGGTAATGTGATAGTTGCTGGTACCCAGTAACCCTACTGCCATGAAACAAAGGTATTCGTTCAAATCACGGGACATACGAACCCACAAACAACTGTGACATGACTAGAATTAGATAGTCGAATGGTTGGACCCTCTTCCATTGGGCACTACCAAAAACAAGAAACCGTACCGAGAGAACTAGAATCGAGCGCAAAGAAAATAATCCATTTTTACTAGCTCGTGAGAAAATGTTGGATATTGGATAGGAAGGTGATTTCTTTGTTTACATCATTTACAGAGATTACCAACTACCGTCAATTCAAAGGCCTTATTGAATGTTGTTGATTTTCCAGGTTGTTTGTGAAGCTGTGTCTGGAAACCTTTCTTGTATAAAGGTGAGTTTTAAGCTTTTTTGTATTGTCAGTATGAATTCTTTTGTGTTGGCTACTTAAAATGTCTTTATCTGGAAAACACAAAGTAAATGATATTCTCAGAGTACAATACAAACGAATACCAGCTCAGTTATCCGATAAGACATTCCTTGTGAGCTTATCATTTTAAAAGGTGCTATCTAATTTATCCAAAATACGCTATTTTGTTTAGAAAGGAAAACCAAATGCCAATTATATTTGTTTAGTAACAGTAATATTAATATTAAATAAAACTGATTTTGTCTCCTAATACATGGAATCATTCCGAAATAACACGAACCGAGATCAAATAAATCAATCGGTCTATACTAACTTGTGAAAAAGATATTTGAATACCAGAATTTATTCTCACTTTGTATTCCATACAAATTTTTAGTGCTTTAAAAATCTAGGAGCTGGATCCTATAGCCTAGACTTTTAGATCTTCAGTCAACTTGGCAGATCATTCCTGCTAAATAAAATGAATAAAAACAAAAGATTCGCCCTTAAAAACTTTGAATATGAGGATAAATCATGGAGCCACTTTATTAAAGAAAGGAGATGAAGATGTTCAAGTTTTTATTTGTACAAACGTGTTGAAGTTCTCTTGTTGATATTATTTTTGATCGGTGTCTCAACTGTAAGTCTAATATTTATACCTTGCAATGTACACCTTAGACGACATTCAACTTACATCCTATGTCGAAATGAATATATGGTTTTCTATGAAAATTCAGTTAGCCTAAACAACAGTCAGATAATACCTAAACTTATTTATCGACCACTTGATTTTATTTTTGTTCAAACTATCTGTCGCCACTCATTATAAACTTTAAGAATGTTAGTAATTGCTTTGCAATTCCGTATTTAAACTATCATGGAAGCTAATTGTCTGATTTCTGTAAACCATTTAAACATTGTCATTATGTGTTGATCACAGTTGGTGGTACTTCCGTACACCAAGTTTAAAGGTAAAGAAGCTAAGTAGCCTGCCAACTTTAAACATGTCTAACTATGATTCATGAATTCATCAGAGTAATAGATAGCAGCCCATCATTTTTAATTAGTGTAAACAGTCAAGTAATAATGGGCTAAAACAGTTTTTGAATAAATTGGGCTTGAAGTCACTTCAGCGGCTTCAACTATGAAACCCGGATGTCAATTACAAGCAGTTCATTTAGATTCCCAGTAATAGGTTATTCATATTATTTGATCTAATTAACCGGAGTAAACAGAACAGATGTTTTGCAATTTTTACAGTGCAATAGACTTTTGTTGGGTTAGAAATAACTCGTATAATAACGTATTTGAAAAATATGTTCAGACGGTACCCCAAAATGTTTTCGGATATACTTGCTTTAATTGGTTTGAAACTATTATTTTGTTAGTTTTGTTCTTATATTTGTAAATTGTAATCGTTGTTGGATTTAGTGACTGGAAAAATCACTCATGTTAGATTTCGATGCAGTCCAATCTGCACTAATAGACGTTTTAACTGCATATTGGATGTTATAACTGTGTCATTTCCCATATCATATAATTAGCCTAACAGAATAAAGCTTAAGCATTCATGTATATACGCATCTGCAAAAATTATTAGTTTTGGTTACGACGAACATTCTATAAACAACTAGGTCGAGTTTCGAAGATAATTCTAAGACTTAATTCTAAGATGCGGGTTCAAGTAATCATGATCTATTTATTCTTTGCATAACCTCACTTCTAAAAATAAATTAGTGTAACTTCAAGATATGGCATGAAAAAACTATTGAACTATCTTACATTTTGTTGCCTATAAAAGAGAACTCATAATAGTTCGTAATTATAAAAGTACAAAAGTTAACCTTCAAAATGAAAGATCATTTTATCAATAAAGGATACTGACTAGCAACCATAAACTTCGTGATCGAAAATCAGTTTAAATCATTTTGACTTTGTTTTTATCCCCTGTTTTTTAGAAAAGAAAATGCTTTTAGAGTTAATAGTGATCATGGCGCATGAAGAATAAATAAATAAATATAAGGCTTTTTGCTTAGGTATTAAGGTGAAGACATAAAGTTTCAGTATCGTATATGGATTACCGAATTATGTTTACCTTCAGAATACTCGTATCGTCTGGCTGGTTATTGCATCATTCTTACATATATTTAGTTCCTAAATCCAAGCTTCGGGTGAATGCACGGCAAAACCACTAAATGATGTATAAGTTTACCGTTAAAAATATTTTTCTCTGTCTTACGCGAATATTTTTGAATCATATTCACAATCACATTGAGAAGTCTTGACAAGAACAAATTTTGAACGGTTTTTCTTCTTCTCGTTACGAAAAACAATATTTTTTGATTAAGTACTCATGTTCCAACGGTAAGAAGTATTTTTTAGTTTTTTTTCTTTTACCAAATTTCATACTTTTTACGGACCACTAGTGAACCAGATCTATTTTTCTACTATTTGTGACAGTCTAAAAATAAATATTCCGGACATATACATAATATTAAATTGATATTAGGAATGGATCAGGTGAAATTGTAATATAATTTTATCACGGTAATATAGCTTATTAGGTAGGATGATAATATAGAGAATAAATAATTGTGAATATTGTAGGACTGAAAATAAAATAGCTCTTTTCGTCAGTGACAGTGACAGTCACTTTTAGATGAAAATTTACTACCAAGGAATACCTATTCTAAAATGGTGTTTCATAAGTAAACTGTGTGTAACCTTAGTCGTCTGTGTGGCTTTTTTAAATTTTTGTGATACTCTCTCCATTCAAATAGACCATGGAAAATTTCATACTTTCAGTTACCATTTATGTAACTATTATATGTAATTAATCACAAATAATCATGAATAGTTTCAATAAAATATCTGCCACCCCAAATCATCCAACCTTGACGTCAGTTTGAACAAACAGTCATCTCTGTACTTGTCAATAAATGGGACTAAATACTAAATTTTGTTAAGGCATATTTTGCCTGTCACACAATCTGCTTTTCAAATATGCTACCTAATTCAGTGAGATTGTAGATCGAAATCGGAAAGATGCTGTGTAAATTTACAAAATTCTGAAGGGCTCTTTACGTTAGCAATGTATTAAGAAAAATAACACTGTTCTATAAGAACCGAGGTTTCAGGTAGAGCTCAAGGTTAAAAATGGATGCTAACCTCTTTTGCTAATACAAAAATCGAACATGTGCTACTCTCGCTTTTAGCGATCACTGGTTTACCATTGCTAGAACTTTCTAGGAACTGAATTTAGTAAAATTCCTTGTGAACATAGTTCTAGTGAAATTTGAGAATATGATGTAACTAAGGACACCTTAATCTGAGTACTTACAAGAACTTACCAAGCAGGGAAAATGAAAATGGAAGGTATAAACTTCTGGGAGTGAAAAGCATTTTAGAATAGGTTTTTTAACATCTCAGCTGACGTAGTTATCTGGAGAATTATTTATGAATTTTATGCATTACTAAATCTATATCAGTAAGTTAGATCTCACTTATTTGTTGAAAAATTCATTTTACATCAATGGAAAATGTTTCAAAACTTAGAAGTAAGGTATAAACATTATTCCTTAATAAGTACTTTTTATGTTTACTGGAAAATAGTAACTTAAGTTTTTTGAACGATTTCTCCAAACTTACTACTATACTGAGAAAAATAATATATGTAGGTTAATACAGTACTATGTAAACTGTTTTGTATTGGAAACATCGTTTTTTTTGCTGTTTTATGTGATATTTAATGCGTTTTTTAACATTATTTTGAGGCCATTGGCTATCCGATTTTCTTCATCTCAAAGATTGTTGTGACCAAATATTTTTTAATCCGAAAAACGTATGTTGTTAACTAAATCACTTTCTCAAGCTCCTATTTTATTTATTTTACTAACGGGTTCTGATTTGAATATTTATACGGTTTATTCACTACTGCTGGTTGAATTCAAGAAAAGTGAAATTACGATATTATGTTATTAACCTATTAATGTTTTCTGTTAAATTTATATGAAATTATCATTTAAATATTGCAAAACTAGTTAAAACATTAGGATAGCATTATCATGATAGCTAATGCACTCTTAAACCACAATTAACATGTAATATGGGTTCAAATCCTACACTTTATGCAGCCCGGTAGTACTGACAGCTAACACACCGAAAGCGTGTTATAAAGTTGACTATATGAAACCGTATTGGTATATGAATTACCTCAATTGCAATTTGTTCTACCATCTACTCCATTTCTCTTATATGCGTAACCGAATTTTTCAACTAAAATGAATTAAATTCATATATTATTTTATTAATCATTGAGTAATTATATTGTTAATTTATTTTTCAGGTTGTATTACATTTTTAGTTTGTAAATGCATGCGTCATTAGCTGCTATTGGCAGAGCTTGTACAATTCAAGAAGATGAAGATCCACCGGTTACATCTTTAGAAAGTTCATTGGATATACAACCAGTTGATTATATTGAGCATAGTTTACGTTCATGTACATCTTCAGTGGATGAACTAATCACACATGCATTATCATTATGTTATTCAGTTAAAATATTACCAAATTTTAATAAACTTGTTTTACAAGGATATAGTTGTGAAGATGAACAGACAGACTCAGTAAGTTCATTTATTTAGATATTTTTTGTACTGAATACATTTTATTAGTAATTACATGAGAAATAATGTATGTTCTAATATCAATATATGAGAACTTTCTTTACATATGATTAATGCTGGCATATTTTTCTATCAAAAATGACTTTCGTTTGAGCTGAACACTATAAATCCTTCATTACTATATCGTTTCACACTCATATCATTTTATTCACAACTAATGAAAATTATGAAGTCAAAAAGTTCAATTCAGTCACTGAATCACATCAACTGGAAGATCCCCAAAATCTGAGGAACATTAGAAAAGCAACTTATTCTAGATTAGAGCTTCTCAACAATATGTATACATGATCTTCATCCGAAAATATTTAAGTTCCATGACAAGCAAAAATTAATCACTTAATCATAATCAACCTAAAGCATGGTTTGAACAATAATAACTTCAAATTACTACACTGAGATTCAATGCTGCATAAATTCTGTTAACATACAATATATCACATTATAGTGATTGATTTATTAGTTTTCAAGAAGATTCATTCTACTCAGTTGGATCTATTCACGTAGAAAAACATTTAGTTATAGAAACGTATTTTATGCTTTAACATCCTAACCATATAATATGAAAAGTGTATAACAATAATTGATTTTTAAATTGCTTACAAACTTTTGAAACTAAATTAGGCGAAAGAATATCATGCTATGTCGATTTTGGAATTTAATAATCGAGAATTTAAACTTGGGTCTATGAGGATGTTTTATTGTTGAATTTGGAAAATTTAATTTTTGTCAGTCCCATACAATTTCTTTCGGTGCTCAAGAATGATGAAAGATAAAAATTTCGCTTTAGGGATATAATAAATTATGTGTCCGCTAATAAAATACAATTATGTTTCGAAAAACGTTTTTTGGAAAGGTTCTGAATTATAATGTCCATAAAAAATGTGATTTCATCAAACAGAGTTAAACTTTCTTAGTTTAAGAAGATTATATTAGATATCCTTATTTTAACTAATCACAATAAGTTGATCGAATAAATGAGTCAGTGTCTTTCGACTCACGCTATTTAAACGGGTAGATATAAGTGGTCTGTATCAGGAATAGGTAGTAGAATTCTTACTGGCAGAAGAGAAGAAAGAAAGCAAAGGTCAATCAGAGTACCAACAAGAATGAATGATCAGTGGAAATTTTACGGGTCAACTTAATGATGATATGCAAATGGTGTATTTAGTGTATTGTTTTCGTTTTTCGGCACAAAATTAGTTGTCAGTGTTATTTGGTTCTGTTTATTCTCTGAACATCTTATATGCATCAAAATTAATTCATGTAAATCCAAAGTCACAGCATTATCTTACCTGTCATACAATTAGCTGTAAGCGCAGCTTCACCTTTAGACCTTTGTGCATAAAATATATTGAAGTTATTCAGTACTAATAAGTACACTTTGTAATATATATCTACTAGGATTTCTCTATTATAATGTAGATTACTAAGATTTCATCGTAGTTTATAACTCCAAATTGTATGTAGGGCGGCAAATTTTACACTTAGTTCAATTTTATTTTCTTATTTTCAATTACAGATACTTAATGCAGAAGAATATGCAGACAATCAAAACCTACTAACATCAACATTTGAAGAACCAATCAATTCATCAACAATTACCAATGCTAATATATCTGTACATATTTCTCCTACTACTTCTAAAAATAAATCAAATGATTTAAATCATTTAACTTATTTGCATCGTTTCTATTTAAAACTATTGAACGTTGTACATTTCGATACATTGAACAATACTGTGAAAGAGTTCAGTTTAGGTTTACTTGCATTACTTGCTCATTCAGAAACTATTACAATCAAAGAAATCAATTTACTAGATTGTGTTCTATCAAAATTTTCCATATCAAGCAATAATATTTATTCATTTCAAGCTCTTTATGAGAAAAATTCATCAAATTTATTAAATGATTATCATGAATTTCTATTGACAACATTATTACATTTTAATGATGAGAGTGGAGATGATGATGATGATAATGATAATGATGATGATGATGATAATGCTAATAATACTCATATTACTAATTATACAATAACACATTATGATCATTCTTCACAATTAGGTGAACTTAGAATTTTATGCGAAAGTTTAAGACAATGTTGGACACAGATGAAACGTTTAGCCAATGAACAACGAACTATGCAATATCGTTTAAATCAAATTAATGCTTCAAATAACTGTGATACAATTTTAACAAAACTTTTTCTAGATTCATATAAAATTAATTCAATGTATAGCAAACTGTTAACATTAGCTATTATTAATTCTGCTCAATATTTAATCTATTCTGGTGTATCATTATTAGGTTATATGGAATTATCACGTTTTACACATGATGACCTATGGGAAATGACACGTGGTATAGAAGAGTTAAGTATTTTACGTGAATATTTACATAAAATATTTCAAATATATCGTAATAAACAGTTGCATAAACTATTATGTAACTATGAGGATATAGTTCATTCTGCTCAAATTATATCACCGAGTGCTAATACTACTACTACTACTACTACTACTACTAGTGTTAGTAGTACTTCTAAAACATTATCACAACTTATTTCTAATAACTTATTAAATGATCCTGTAGATGTTGTCTTCTCAATATCTGTTGGATGTTTATTTTCTTTATTCGCTAAACAACGTTCTTTGCGTCTTGCTCATCTAATCTATTTACATCTGTATAAATTTCCAAAACTATTCTCTAGTGATCCTGATGATGACTATAATAATGTTGATAACAATAATTTGTCGAACAAAAATTTAATACAACAAGAATTTCAAAAATTCATTCAAGAAAATCATGGTTTATTGGCTTCAGATTATCTTCGAACTGAATATGAATTTATATCAAATTTTTTAGATATACTGTCTCAATCAACTGATCTACTCTATCAAGTACAGAAATTACAACATGTTTACACATCAGCTGCTGCCACAGCACAATTAAGACAAGTTGAGGCTGAACAACTATTAAAAGCTTACAGTAATATTAATCATTCAAAGCCTTGTTCTACTACTTCCTCTATCCCATCTTCGTCTATATCACATGCTGTAAGTGTTGAAGGTAAACATGGTGTATTGGTACGTGCTACTTCAACTAATCACTCTAATACAACAGAAACAAAAGAGATCATTACTACTAAAGCGCCTCAAAAAACAGAAATTCGTCATAGAAATGACCTGTTATCGAATTATATTTCTCGTTATCAGGATACATTACATCGTTCGAGTACATTGGATCGATATGTGGCTACTGGATCAGCTGTTTCACCTTATCCATCAATCGGTAATCATGTACTTCAAACTGAGTACACCAAACTACAATCGGATAATCAAACAAATTCAGATGATTTTGATGACAAAAACGACGAAAACGATTCTTCTGTCTATGATAGAACTGAAAGTAGTAGTATTATTGATAATAATGAACGTAAACAAAGTAAATCTAGAGCTGATTGTAAAAAAGGTGTACAATGGAGTGATCATCGTGAAGTTAGTACACGACATCAAATTATTGGTCGATATTTGGAGATGACATGGAAGTATACTGAGAATACATTAACAAGTTTATTCCTATCCACATCAAGCACGAATAGCAAACACGGAATCGGTAAAAGTAATAATATAGCTATAAATGAGTCAAAATTATGCAAATCTACTTTAATTATGTCATCATTGGAACTTTTAAGATTGGGAAATAATATGTGTCAGTTGATAATCACACCAGGTAACTTTCAAATTCATTTTAATTAATGCAATACTATTGCTGATATTTTTACAACCATTAGTACTACTAATTTTTATTGTCTATAATCATATAGTAGTTTAGCTAAGATTTTATAATAAACTCATATTTATTTCCATTATTGTTAACTAATCATTTTTTTTAATTCCCTTAAAACTATATGTTCCCATGAAGGCGTGTATTCTTCAGATATTGATGAATAGGAGATAGAAATACGCATGATTTTTCGTCACTATTGTATTCACACAGTAAACTAATAAATTTGAAAAAAGTATGATGATAACATATAATGCAGTATTTACATTCTTTGATTTCAATCGTATTGGGCGTGGGACAGTTAGTTATCTGTCGATAGCGTTGAATGATTATTGAACAGTGTCATGAATCGATTGTTGTTGATTACTGTGTAAATCTTTGTACATTGACTCAGTGGTTTAAATGTTAAACATTCATTGATAGACCTGAAGTTTCTGAATTAGATTTTCGGTCAGTTTGTGATTACTAACTGCTGAATAGAGTCTTACACACGAATGAAACTAACTTCCAGCATATCCTAGTTTCCAGTAGTTATATGACTAGTTTCAGGACATTATATAAAACATGTTACAGGTTTCTTAGTAATTTTAGTAATTTTAAATAACTCATTAGACTGATAATCAAAGTCATTTTGATACAAAACTAGAAATGCTTGTTCGTTGTTAATGGATTATCATACACTTGGTTGAATATCGTCAATCGCAATAAAAGTATAGACTTTTAGAATGAACTAAGTAAACTAACATACATTATTAGCAAAGGTGGATAATAGATAGTAATGGAATCGGGGATGCATGTTTCGTCGTATTCGGGACTCGTCAGCTGGATCTCCCAATGTATGAGTTGATATTCACTCCGGAACTTGAACCCGACAACTTACGCTTGAAACGCCATCGCGTTATCCACTTAGCTAATGAATCCAGTAATGATTCACTAATTTTTTAAAGTTTTGACTAGCCAGATACCAGTTCAATTTATATTTTATTCAGTAAATTCTACATAACTATATAATATCATTAATTTATAGCATTAACCTTTTATTTTTTCAAATGAACTGAAACATTTTTTCTCAGTCAAATATCTAATATGATTTATTTAAGTAGTGCTTAGGACTTCCCGATATGACTATGGTATTAAAGCGAAAATGTTATGAATAATTCTATCGTCCTTTCATTATTTCTTGATGAAAACTGTTGCCTTAATATTCTTTCTTTATTCATTTTTATGTCTAAAATTGTGTAAATGTCGAACTAACGATATCGATCGGTGAAAATTCGAAGTAACATTGAACTTATATTTAGCAATCGGATAATTACTTTTACGCATATTTAAAAGTCATAAACTCACATGTACATTTGGGTAAAAATAAAGTCAAATGTTTATTTTTTCCACAAAATAAACATACTTTACATCTGACAGACGAATTCGTTTTTTGTTTACATTTAATTTACTTAAGAGGACATATCTGCTAACGAAGTAGCTTGGATATAATATGCATCACAATCATTTAATATTCGATACAACTTAATTAAATTTTAACTGGGATAGTTTTATTTGGGTTTGAAGTTTGAGATAACTTTTTCAACTAGATAAAATCATTGAAATATGGAATTCAGTGAACAACTTTTTTAATATTGTGGTTATGCATACTTTAGAAGTATACCTTCATAAGCATACAATATTTTCATTGCGATTTTACTTGGATTACTTTGGGTGTTAATTTAGAATAATAAAATTAATATTTTTGCATTAAATCGTATGTTAATAAAGTTCCTTACGCTATCATATAACTAATGTTTTAATCAAACTTATACTTTTAGGAAAAATTCATTAACAACAGAATACTTGAATGAATTTCATTTACAGTTATAATGATTAATAGTGAGTAGTCTAAAGCTGTATATATATAAGAGGTCGTCATAGGATCCCGAAATAGCTAATGGTTATAAACTTTTAAAAAATATTCACTGCCCTTTCACTTGTCAGTTATATCAAAGATTTACAGTAAACACTTTCAAGAAGTGACCATAGTTTGAGAGAATATACACTCAAATTTATCACTTGAAGTTACATGTTATGTTTTTTTAACTCAGTAATTAACTTAAAGGAGTTACTTCTACTATAAGATAGTTATTATTGATCAATATAAAAAAACCAATAAATAAATATATCTTCGAGGCATAGGAAAAAAATGAATCATCTACTTACAATGCGAATGAATTTGAAAATGTGAAACTAAAGTTAACAAATAACATTTGCTCATTAACTAAAGCAGACACGGGTTTTGCCAGTTTTTATGGTATGAAAAGAGTTGAATATAGAAAGTTTATTTCATCTCCTTTGTGATTCACCAAGTTAGTGCACCTGAATTCCGTAACTAGATACAATCTGGAAACATTGAAAATTTTCAACCAAAAGGCTACATCAAATGGCATATATAACAACAAAGACATAAATAAGTAGTCTTATAAATCAACAATAAGACTTTAAAAATAATTTTATCATCATAGAGTTATGCAGATTGTTGTTTATCCAGTGAAATCATGAGTCACTGATTGTTGGACCATCATTAGAAACCTGGAAGCACTGGAAGAGTGTTTAATTTAAGTATGTGACTTTTCATGATTTCAATGATAAAAAGCTATGTCCATAACTCTTTAACCAAAAGTTACAAAATGCACCCACTAGTGTCTAGCTTCGTAAGGAAATTCTCGGAGTTCTAGTGAGAAGACGTGACCTGTGGATTTCAGCCCTATCGGGTATAGGCAGTAATTACCGAAGACAAAGTGTGGGGTTGATTGATTAAAGTAGGACATTACGACGGTAGTGGTTAAGCATTCGCGCGCGAGACTGAACGTCTTGGGTTCGATTCCCGCAAGCGGTAGTTGTAAATGAGCACTACTGGAAACTCCCATAACAGGCCATCTAGTGCTTTCAGGTTTCTAATGAAGATCTAATATTGATCTGTTAATGATTCAGATCATTAAAAAATAATGTTAAATATGCGATGAAAATTTGGGAAAACTAGATACCTTCACTGTCTTACATTCTACTTTGTTTTCTCCAGTCTTCTGTTAATACATTTCAAAGTAACCGAAACTGTATTGAAAAACATATTAGCATTTAAAATCTTTCATGATGGATGGAACAAGAAATCTTACTTTGATATTTCCTGCTTGTTTTACAGTTAACTATGAAGAAGACTAATGCATTGATAATGTTAGTTTTTCCTTTATTGGAAAGTTTTTTTTTTCAAGAAAAAATCTACAAAGATTTTCAGCAATAAATCACTTAATGTTGATTAGATTTGTTTTTTTTTCAAAATATTCCCAACCATATCTCTTGTATTTCTTTTTATCGATGTTTTTTTTTCGTTTTTGTGAAGAACAGTAACATGGATGTTGAATAAGCAGCTAATGCATATGAAATTCAGTTTAAATATTTGAAAGCTCACAACAGAATAATCTAAGAAATAATGGGAAAAAGAATTATTTCTAATTACAATCTACATGAGTATTTTCTATAGTTTAAAGAAAGAATTCTAAATGATAAAATTTGTATGCAGCTCAATATCGGTTGAACTGTTGTAATATTGTTTTTGTTTATTTACGATTGAATATTATTATTGAGACAACAGAATGAGTTTGAGGAATAGAGAATTTATGAAATTGAAACAAGCGAAGTGACCAATCTTATGTAGCTCACTAATCGATGCATGTAGCGCATAGGCTTGAGTGCACTGGATTCATTTATTGAAGATGACAGTCAATATATATATTTGACAGAATCTTCAGCAGTAATACTCATCCATATATGTGATTCCGAATTATAGTTTATTATTCCTAATGAATATTATTTACTACTGCAGAAACATCATCCATTTCTTAAGCATTTTTCTTCCATGAAATGCTTTTAAACGCACGCATTTTTCAAGAACATTAATGTAGTTTCTTATTAGGCCACATGGTCAATTTCACACCTTTACCAACTCTTCTATTTACTTTCAAAATACGCAGGTATAAATATGTTTAGTATAATCAGTAATTCATCTTTTGGGTTTTTTCAATAGGTGTTGACTCAATTTTACGGTTATTAAGATGTCATACTAGAGGGATATTAAAGTGCAGACTCTTTAGTTACATTAAATGATTCAACAGTGATTGTAATTTTGGTAAATTTGTATAATTTAAACTTAGTGATTTAACTATATGGCAGTATCATCATTCAAAACTTCAGAATGTAATGGGCTTTTACACTCCTCTCGCAAGTGTTTATCAGCATGATCTACCGTAGACAGACTCGATTGGCTATAATAAACATTTATGTTGTTATTACTTGCATATTTGTTTGGTTATCATCTGTCTTTACACAGTTCTTGATCCTATATTCATTTGTGTTAGTAAATCCAGAGTCTGACTAAACTAGTGTCTTAAATCAAGATGCTGAAAATAAAAATTGAATTAACACTGATCTAATATTGAATTAAAGAGCACTATGCAACAATCGATCAGCTTTGTATAGACTATTTTACTTAGGTGGATAGGATGATTACTAAAAATGATGTTGATGACTCGCAGACTATTTAGACAATATTGTACTTTGTGATGTACAGTTTTTATTGTTAAATAACAAATAATCTGTCGTGGGAAAACACAAACTTACATTTTTGATGCGAAATATATTATGTATGACCATACTTTGGTGTTTCAAATGAGTGTCATTTGATAACGGATATATATTTTGCCGCAAGTGCATAGATCAAGCATCCAACTTTGGAATTTATTTGTGAATTCAACCAGAAATTAGTAACTTATGTAATTTTCTATGTTCTGAGATGTTTCTTCATTTAATTATTAATCTAAACAGGTTTGTGCAAGTGTTTTTTTAAATAGGACAGTGTTATGACTTTCATAAATTTTATTTTACGATACTTCTATTTCCCATAGGATAAGATGACTCAAGTTTCAATACCAAAGTAAATAACTGCACATTTAAACAGAATATCTATTTAGTAGGCCTTACTTTTGAAATATATTTCCCTAGCTAATATCATTACAGTATGAGAACTAATTTAGTTTAATTAGTCACAAATATTGCGTTATTTGTATTTCTAATTAAAGTTTTAAAACAAGTTAATTCATTCTATTTGGACTAGTATTTAGGCAAAAGCAAAAATGCGAAAATCTTTTTATAAAAAACTAAGGAAACAAACTTCGTTTTATTTATCAGGTTTTGGATTCATTTATCTCAGTCAACTTACTACTGATTTCAGCCAATACTATTAACAATATTCTCATTTAAACTTCACTTACAACTTCCGATTCAGTAGAGTTGTATTGTACAGGGAAAAAAACTAACACTATTTTGACTAATTAATTTCAACATTACCTAAATGAGTTTCTCTTTAGAATTAGCATAATATTCACAGTAATGAAAGGAACAAAAAAAAAATTAAAATATAGTTTAATGAAGAACGTAGGCAAATAATATTTTTTTTCTCTAAATTTATTTTAGACAAAAATTATGTCAATAAAATCAATCTAATCAATTAACAAGATTGGAAATGTTATTTTTACTGCGTTTGCTGTTATTGTTGTTGTAGTAGTTGTAGCTGCTATTATTATTATTATTATTGTTATGATCATTTCAATGTGACTGTTTCCTTTCTAATTTTATCCTCTATTTGTTGTTTCTGTTTCTGTTATTATCTAATGCTTGTAATTTCATCTTTTCTAATTTTAATGGGGACTTTAGTTCACTTTCACTTCATCGATTAATAATAATTCACTGTCATCATGATGACAGTGAAGTGTTTTTCCTAGAACAATGCATATAATTTTGAAAGGTGAAATTTAAGGTTAATTCATTGACAAATTGAAAAATTTAATGTTTTTCTTGTATCGTATTGGATGAATTTGACGATTTCATGACTAGTTGTTATTAAAATGAAGTAATATTCTGAAAAAGAATTCAATTTATGATAAGGGTTATGTAAAAGACTTCAGCTATCTAGTTTCTGTTGGAATATGTGCACATTGTACGGACCTACCTAAACTGTTACATGAGTTTGACTAAAGCAGGAACAATGAACGTCGTAGTATGACAGTAATTCGTTTTAGTTGACGGTTTTGCATCAGCTATTTGCAGCCTAAACTTAATAGTTTTATAATTTGTGTATCAGCTTACATAATTTATATTATAACTTTTGATAAATTCGCATCGCTGAAGATTCACAAAATAAATAATAAATATGGGAAAACCATAAGAGATTTTCATATGATACGCGTTACACCATTTTCGGGAATAGTCAGTTGGATGCTTATATTTATGGAAATAAACTTCCGAAATTCTTTATATGAAAAATAAATATTTTAAAAACTGTATACTCGGTTTCATTAGTGTAAAATTTATCAAAATTACCTTAAAACCCTTTAGATCAGTCCTAAATCTCTAATGATTTTTATTGTAACACAGTCATTATGACTGTATATATATGTTACCGTAAGTTCCTGGTAAATGGTTAAACACATCTAACCTTATGTACAGTAAATTTATGGAGTATTCTCAGTTAGTTCATTCACAAACGAATGTCATTATTAGGAATTTCTTAACACATTATTTGTTCATTTTTAGCATGCATAGGTTGATTTACAAACTTTTCCAAGTGACATAAAACAGAAGAATTCTTCCTATAATTAGGACTATTTACAATGTTTATAAAATCAATCTTTAATTAAAATTTGTTATACTACAATAACTGAAAGACAATGACATCCAACTAGTTACATACAAACTACCAATATTTCTGTAGCTTCATTCGTGTACTTTACTAAAATAATGTAATGTCTATGTCTATTAGTTATTTTAAAAAGTTCATTGCGATACATATACTGTGTGACGCAACAACTTAACCACTTTTTATTATGGTAATTAATACACTGGCATGATGAGGCTACTGATGAATGATCTTACGTGGACTATTATAAAGTTTTATAGCTTTTCTTTAGTTTACAAGCTGCTATAACTTCATGATGAATAGTGATCTTACGTGATTATTATATCTTGAAATATTTCTTAATTTAATCAAAATGAAATCTGATTTTCTTCATTTGTAACTTATTTATTCACAAACACGTCCATTTCACAAAAATTTATGAAGTTTTTATATTGACGAGCATAACATATTTGTGTTTTCCTTTTACAAATGGTAAATGAAGTTTATTGACTATTGTAAAACTTTATTCAAAATTATTTTGTACATAGTATATTTATTAATTCATAATTTTATACCGAGAGGTGCGAGTTAAGAGCAATATAAATCATTAGGATAGAAGTTTTAAAACGTATTAAAATTTTGAAAATTAGATTTTTTCTTTAGATTGGAGATTTAGAATTTAAATTATAACAGATTTTAGAGTGATTTCATGGGTAACTGAACATATTTTTTTCAATTTTTGTGCTATTTATGTCCCTTTCACATTTATTCATCCTACTGAAATGTTCTAATGAAACGTGGTATCGCAGATATATTCCGTCCAGAAATGAAAATTATTAGAAAATTATTGGAAGCCAAGGGGCAGCGGACAGCAGAATAACAGTTCACTTTCTAACCGTTCTAACTCCCGTGAATTTACACTAATGTGTGACAACTATTCGTTGCTACCATTTATGAATATGCCACTACTATTATGATTGAAATTCATCAATCTTAAATTCTAATGTTTGTTTCGAAACTAGGCAGTGGTACGTTCTACTTTGCAAACCTGAAATCGAACAAAGCATTGGTTCAATTCCCTATTTTCCAATGATTTCGGGGAAAAAGCTTTATTGTATTCATATTTTAAACTGTATGAGTTTATTGCTTGAAGTGAAACTATTACACAAGCAAGTCGAAAATCTTGAATGCCGAGTGGAGGAGGGCAATATGGAGACTTTTGTGTGGTGTCTCGAAAGATATTGTGTATTTCTGAGGTATTCCATACATAAAAGTTAATTGTTTTCTAACTTATGACTAGTTGTTCTAGAAGCTTTTTTGTTTGTTACGAGAGAAACTCTTAGAGAAATTAAAAAAATCCTTCATTCTGGAGGTTTTTATTATCACCAGCTATGTCGAGAACATATAAAAGTAGACCTTACATATAACAGAATTAACTAATTACGTATCTGTATCCTGTTTAAATCATTTTACTTTTGAAATGCAAGATGCAGCTTTAACTTTCTAGCTTTTGATATTAAAAAGAGAACATTTTGTTTGATTGTACAGATATGGTTTATACAACTGTCCATTTTAATAGTTTGGTCAAATGACCATTCCCTGTGAACAGACTTCAAAACCAAACGCAGATCAGCAGCGCATTCATTTACATTGAAGTTAACACAAGAACGAACAATCATATAAAAAACACTTGGTAGAGTGATTGTGTTGTGTCACTTGCGAGATCGTAAAACTTTAAATCATAACTTTTATCTGCTGTGTATTAGTTCAGTAATTGCTGTTAAACTAAAATAATTCCTTTGGCCGGTAAACTATTCCTTGTAGATGATGATTAAATTTGAAATTGAAAGTAAACCTATGTTCACTGATCTCAGAACTTTCCCAACGTACCAGACTTTTCTAGTTTTGGTAGTTATTGTAAAACGACAATGATGTAGTTATCACAGTTAACGTTTGATTTCATATGAAGTTGATCCTCGATGTAATATTGAGACACGCATGTATAGTGAATCTATATATCTTGATTTTAAGGCATACAATTGTGTTTCATTTCATGTTTTTCATTTTTCTTCTCAAGAAACATATAGGTTTTTCGACTATTGATCACCCATTAATTTTATCTCATTTAAATTATTCATGGTATGATGACCTTTTAAACTATAAATTAAGAATTGTTTGTTAGTTTCTCATGATATTCTTTTCCCTTCTACAAATAACTGTCTCCGGATATTGACTCATTTTTACCAAATTTAAGGACATGTTTTAGATAGTTCTCGTTGTATTCATTATAAAAACTAATGTTATTCTTTAAACGTTGCATACACTATTGTGTTCCAAATTAAAATTCCTAATACCTTCGTAAATGAAATGTTTATCTAAAATTGAGCACATTTTTGATAGCTTGCTCGCTTATCATTCTTTTTCCATAATAAACATTATAAAATGAACAGTGTACGATTATGTAACTGGTTTCAGCTAATCATTTTAATGTACTGGTTGATAGTAAAACTAATCATAGAATTTATGCCATAGGTTTTAAGAGGTTATTTTATCCTGTTGTTGATATTCGTAACTAAATTTAGATCAGTTTTTATTGGCATATGTGCATCGTGTGTAGAGCGGCTCCATATAGATATTATGTTACAAGCTTTTAAAGAATTGAAGAATTCAAGCTTGAATCGGCATCCAGGAAGAACGTTCTTTCTTATTTACGACTCAGTTGAATATACATGTTTCAAAGAGTTATTGTTCATCTCATGAGTTTAGCTTATTACTTTTGAAACTTAGTAGTCGCCTGGTAGACTACAAGTTAGGCGTTGGAAGAAAAATTATCAGGTTCTAATACTGAAGCGAATGTCAACACTGAGATGCAGGCAGATTCAGTTGAAAAGTTTGAAATAGAACAAAACGTAAGTTCTGACATTAACTACAAGTTAGTTGCCTTCCATTTATTCTGTAAGAGCTTAATAACTTAAAGTCTAATTATTTTAAAAGGACAATTTATTTACCTCACTAATTTTGTTACTTGAAAATAAGCTGGTTCACATAAACTATTTTTAGTTATAGAAAAGACAGTGTACTGCTTCCATTTTTTTTCTTTTGATCTTCCAATCTATGTCATTGTTTTTTAATTCTCCTGTTTTCTTTGCCTTTATAATAGATTTCTTTCCTGCTGGTTTATTACCAGTGCTTAGAAAACAAGCATTAAAGTTTAAAGAATATGCTATTTGGCGAAATTGGTATGAAGGTATGTGTCTGTATTGATAAAAGTTCGTGTTTCTACCATGTCTATATATATATATATATATATATATATATATATATATATATATATATATATACTATTTATTTTAATTAAAATCAAGTTGATTTATAGCTTCTTTTGAAACTGACAGGTGAAAAGCAATTTCTCCAATTAAAAATATTCTTCTTAGTTTTGCAACCAGTAATTATAAAAGTCTATAGAGTTTTTTAGACAAATAAAACGTATTTAGTTAAAATAAGTAAGTTTATTTCAGTGTCGCTTAGCGTAGTTATTAAGACTGAGTTATTTTTTCCCCTATTCATGTGTTTAGATACAATATTTTTCATAAGGTTTTAACTCTGCCAAAAGTGATTTACTTCTCCTAAATTGAAAATGGATATGACGTGACCAAGACAAATACACGGACAAGAATTTAAAATCGTATTTATACTCAGTGTCTTTGGGTATTTTTTTTCTGGTCTTAAATAGCCAACAAAACATAAGCTCTCCTAATTAAGCCAATTTAACGAAATGATACCGAATACATTGACATCCTATGACTTTTGACTATGTACCTTGAAAATTTTCTTCGTCTGAAACGAACCTAAGTCGTTTATGATAACTCATTCATATGATTTTATGAAATCAATAATCTTGAGCATTGATTTATCAGTAAATAGTTTTTGTAATTTAATCTATCGACTTTTTAATGTAAGTGTAAGAGTCTGAATGAGCAAACCGTTGGTGATTTTCCATTTATGGTAATCGTAACCAGTCTGTCTTTCGGACGAATCTCCTAATCATTGCTTGATGTACCACTGACACCATGTAAATTAAGCTAAAAATGAAGCAGGTCAGAAACCTTTTGGTGAAAGGTCATTGATTTTGACTGTTGATAAATGCAGTGATTGTTATGAAAGTATCACATTTATAAATGAACGATGCTTTTTTTAAATATTTATACTAAAATCCTGGTTAAAACCTTGCACATTTTAGTCCGTAGTAAGATTTATGTGAATGACAACTGAAACTATCAAACAACAGCCACCTAGCAGACCATACCGTAAATGGTTGTATTTGGTTGGAAAGTTGAAATTTTATTAATAAAGAAACCGACACAATAAATAAAAGTACTTAAAACAAACAGTTTTACAACTGTTCTGTAAAATAAAAGAATTGATAAATCCTTACCTATTTACATTTCATTGCTTTGGGAATTTTTTAAATCAGGAGCTGTAGAAAGGATTCAATTCTGACCGATTTGGTCTCTTGTGTTTTCATGGGTATGAGGGCGAATGTTACTTCTCGGTTGCCCACACCAGTGGAAGGGCTCTGATTGTCTGAAGGGGCATCGGCCTCGTGACTTGGAAGGAGCTTGGCTTTCATCAGGAGACGTCATAACCCTTCTAAATGGAAGACCTTCTAACAACTAGAGCAGAGTTTAAATGGTTTGAATTTCCATTCCATTTCTTTGAATGGAAAGTTAATATGTATTAAGGAAACTCAATCGGCAAACACATACAGAGTGGAATAAACATTAGCTAATAATGAATGCATTATTGATTCGGAACTAAATGGATTGACTGGTAATGAATGCAATTTTCTTCATTTTGATACAAAACTTATCAGTTCCAAGATAAGATTATCGCAATGTGTGAATAGCTTTAGACCAGCATCACATGTCAAAAATATCTGAAACGAATAGAGTGTATATTCACCTACTTAAATATGAGTACTTTTACATACATTGATTTAGGTATTCCTGACTCTTGATTCAACTTATACCCTAGAGGATTTCACTAATGATCATAAGCTATTTGCTCCAAAAATAATCGACTAACTTCGACATAATTATTCTCTTTCAAAGAATAAACTATCAACATTCCATTACAAATTTGATTGAATCATCCGCAACAGTATTTGCATGCACTTTAAAATTAATCCGGTTCTCCACCAGCATCATTTAGATATTATTATCACTATTATTCATTTCATTATTAGCCTTGTTTTCATTTTCTATCAATCATCATCCTTTACAACCAAAACATTTTCAAAAAAAAATAATAGAAAAAAATAGCATTGATAAAAATAGAGAACTAAAAACTATGGTCTAATCAATCATAACATTGTTAGTGTAAAGGGTTTGAATTATCCCATGATCAGACTTATAAAAATCCAGTCATAAATATCAACAATGAGATAATTTAAGCCTTTTTTTGATAACGCCATAAATACCAAACCTATTGGATAAGTGAATGGATATCTGGAATCAGTCCAGCTCAGTGGATATCATATTGACGTTTGAACTAAAGGGTGCTAAACGGTAATCTCAATGTCAACAATGACATTAAATGCATGGAAATCCTACTCTTAAGTCCGCAACCAAACTTAACGCATTTCCTACTACTTACCACATTGCATCTATTCATTAGTTTTTGTATACATAAGTCTCATCATTTTATATGGTTCATGGGATAGACACTTATTGTATGGTGTTTTGATTTTTAATGTGTTCACCTAATGCCGTATAGTTACTTGTGTAATGTAATTCTTCATGTCAGTTATTTTTAATGAATTTCCCGATATAGTTTATTTTAACAGTCATGAATATATTTTTTTCTCAGTAGACAAGTACATAATGTCAATGTTTAGTCTATTGTCTTTAATGTCAATTTGAATAATGAAATGCATTTAACAGCATTTTCTACTTATACTATTGATTATTCGATTAATCACACAGAAATCTGTAAAGTTTTGAACGGCTTAATAGATTTTAACAGAATTTATTGTTAGTAGTAATAATAATAATCAAATAATCGAAATTTGTTGGTGATATCACTGTGAGAAGAAATTTATATTTCTGAACTTTCGTAAGTCACTTCTTCCGTTTGATGATGGCTATTCGTAGGGACTTGGACTGGTGCAATTGTTCATGATTTAAATTACTGAACGTTTAAAACTATAAGCTGTTGTCATGTATATTTTATTATAAACTGATAAAGTATCTAACATAATTAGTGTTCGAATTTGGCAATACACTGAATTTGCCTTATTCTTCTCGTAAAGTTGTGTGTATCTGATGTTTTTCTCATCTTAATTAGTTTAGAGAGATTTGTAATAAATAACACTTGATGAAAATGTATCAAGTTGATGAGTTCGTATTTTATATTACTATTGCAATTTCCAGTTGAAGATCATATGTTATTTTCAAATACGTTTTAGATGTATTTAGAAATGATATTCCTGGTAAAAAAAAGTCAAACTCATTACAATCGAAATGAATAACTTCAGTAAAGGTTAATTTACTAATCGAATGAAAATCATCATCTCTAATTCATATAAAAGTGATAATCAAAAAAGAAATTGCCAACTTTTATTTCCTCATACCATCAATACAAGTTGTCATACAGAATTGAGAAACTGAACCTTTTATAGTACTGCTAAAACAACGACATACAATGTATCTATATAAGCAATCAACCCTATATCACATATATATCTAATCTAATCTATTTCACTGAAAGATAAAAAGTACTTCAAGTTCAGTTGATTAACCAGTAGTATTTATGTAAACAGATATGTTGCATATTGCAAAATAATATTGTCAATTTCATAACCAAACATATTGTGATTGTTATGTATGCTGTTGTTCGTTTTTTTTTTTGGTATGACTACGTCGAAAAAGTAAATTAATCATAGATAACTAAGAACAACAAAATATTTTGTCATTGTGGATTGTAGTATAGACGGATAGTAGATAAATGGCCTATATATATGTATATAAATATGACCCATTTATGTAAATATCAGTAACTTTTGTACACTATGCTTAATTTAATTTATTTTGATTTTTTATTAGGAATAATTTTTATACATTAGTAGTAGTAGCAGCAATAGTATTTTTCCATACTTTCTTCCCAATATGTTAGGACTTGACTGTGTCCCATATAATAAAATCACTACATATATATGTAAATATATATATATATATATATATATATATATATATATATATACATTCATATATTTGTATATGATACTTCATTGTCACCTGATCCATTGAAAAAAAAAGAATAAAACTATCTCAAAATAAAAAATACTTTAATGATCATATGAATTGTAAATTGATGTGAATAGAGAGAAAAAAAGAAAAACAAAAAGAGAAAGTGTAAAAGCATATTATGTATGTATTCTATTTTTAGATAGAAATATGAAGATAATATGGTTGGGAGATAATGAAATTTCAGTTTATTTCAATTGAATACTTTAGTAAGAAATATTTCGGAAGTTGGTATTCTTGAAAAACTCAATTCTAGTCTATTGTTATTTGAAATTTGTCGTATTATTCAACGATAGAAATCATTGTGAAAAAGTAAAAACTGCAGTTTAGTTTTATCATGAAACGTTATATGATCTTTAAAGGCTTTAACTTAAAGAAAAATATAAAATTGTCAACTAATAATTGAATGAATCTTTTGGCCAAACTAATTACGTCATGTTATATCTTATATTTTGAGCGGAGGATACATTCTTTCAGTGTATATGTTATCAAACGATCTGTATTGTAATCAGATTTCAAACTAGCCTCACTTAAAAACAAGCTAATAAGATGCACCGAAGTTAGAAAATGACTGACAGAGGTTCGGTAACCTACATTTGTAGACTTTATTTTACCACAGTTATATATATTTCATAATACATTTTCGCAGTATGAGTCCTCGTAATATTACAGGTATTTTTGTTGAGATTTAACTTTCAGAAATCGATTTTAACAAGTACACCTTTCATTTTGACGAATCAGATGTTCGGTTTTGTAGTTACTGGTCGATTTTTTGGTGCCTATCTAAATTACTCCAACCGTTCTTTATCAAACTAACTAGCAACTTAGAGATATAATAGAGAGTTATGTTGGAATACATAATATTTGTATTTAAGTAGCATTTTTTATTCAATAGCATTTCATTGATGATATATAGACAGCGGAAGAAGACGTTAATCATCACCATGATCTTTTAGTGTTCCAGTTGTTCGCGCTAGACTTTTATATTAACATGCAACCATAAGTTTGAAATCAATTTATGAACTTCACAAAATTTAGATATTGCAAACTTTATTAACATGTTGTCATTCATTATATGCAATGGCCATTTTTTCGAGTATTTTTTCATTGAGATCATCAATGAATCTAAGTTAGAAAACTATTATAAACCTATGAGAAGTAGACGGCCGTTTCTTCCTAGTATGATACTTCTCAGTAGAGTGTATCTGAGACCACCAACTTGAGACCGAACCCACGCACAAATAAATAATCTCTAGACGAATGAACCAAAATCCGATAGTGTAAGGTTAACTTCAGTCAACCTGTGATTATACATGATTGTCTCTGATGGGCACGTATCTTTTTTTTCAGTTTCATATTGACATTTCACTTTCCACTCCAATCGATAAAGAATGAATCAATTACACCATCAACCATACAAATTTAAGTCGAATCTAAGTAAATTATTTCAATATAACGTGGAGTAACATGCAATTTTCAATTCTTAATCTTTTTTTGCAATGACTACACTTAGTTAGTGAAATGAATTACAAACCTGAGCACTTACATGTTTTTTATTTTTATCAATATGGGTGTTAATGTCAGTTGAATTGAAATAATCGAAAATTCATTCAACCAAAAAATAAAGCTAATAAAGAATGAAAATATTTTTTTTCATCAGTATTCAAATTAATATCCGTTTTAGAATTAGGACAGAAATTTACGTATACAAACGTATATTATACACATACATTATTTGATTGTTTGAATACAAACAAACTCTTAGTGAAAAATTATACTTAGATATTATTCTTTCTATCGGCTTTCATATATGCATATTTTACTGAAGTAAAATTATTTCTCTAATGTTTTTTTATTATTACCGTTATTATTTGAATTAATTTGAAAGTCATTCAGTTTAAGCAAAACAAAAGTTAGAATTGACGGTAAACTGACCTAATATTATTCTTAATTGTTCATTACTTTTTTAATGAAATGTTGTTTAGTCTTCTTAAAATGGTATGAAATTTACAAAAGCATGAACTTTTGGTGGTGTAATTTTCATGAATTTTAAAGAAACAAAACAAAATAACGTTTATTTAACAACTGCCCCATTTAGTGAATCACATTTTTCAAAGAGAATGGTGTATTGATATCGTAAATTGGCATTAACTAGTAAGATATTAAAAGGCTGAAAGAATTAAACAACTGTCTTGTCATAATATGGAATTCATCAACGATTCGCTCCCGAAATTCCACACGAAACTGAACTCAGAATAAATGCCTACTTAACAAGTATAAATACTTCCAATAAATAAGTTGGAATCCAGTCGCTTTCACTCCTGTTTTCATTCAGTAGGTGACTGTCATTTACTGACTTTGGTGATGATTATTTTTATTTTTATGTAGTTTCATACTATTATTCATAGTATTATAGTGGTTCCTTGAGCAGACACTTTAAATATATCAGCCACTAAGTGATTTACTAAGTTGTCCATGGAGCTAATATTATTTTGGTGGTGGTTTTTGCTATGTGAACCAACAATGGCTGGATGCGTGCCACTGAAGAGTCTCAAACTAAAAAATGATATCTATGCTGGATTCTTTGACTTTTCAGTTAATTTACAGGTGATATCAATTGATGATGAATTATTTTGAAATCAAAGTAATTTCTATATGCTACGTGAATAAAAAAAGTAAATATTTCGATGATAAACACTATCTAAATATTGTTATTGTTTTTGTCTTTATAGAAAATGTTACATTACTTGTTAAGATAAAAGATTAACGCCTCATCACCTGCTGAATGTGTAGAACAAAAGTTGGTTTAAATAAATAACAAGAAAGAAAGTGTGTCTATAAATTAGTGAATTCTCGCCTTGATTTATACAGATAATTAGTTTTGATCAGATAAATCTATTGTGAAATCGTTTCATATATATATATATATATATATATATATATATATATATGCAACAACAATGAACATCGACCTGACAGTTTGTTTTTATTGACAATTTATGTTGGTTAATCATTTCTTTTTACAACTGTTAGCTCTCACAGATCTAATGTGAAGTGTATTCTATATTAGGATAAATGATAAATGATGCATTACTTATCGTTCAAATGTTTGATTATTTGTTCTGTTACCTGTAAAACTGTATTTACACTATATTTGCATTATATACTTAAATTAGTTAAGACCGAAGAAAATTCTCCCAATCTCTGATCATTGGTTAACATATCGATTGACCATTTAGCTTTTTAGAGTGTCTGAGATTAGATAAAAAAAACCTGTCTCGATTTGTTTTGATTGACAAATTAATTTTCCGATAACTTTTCTATTCACTTATAAATAAAAAAAAGTTTGCACTTTGTCAGATTTTGATACAACAAGCTCGTAAACCAAATCTTTACTACACTAAACTCCACACACTATTCATTCGAATAAATAATGAAAAGAATTTACGCCTCGATAATCAAATCAAAAAGCTACTTCTTCGATAATGTTTCAAGATAATATCATTCCTAAAACTAAACTTTTCTGTTTTACGTACTTATTTTGGCACTTGGTGATCAATATATGGGATTTTATCATACTAGTTGTCAATAATTAATGATCTGAATTGTAAAGCGATTTGGTAATAAAGCTATGGATGGAATTAAGGTGAGCAACCGATGTAAACAAGGAAATAGTGGATATTCATTTCATCCTCGTATGGAACCTTTCGGTAGTCCACAATCTCTATTACTCTAAGAAGGAAACCAGCCTAGTATAACTCTTGAAAGTTCATATTTTTAAATCCAAACAACCTGTTAGATAGTGGGCTCATAATCAGTTAGTCTTGGTAGCTTTTCCCTTCTAGATTATATACATATTTTTTGTGATCACTTATGAAGTATGTTTTCGGTGGTTTTTATACATCCATACTATTTTATTCACTTTCCGTTTCGAGAGTGAAACCATGACTTAAGTCATTAAAATTTACAAGTTTCATATGGTTAAAACTTGATCAGAACATTAAATAAATCGTCATGTTTCCATACATGTTAGATAATTGAAGGGAGTTGGCAGGAATTTCCGAACCTAGTTTTCATGCTAGTTAACACAGTTTAGTTGGACGAACATACAACTTTGTTACTGAGCTTCATAGTTTGAGACGTCCAGGCAGTGACGGACCTTCGATAAGAGTGTGATATTTACATTTATAGGTCAAAGTATATATTTTCATAAAGGCTGAAGACCAGGTACATATTTTTGCTGATAACTTATGGAATTTTCTTATTTTCAGGTTGTAACAAGCACAATACACACAATGTTTTCTGATGTAATCGTAAACTACAGCCTAATTTATTTTCATCATTGAATAAGAATATAATTCACTTCAATTTATTTCTGTCTCTTTTGTATTTTTTTCCAATAGAACATCAAATAGCCAACTGTGTTTTGAGACGAAGTGATGAGAACACAATTCTTTTCAGTGATAAAGATTCCTCAGCGAATATAATTTCCGATGATGTAATTTCTCATGAAACATGTGACCATTTAAATCATAATTCATTGTATTCAATTTATAATATATATGCTCAACGAAACACAAACAATACTTCTGATACACAGTCATCAGTTCGTCCTTCAATCAATGATAAATGTCATAATTGTTGCACATCAATGAATTTACAGCAATTATGGGGCTCCAAATCATTTCTTATTATAACAGATATAAATTCAGTCGTTCAATTAATTATATATATGACAAAATTATTTATAAATGACGAAAAAACTTGGATGAATATTTTATCATCGATACAAAATGAAATAAAAGCATCAGGTAATCTATGTTTGGGAATAAGACTGTGATATTTATTTACTTTCTTCGTTGTAACTTCTATGATGCAACTAATTACGTTGTATGGTCATCCGAGTTTGATATACAAGCTGTCTACGTTTTATCCCAGAGCAGATGACTGAATGAGAATAATGGGAGTTTGGAGGTTTCATTAATCGATACCCAATAGAGGATTTTTGTATGATGACTTATAAACATATCTTTTTATCTGTTAAAAGTCAGAGCTGCTCTAAAAAGTGTCTTTCCTGGCCAAATCCAGGGCAGTAGAGTGCTTCAATCTCTTTGACTGTTTTTGATTAACTCAGAGTATCACAATCAATAATTGAAAGGTTTTATAGTGCATTACTGTATTGATTGTTATTGCGACTAAGTGTTCTCCAACTTGGCAGTTTAATTATATTACTATTACTATCAAGCTTGGATGTATCGAATTCGATACATGAAGTCTTGATTATATGTTACTATACAGTCAAAAACTGTGGTGAAGTAGATCCCTGTATAGAATTTTTAGTTTTCATTTGTTTTTAATTTTATATGCGCTTTTCAAAATCATTAACTGATATAAACAGTTTTCTTCTGCTGTAAAGAGTCACTTAACAATTGGCAGTATTTATTACTAACCATCTTCTTTAAATTTTCAATAAGTCACTAACAGTTAAGTATTTATAAAAATGGTGTTTCTACACAACAGATTACGAAAACAGTGAACAAGCAATTATGAGAGTATTTCAATAATTTTAAGAAATCTGATATTCATCCTTAGGTAGTGCACAAAATTGCTAAACGTTTCGGTGGAGCCCTTTTTCTTAAAAAAATGAAAATAAACTGAGGAAAGGTTTCCAGTCACAGTTCAAAGTCCGAGTAATAAATTGATAACACTGATTAGGTGTTACGATGATTTTTCGACGTGATCTTAATACAAACACTTTCAAGTTTTTACAAAGCGTTGAAGTTTCAATGAATTTCACTTGTATAATGAGAATAAATTTGATAATTCATAGCTGAGCTGTCAGTTTTTTTTTGCCTATTCTATCCAACTAAACGGCATTTAGTTAAAACTGCTTATATTTTGTTAAAACAAAATTCCCCTCTAAATGATAAAATTTTTTCTATCCTAATTAAAATATATCTAACGTCATGAAAAGTCAATTCATAAAAATCAACGGCATTTTTGAACTAGAAAAACAAATCGATTAAATTATTGAATATATATATATATTTATTCTACTCATAAATTTCTAATATTTTTCATTCATTGAATGCAAATAAATATTTACTGAGAAAGAAAATATTTAACTCGTTAATATCTATTAGGGTTAGTTTGCTATAAAACTAACAAATTTTTCTCTCTCTTTTCTTTTATTGTGTTTGCTGTTCATTATTCTATTTTGTGGACAAAAACTAAAGTTTTAGTCAACTAAATACTTAGTGTATTACAGAGAAGTTTTGATGGTGTTCAATTAGGTTTAATTTTTTTTCCTACCTCATTTCAACAAACATGGTGATTTTATTTTTATTTAATTTGGAAATAAAATACATAGAGTTGGTGTGAAAAGAAACAATTAAATAAAAGGTAATTAGACGTAGAAAATGTTTTTTTTTTGAGTTCAGGAATTATATTTGGTAGATAAATTCATAAAAAGATTTGTTTCTTCAGGTTCATTGAAATCTTTCTTTTAAAATTAATTTGATGATATCTTTTGATTTTATTTGTTTTCAAAAAATGGGGTATACTAAGTTTTGAAGTGAAAATTATAACGTTGGATTTGTAATAGAATTTTTATCCAGATTATTGGATAAATCTTGATTTGCTAGAAAATGTGTATTTTCTGTGAGATTCAATGTTCAACAGTAAGAATTTATAGTAAAAACTGTGTTCACCACATATTCCAATTTCGTTTCAGTATATTGCTTACAAAATGAAATGAGAGCTTGGTTTAAAATTTTTAAACTAGAGTGGCTTCAATTTAAATTCATGGAAAAGATAGAAATTTAATATAATAATAAATCAGACGATCGATAGAATTATTATATGGTTGTGGAGATTTTCGATTTTCATCCACAACGTTATAATGAAAATTATCATGTGCTCGCTAGTGACTAGATTCGTAAGGAAATTTTTTTGAGTACCATTGGGAACTCTTGACCAGTGTAGTTCAATCCTGTCGGGTCTGTAGCAGTGCGTGCCGGACGATGAGTGAGGTCGCACATAATCGTGGGTGGAAGAAAGTAGAAAATAATAAAGTTTATTCGGTTGTTTATCATACTGTGAAAGATTTACCAGGTTTCATATAATTTCAGGAAATCCATTCCAGGAAAATTCACTGCCAATAATCTCTCACTTTATTTTTGGTCTTCAAGTAGTTTATTAGTCGATAAATACCCTAACAGATTAAAATATTATAACGGATTAGTTGTCTGCGAACATTATTACGTGAACTCTATAAATGGAGTAAGCAGCAACGGCATTTAGTCAATGTAATTGTGAATAAAATTATATGCTCATTTATAAATCTCAAGAAAAAATAGTATCTTGATAAATGCATATTCTTTGGATGCAGAAAACGATTCAATTTAGACGGAGAGAAGGACTTTAAAATTAGAAATTTTGAAAAAAACAAAACAAATTAAATTAAAGAACAGCTCTACACTGAAAAGAAAAGCAAACAGTCTACTTGTACAGTTAATGCTTGTCATTTCCATTACCACTTCTGTTGTTCTCTACAAGATCTGGAGATATTGAAATTTAGCTGATACTGACATTATTTTTGAATTCTTTAAATTCAAATAATTGTAGTAAATCTATATTAATATAAAATGCACCATAGATTGATTTTTATCTACCTTTTATATATACAACTTTGTGTGTCATATTTTTCAATATTATATTTTGAAAATGTTGTATCCTATTCATTAGATCTAATGTTTAACAAGCACTATTGTGATTTTACGGAGTCAAAGACCATCAGTTTCAACAAAATGGTATTATACTTAGTGAATAGTCACTATTTTACTAATATAGCCTAGTGAACTTTGTCATAATTCAATAACAAAAACACTGTATACTCGTACTTATTTTGTATTTAAAAGTCATTAAGCTGATGACAGTAGAACTGAACACTTAGGAAGATTCAATACCTTTACTGAAATGGTTTACAATAAATTTGTTAACTACAGTCATAAGTATAAATGCCTAGTTTAAATTAGTCAACGTTATTCGCAAATGGTAAAAACCGAATTAAAATGGCAAACCTTCAGATCAACTTCAAACATAAACAAGTCAGCTATCTAGATAACTAACTAAAACTAATACCATATTGCTAACAATAAACCTTAAACCAATGTATTATATCATTTTTACTTGGTATTATACATCTACTAACATGTCCAACTTTTTATTTCTGGCAATGTAACTATTTGTTTTTTTTTTCCAGCTGATTTCCTAAAGAACTTATGTTATTTTTGGAAATTAAGGTTATAATTTATTCAGTGACAAAAAAAAGAAAAGTTTATTTCGGGTCATTCTACATACGTGTTGACTTGACTGATTTGCCCAGTATTGATTTATTGCGCTAAGAATATACATACTTATATGTAAATATATATTTACAATGGGGGAATTCATTTTCTCTTATTTGCAATTCTTTTCTTTTCTTCTGAACAATACTATGAAATGTAGAGTAGTGGAAGAATTATCATTTATTCCACTCTTTATATATAAAAATAGTATGTTTTTTCAAAATGTAATGAAATTTTCAAACTTTTTCACTTAAACAGTGTCGGTAAGTCAAAGCATTGGTAATGAATCAAAGAGGTCCATTTTTTTAAATGTAATCATCTGAAGTGAAGTAATTCTATAAACATTGTTAGTTTTCACGCTTTGGATAGATATGAATTTAAGCTGGTTTCGAATTTAATGTTACTGAGTGTGTATGAGGTTTAATTTTAGAAAAGGTGGTAATAATTTAATCTTAGATTGTGTTGAGATAAATGCAGATAATGAACATTGCTGAAACAAAGCTAATTGAATGCTGCAGCTACTAGAAATGATTTTTTTACGGCTGAAGAAGGGGAAATACTTTACGAATGAAGATTGCACAACAAGCTATTTGAATTCACTCTAACAGGATGATCGGATTGCATAGAAACTTTAATTTGTAAATAGTATTGCAAACGTTACTATAGAAAAAGTAACTGCATGGTACACTTAAAATTGTAGACAGTGGTGTACTTAATGCATGGTTATATAAAATGTGATAACCAGTTTAAAGATTATTTTGTATATCATGCGTTAGTCATTGGTAAACAGTTCTTTAAAAGGGTATTCATATTAGAATAACTACAACTGTCAAGTAAATGATATCCAGTGCAGTAATGTAACCATTCATAACTAATCATATTCAAACCGAACTACATCAGTTGCGATAATAAGTTCGATTGGGAATGACTGATTTGACAATTTACAAGCAACAATTTGATCCTATAAACGGTTTGTATATTTAAACTAAAAGACTTCTTTAAGTGGTTAATCATATTCAAATACCTGGTAATAAATTATGATAACTGCTAAAATAAAATCTTTTTTATCGCTAAAGCTCATCAGTAGAGGGCAAGAAAATCAAATTAGAATCTTTAGGAGAAAAGCAGTTAATTTACCATCTACTTCGCATAGGAGACTTGAGAATATATTTCACTTCATAAATGACCACAACCAGAGGTTTATCGGAAATCAAGAAATATTGGATATCTATTTCATCCTGGTATGGGGTACAGTCATACACACCAACAGCTTTGTCAATAACTTTCAGACCTCCTAATTTTGAAGTTAATTTATGTCGGGAACGATGATATTAGATGATGTTGTACCATAGTGCGAAGCAACGGAAGCTGAAAACGTACCACATTGAATTCCAAAGCTTTGATCTACCATCAACTCGATTGTTTCTAGACTTACAAATCCTAGACCTCTGAAGGGGTCGTTAGAGCGTATCTATTATGGCATGAGTAGTGTTCAACTCTTGAAAAAGTTGATACTTCTCGTTACGGTAATATTTATACATTGCTCGTAAAGATGCGTTTTAGAATGAAAAATTTAGCTTATCTTATCATCAGTATCGCTACTACTTCTTCACATAACTGTTTAATTTCTCCTTCAGATAGATGTGCGTAATCTACTTGATATGTACACCAAAATCAAAATGCTAGTTATAAACAAGTTGGTTATAGTTTGTTTTACCCAAAAAAATAAACCACACTGTCAAACTCACGACTTCTTAATTCGCTTATTCAATTGAAACTAATAAAAGAATTTTCTGAAATCTAAACCTCAGTCACTTGACAATGAATTCTGTGCTCTTGTTTACATACTATATTTTTTGTCTATCAAAAAAAACATTCAGACTGTGATTATTTATCAAATAGCTTTTTTTTCTCTACTCTTTACTGTTTTATCCTCTATCTTTTTTTTCTGTTTTTATCCTTTAGTGCTGTCTTTGTACTAGACATTTCCTATCTTTCACTCATTCACTCACTCACTCACTCTCTTCCTCTGATTATAGTAAGGCAGCTTGACTAAATGAGAATAAGGAAATGATTAGAAATTATTTCCAAACAAACTCAAATTCTCTCTATCACCTCAAGTTTTATCGATTTTTGTAATAGAATGAATGACTTCTTCCATAGTCCATAAGTAGATCGGATTACTTTTATTCCTTCTAAATTTTTTTCTATTTTTGGTTATTGAACAACTTTTAGTCTTGATTGTATTTTGTCAAGTATATTTTTACATGTTGTATGTATGCATTCAATTATATCAATGCAATAATAATATCTTACTAGGTAATAACTAATGATAATTTTTTTTAAAACTAAAATTGGGAGGTTATTTAGACTGAATGTGAATTAGTTTTTTTTTAGAGATAAAATAATGCATATTTAATAAACTTCGATTAAATTATTAATTACATAATCTATACTGAAGAAGATACAATCTATGGTTGAGATAAATTTTAAATTATTTACAAAAAAAAATTAATTAGATTGGTACCTTGGAAATGAACACTTTTGGAATGGTTTGCTCAGAATTCTGGGCTGATATTTTTCCAACTATTAAATTTATCGTTGTAATTTCCATTGAATTTAAAATTACTTTCATGCACTAATTTTCTGTTAATCTCATGTTTCTTATGGACTAATAAAAGAGTTATCATCTACTGGAGTTACTGATAACCGAGAAATTCAAGAAGTGCTTTCATGGTGATTAGGATATATATTGCATCCTGTTTTGTCAGCTGACAAAAACTTAACAGACCTTGAATATTTTGGTAAGAATGGCAGATCAATAGATAAAGTGCTGAAACTTCATCAGTTGAGGTGGTTGGGACATGTGCTGCGTATGCCTAACCACCAACTGCCTCGACGAGCTTTGTTTCGTAGTGTAGGAGTAGGTTGGAAGTAAGCTAGGGGCGGCCAAACCAAAACATGGCAGAAATCCATGAAATCATTGACGAGTGGACTTGGCCATGTCGGTAATTGTCAACTACCTGGTTGGGGTCCGCGAGATGATAATTATCGATGGTTAGAGACCTTGAATGACATGGCTCAAAATCGTTCGCAATGGCGCCGATGCATTTATTCTATGTGTTCTCTCAAATCCTAATCTTCTGGATTCTTAAACCCCTCTACTTTTGACCTTCTAAACTTTTCTCACTGAATCATTCTTCTTGAATAATATCTTCTAATCCTAACCTCTCCGATTACTTCTAATACCCTTACTACCTCTTCTACTATTGGATTTGAATGGACAATTTCTTCTCTGTGCTGATGTGTTATGGCAACATGAACTGATGTACTTACGTACGAAGTTCTACGTTGCATCTGACTGGGTAACTGACCTTGAATATTTACGCATGACCATGAATTATAGTTGATTGCTATTTAAAAGCTATTGTGCATATTAGTTTATACAATCGCAGGTTATAAACCTATAAATAGGACTTCTGTTACACTATTTCACATAATCTATGCTGAAAATACTTGACTATCGTCAAAAATACTGTAAAGAAAACAATGAGTATGATTATTATTATTTTAGGGAATACTAACATCACTGCTTTCTCCTATCCATCACTCATGCGATGAATCTTGGCACGTGCATTAAGTCAAATGATTAAACTTCCTTTCTTTATTGACAGATTGTCAACTGCAGTCTTTTTTTTCAAGTTTCTTCGTTCAATAGAAGTGTAGAAGTTTTATCCAAAAAACGAGTTTTTTAATTATTTCAGATGAGAACAAAAAATTTCTTATTTAGGAAATGTTTTTCTCATCTCATTGTATCAAATAGGAGAAAAAGTAAATACAAGTGTATTAGTAGAAGATCTGAAATTCTTCCTCAGCATAATAGATGGAAAAAATTGATTTTTAAGTAATTCAAAAAAAAATATAACGGAAATGTATTGTGGATTTCTAAACAAAGGTTTTCTTAGCCAGTGAAATTTTAGAAAAAATTAACTTATGGATGATTTCTTTTATTCTAGGTTTTACATTATAAAGCTGAATACTGATACTGTTTAACTGCATATTAGTTAAACAAATAGACTGGTCATATTTAATTCACTTGCATAGATTCACTAAACGTGATCGGAGTATTCTATAAATTTGAATTATTTTTAGCCTTCTATGATTGATACTAACAGTCTTCCATATCCTTTTTTAAATAGATTGAATTAATTATACGGTGTACTGCTTAATGTACGTTCTTACCTATATATCATGAGAAATAGTCTCATGGATCTATCAACTGTGTAAAATATGATGAAATTGTAAAGACATGATATGATTACATTCCTCTTTGTCAAGTGCGACCTACATAGGCTATTTTTAAGTTTATTTACAGCATTATTTTTGCTTACAGTGACTGGATACAATCTTATGACTTCTCCCAGATTTGAATTCTGGACTAAAATATCAACTAAACAATCAATGCCTTATTTGCTTCCCAGTGATCAATCAGTTATAAGAATCCTGTCCCTAAAGGCACTCGGTCACCTCTTGAATAACTCAGTTACAAATTTTAATACCAGGCGGTTAGGAGGCCCGGGGAGTCATTCCCCTCATTGTTACTGGTACGCCTTGGTGACTATTGCCAAAATCCACGAAACCTCTCTCTAAGGTTTCCCACCGGCTACCTTTAACCATATAATATCCCAACATGATGCTTTCGATACTGAATAAGTTTCACTAGTAAGGAACTTGCATCTTGAACACGATAATCCAGGCAATCAATCCAATTCAATAGAAAAACTGAAAAAGACAGCATTGTTCTCATCTTAGTGATCAATCATCTTGAATTTATTGGAATGAACTAATTTTTCAATACCATATTAGGGTTTGATCTTTTTGTATAAATAGAAATAAATTTATTCACTTAACTCATGTGTTTTATATTGATGTCCTCAGCATTATTCAACTCAATATTTTCACTGCCATATTTATTTGTGTTTTTTTATATTTTAATTACAATTATCTGGTTTGTAGGCTAATTATAAAAAAAAGCCAACAATGTATAACAACGATTCGTAGTAATTATTGTTAATGGGTGAATAAATATATGGATATAGTTTTTATTTTTATTTTCATGAGTATATAAGTTATTGACCTTAATTTGACCTTTTTTTATATTCTTATTATTATTATTATTTAAAATGAATGCTATCAAGAAATAACGAATGAATGGAAGATAATTACTTTTGTGAGAAGTGGAAATTCATTGTTTTTTTAGCAAGAAAATAAATATGCATTAGTATGAATAGAATGATATTGCTTTCTGGAATCAATATGTTAATTATAGTTTACCTAGATTGAAGACAATGGTGGAAATTGTTGAAATGTATTACTTAATTATAATAAGTAGTTAACTACTACCAAAAAGCATATAAAAAGTTGCATTATATTGCTACATAAATTCTGTTTTTAAGCTGATGTTATATATATATATATATATATATATATATATATATATGTATATATATGTATATATATATATATATATATATATATATATATATGTAACACATGTACCCAGCGGTCGCTGGAGGGCGGATAGGATCTAAAGTTACAAACACAAGGTTAGTTTAACACCTCAGAACAAGAGAGAACACGAAGTGGTAGCCACGACACTTTTATTTGAAAATCAAAATACGCGGGGTTTGTACAGGAAAGAGTGGCTAGTTTACCAAAGTCTTATAAGTCATCCTGTAAGTTCAGAGCACTCAGGGCTTGTTCTTCAGCTTCTAAAGCGTTTATGTGTGATCGCCCTGAAACAGAAAGAAAACAGAACGGGTTAGCATCATACATGGTGATTTTGACTCCGTTACATATATATATATATATATATATATATATATATATATATATATATATATATATATATATATATATATATATATATATAGTTTAAATGAGACATTTTTAAAATGGTTAGATATATGTTTCACATTAGCCAGATAACTATTGAAATCAGAAGATGGTTACTTGTAATGTTTAGCTAGTTTGCTGAATGTGAGGAACAAATCAGTCATACGAGATGAAAACGGCTGCAAAATATCATGAATAATTGCACTGAGAAACACAAACATCAAAATCCCAGCCTAAGTAACGCTGACTGTGCAAGAAATGAAAATCCTGGAATCGATCCCGTTGTTAAATTAGTACTGAATTACAGTCATAAGCAGAAAACTGTTCATTGAGTCATAGCTACTCATAGTTTTCTAGAATGACATAACTTTCTAAATGTTAAATATATATATATATATATATATATATATCTGTGAATATAAAAATTCTACTCACTATTAATGAGATTAAAACTAACTTCGAAATAACCTAAACAAATTATTTAAGTTAAAATTATTTTTGGTTTCTATGGAAACAAGTCTCTTCTATTAATAACTTTACGACAAGAAATGTTTTCAGATTGAATAAATGAGTAGATATTTCATGAGAAATTGTTGTTTGTTCAAGTTGAATGATATCAGTGAGAAAAATTAATTTCAGTAATACAAACTTTTCTTGAAGAAAATTCCTTCTTCTCGTTTAGTAACTGAAACGTAAACCATATATACAATTTATTGTCTTATGAAGTATGAAATATGATTATATCATAAACTGAGACGTTATACATTTCTATTTTTGGGAACAATTTAGTCATAAAATATGAATTTAATTGAGAAATAGATGGGATTGTGCGGTGTTTCTGTCTTGTGAAGAATATGACATCTCTACAATATATATATACCTCAAATGTTTTCATAGATATATTTAGCTTTACAGAACACACTGCAACAACATTATCAATAATTTTAATTATAAGATTGAAATTCTATCAACACAGCATTCATTGTAATATTAACTTGCATTCCTCATGTTTCATCGAATTCCAGCATTATTAATGGCGAATTACTCTCATTGTTCCATGTGTAGATATTTTCATACAATTACCAACAATTTTTATTATAGTATTTGTTCATTGTAAAAATTTTCACTCGTACCTAAAATTTCTAAAGTTTTGCATAATGCGCTCAATTCATTTATTACATGTTCAATTTTGACAGTTTATTTGTTAATATTTATTTACTTGTAAATATCAGCAGTGATTACTTCATGCTTGTTTTGTTCATATGTAAAGCTAACATGTAACATGAATAGAGTGAAATGAGATATGCATTAAGATTGCATATTTTCTTACAATCAATTCCTTTCATGCAAGTATGCAACCGTTGAATATTGATTATTTTTTAATAGATGAGTGGCAGTATTGTATTTTACTTCATTGACATTTACATCTGTTTTACAAATATCACTTACTTCCGTGGACAAGTTTTGTTTCAATCTACTAATTATCAACGTTTTATTTCTATAATTAGTTCAAATTACTAAGCGATTTAATGGGACGGTTGGTTAGAAAGTGAGACGTTTGAAATTATTACACCAAGAATTATTATTAGTTCTCTTGTATGCTTAGAAAATGTTTCGATTGTTATATATTGTTATAATATATTACTAAGTTTTTATATGAACCTTAAATTTTTATATGTAATATAATCCCAGACTTATTATTGATTAACTGTTCCCCCATTATTTCATTTTTGCCTCATGTATGACTAGGTTGCGTACATATTGTAAGTCCTCAATTCTGTCACTGTATGGACATATATTGCAAATACACTTATATTTGATTTTATGTTATGATTGCATTGAGCGCATTGGAGAACCGATTTGTATTTTTTATTTGTCTTGTGACTAACTACTGAATTGAAAGAATCTCTATGGTCAAAAAAACATTACACTAACGGTTTCTGTTCATTGGTCGGTGTGTTGATTGCTGAACAAAAGATCATCAGTTCAACTGGCAATATAGACGAACTAATCGATGGCCGGACTATGGAGAGAGTGAGAGCGATAGTCATAAAATTACTTTCCTATTATTAGAGTCATATCATACGAGACCCAGTATCAACAAAAGATCAGTTAGTCATTAAGAACAAAAAATCCAGCATTGATATGAGTTAGTTTGAATTACCCCACCATATTAACACTAGAAGTTGATATTATCAAAATATATACCAAAATATAAGCAATATCAGTAGTATTCATGATATCAGTGTAAACAAAACTTAGTAAAATCTAATGATATGAATGTGTTTTTCGTCTTAAAAAGCTCAAGGTGGTCAGTTGTCATATTTACAAACTGAAAACCTTTCACAGGATAACTCTATCCGGTAGGTGGCATTTTATGTTGACCACATTAGTAGATTGTCACTGACATTGTGATATATCTTAACGGTGAAATATCATTTTTGCGATAAAATTATCATTTTGAATAAATTTAATCCTGTTTTATATATTGCTAGCCCAAAGTCTACCGTCTCAGGATAAAATGATTTCTGTTAAGCGAAGTGGAATTAAGCTGCACATAAAATCATTTTTTCATGTTTATTCACTTAAATTTCAATAAAATGACTCAGCATTTTGTTACGTGACAAAATCAGCAAATATACGCAGAAAAAATCGATACTTACATACAAATCATTGATAAAAATAAGATGAACAAACTTGACACGCGCGATCCCATTTACTGACATGAAAAAAAGGGTGAATAACCATATTTTTGATAGAATAAAATAACTTTGAAAAAATTTATTTTGAATGCTTATGTAACTAGTAACGCTTGAATACTGAAATCGAAAAAAAGTGAATGTTATACTTCAATGAAATAGTTCATACACGAACAGTCATTTTCAGCACATTCTAGGATAATGTAACAAGAATTATTTCAATCCTCGCATAGATATTAAACTAGAGCTAAAGATGTAGGTCTGGAACAAATAAATCAAAATACACTTAGCTAAAACAAAACATTTTACGGTAAGAAGCGAAAACAGAAGCATTAAAATTATTTACTACCACAGTGTAAAATGACTTGGTCATATTTCATTGTATGTGTAAACAAATAGATCAGTTTTGAAAAAAAATTTGACAATGATAACGTCACTTATTTTGCAAACATAATACAATTTAGAATTTCAGCAAAACAACCGACATAATTTATTTTTAAGTGAATTCCAAAGCGGATATTTCTATGTATAGTACATTTTACTAGTATGAATCATTGGTAATACTGTATAGCAAGTTGTGCATACAGCGAAACAATTCATTCCTTACTGTAAGAATTTTTTTATTCGTTTAAATGCTTTGTGCTTTTTTGGCTTAAGTTCACTCGCTTTATATGGGTAATTACAGTTGAGACGAAATATAATTGAATTATCTATACAGTGCTCTCAGTGAATTCCCCCAACAAAAACAATCATGCTGTAAGTTGATAAATATTAACTTGTACAGTCATTTTCTATTTTTACGACAGAGTTTTCACTGGAATAATAGTTTTATGTCGAGAAAAAAAATGAAATATTTTTGGTTTTAAATTATTTTCTTCACGATTATTAAAAAAAAATATCTTTTGCATTAATGATCAAAAATTTGTGTTATTATAAGAAAAAAGGATAATAAAAGGATAAAATCATCGTGTAAAAATTAACCATTGTCATACACATTTTATCATGATTTACTTTTGTGAAATCAAAAATATAATTTCATTTTATAATTTTCTTTATTCCACACTGTTATCAGATAACATTGTAAATAAATGGAAAACTTTCCACCGTTGAGATTTCTTCCCCTCCGAAAAAAATTCTCGAGATCAGTTTTCTGTTTTGCATTTATTTACTAATAATTAGTTTTTCGTTCACTCTGTAAAAAACACTTTCTTTTTCATCAATCTGTATGAGGATTTTTTTATTTGCTCTGTTTTTTTGTAATTCAGTGTTTTCTAGCAATAGGTACTGCGTCAGTATTTTTTTATTCTTCTAACTGCGTAAGTAATTTTCTTGTTCTAACTATTTTCGGATAAATTTCCGTAAAAATAAAAAAAAAATCTTTTTACAATTAATACGAATATCAGTTTTTTTAATTATAAAATAAAAAAAAGCTATTAAAGGCTATAAATACAAATTTTACATTACTTTGAAATTAATCCAATATCACTCATTGTCGGTGAATTAAATTACATTTATTGAAGTGAGATATCAATCAGTGTTTGGAAATTCCTTATCGGTTTCAATTAATACATTTAGAAAGTTTTAATATCACCCTTGAAAAAAAAATACCACAATTTATTTCTTTGTAAGAGATTTCTGTTTTTCAGTATGTTCATCCTGGTCTAGCTTTTTTCAAGTAAGGTATTTTTGATCTTAAGCAAAAAACTGATGTCTTATGAATCGCAACACGATCGATCATGATAAATACAAGATTTCAAACAGTAGGTTTTACATTCATTTTACTCCATAGATTATAGATGTATATGTGTGTGTAGAGAGAGAGAGAGATAGGTCAACGAGATTCGTGTCCAAAACGGTTGCTAATCGTCATAATTTGCATAATTGAGCAGGAGATTCAACTTACCTCATAATTATTAATCCATTTATACACAATGGCTGTGCTGCTTTAAATTCGAGATTTTTACATATCCAAATGGTTCCTAACACCATGTTAATACTTAACTGCACGACAGGTCATTTAATTTTTAAAAAAAATTTAGCAGATTGAGAAAATTCGGTTTAATATTTACTTTTTCACATTATTTACGCGACAGACTTCAAGATTTTGTAAAGTCTATACGTCGACTTTTCTTGCAGAGTGAGAATTTTGATGATCAACGATTTACACGTGCACGAATCATGCAAGAAATAGCCAAAAATCGTACTAAATTTTGTTTAAATTTACTGTTTTAGATTATTCAGACATGGAGGTCTTAGTCGTTTACAGCTCTAAGTTCATGTTACTCATTGATTTGATGAATTACAAACTAGAATACAATGCTTTTCCATGTGAATTGGTTTCCAATTTTTTGTTGATTTTTTTCAAATGATTCACACTGAAATTTTCCCACTGAGAATTTTACTTTTATTGATTTATTTTAATTATAAACATAGAAGATTAAAAAAAAATAACGTTCACTTTCATCGAATGCCACTGCCCAGAATTAATGATTATTTTTTATGTTTCTGTTTAGAGAGAAAAAATCTCTGAAAAAAATTTTAAGGATAAAGTAAAAATTTTTTTTCCTTAGAATTTTTTTTGTTGTTAAAAAAAGAAAAAAAATTAACTTTCCACTCTCACGAAAAATAGAAATAAATTATTTTCTAGTTGTTTTCTTCTTTATGCATCATTGTAATTTCAATCGATACGTAGATTAGTTTGTTTGTTTATGAAACTAGATTTCTATAACTATGAGGAGATGATGATGATGATCAGTTGTTTTAGGCTTAAAAATCTATTTTTCCTATTTATGAATACTAGTAGAAATGATTGATCGCACCAAATAATTACATTATCTTTAGTCAGCTATATTGTGGTATTCTTTCATTTGTATAAAGTTTAGAAAATGTATGTATGTGTTTGTTTATTCTCAATATAGCATCTTAAGAAAAGTCTGCCACTAGTTTGTACTGTAAGTTTCTAATGAATGGAGATACTTTCTGTCTACAATTTATGTAATAGATATGAAATAAAATGAACTGATTTCATATAGTTTTGAATGTTTTACAATAGATCAAAAACAAAAAAGATAGCCTTTTGAAACTGAAAAGAATCTAATGTATTTTTCTCTTTGTGACTGTTGATTAGTTCAGTAAAAACTTATCACTTTATTGAATGTTATGAGCGCTACAGATGTAGCTACATAATAGTATAAGAATTAAACTGCTGGAATCAATTCATCGCTGTGTGTTTATTTGTAGTTGTTCATAATTAAAAAGTGTCTATTTTAAAATCATTATCATTCATGATTACGCCATCTTTCTACTGTGATTAGTAGATACAGCCGATAGCCTATACTCTGTGAGGAGTAGTAGATGAAAGTAAGTAAGTAAGTAAGTAATTAGGAGCATTTCATTTTTGTTGTACTTGTGTCTTATTTTGACAGAGGACCGTATATTTTTTGACTAATCACTACGGTATCTTCAACTAAGTTTGAAGTATTTGGACTAACATTCGATTCTTATCTGACATGAAAATAGATGCGATTAACTGACACTAGTTGTCAGTTAGATCAAACTCTAAATGTTAAAAATATCTTTATTTTAGCAGTCAAAAAATAAGTAACTTTGATATCCCAACAAACTATAGACACAGTGTGTTTCACATTTTTGAAACCATGAATCGATCAATGTTAGACCACCATTAGAAACCTGGAAGCACTGGACGGCCGTTTCGTCCTGGTATGGGACTCCTCAGTGTGTTTCATTTAAAACATGAATCAGAAATCCCTAAATTAGAATCAAATTTTAAGACATAAAGATCACATGCTGTTTCATTGAGGTTCATAAATTATTCATGACTATTTCCATTAATAAAATTCACTGTTTTCTTACTAGTTGTAATATTTTTCGTATATTTCTGTTCAATTCATTTGTTTTTAATCTGAATGATCACTTCAAATTCATCACTTTAGAACTGCATTTCTTGGCCCTCATTGTAAACTTATTCAGATTAAATTCGCACGGTTAATTTATTTAAGCAACTCTAATTAACGGAAAGCTCGCACTGTCTTGGCGTATTTGTCGTTGCACTACAAGAAAATACAGTCGCTAAGGTAACAAGATCAATCAACCATCCAAAGCTAATTTGGATCAGCTGGTAAAGACGAAAAGTCAGTTAACTAGATAATAAATATTTGATGTGGTTCGAATTCATATCATGAATGCCCAACAACTACTTATCTTGCAGTGCGAAGTTATCTCATATATTAGTAGGCTGATGAAAACTAGAAGCGGCCAAACTATGAAATTAACCTGGTTCATGATGTCGCTAAGAATTAGAATGGTCACATAAATAGTTGCAGACTAACTGCTTGTTGTCCACATGATAACTTTATTTAAGAGGTAGTCACTATGTGGCATGGCTGTGAACCACTAGAAATGGTTTGTCTTGAGTCCCTAGATCTTCAACTTATTATTTCCTATTTTCTATTGGTACTGGCACTTATTCTAAACTGGTAATTTTTCTCGCTGTGTAAAGTGGCAAATGAAATTAATCAATATATTTAGATAGAACAGGGAGAAGAGGTGACTGATCTGAAAATTTTGATGTATTTGCGCTACACATTTCGAACAACCTAGTCACACATAAACTTGTCAAGACATTTGATATAAAATTAATAAATGAAATCAAAATATATCTAATCTTTTTCGTCTCACCAAATCTCATGTGGGAAAATTTAATAAAATTATTTAAAACCATTTGGGCTTGCATACTCATGCATCATGTGTATTATCAAATATTTCTTTTCATATGTCATATTGAACTTAGTTTGGTGGTCTATAAAACAAAAGATGATACTAAGCAAAAGATGAATACATTCCCCATCAATAATAACTGCAAAAATTCTTTGCAGTTTAGTCCGGATAGGTATAAAACAAGTTTATCATCCGTTGAACTTTCTGCATTTGAATAAGAAGCTCTGTCTCTCGGAATCAACTTCACCATACCTCATGCCGAAATTTTTAATTTCCCGATCGCTTTTTAGTTTGATAATCTCTTTGCTCGACTGAAACCCCTTGTTCAAACTCTCCGAATAATCAAAACCGGTTGCCCACCAATTCCATGGTTCCAAGATAAGACACATGAATATTTTGGCATTCAAACATTTGATGCCTTCAGAAACCGTAAAAGATCAGATATTATGGTTCTAAAATTTGGCAAAGGTTCTAGGGTAGTTCTAGTGAATAAATGTGACCATAAAAATAACATTTTATACATCCTTAGTGATGAAAGGAAGTTTTGAAGAATGTTTCATCTAATAATGAGGTTGGAGAATTAGAATCAAGAATTAACCCCAATCTTATGAAGCTACTCAAAATGAATGTTATTAACGAGGATGAATTCATTATGTCAAAACCTACTGGTTCTGAACTACCGACTTTGTATGGATTACCCGAAATTCGTAAACCTAATAATGCATTAAGACCAATATTATCTATGTGTGGGCTCACCTACATATAAGCTGACAAAATGATTAGCTAAATTACTGAACCCGATCTGTAATAAACTGTATAAGTTTTCCCTGAAAGTTATATTTCAATCAATTGATGTTTTCGATGACATTAATATTAAAGGAAAGACTATGCGTTCTTTTGATGCAAACTCTCTTTTTACCAATGTATCTCTAATCAAAACTGTTAACTTTTTTTGTGACTATATTTCGAGTAATTTCCCTCTTTTTTCTATTCGGTCAACACTACTAAGAAAACTACTTTTATTATGTAATGAAAATTTTTATTTCACGTCTGATAGTGAACATTCTCAAAAAGTTGATGGCGTTGCTATTGGTTCTCATTTGAGACCTGCCTTAGCTGATGTTTATAAAGCATCTGTCGAAAATTAGTTGAATGAGCCTATCAATAAAGTTACTCTGTACAGGAGATTAAAAAGGTTATTCATTAAAGTCCATCAACTGATGCAGAAATCAGTTAAAACAAAAGTCTATTTTTTATTCTGTTGGAAAGAAAGTATGTAAATCACTTTACCTTGAATCAAATAGTTTAATCTTAGGACAGAAACTAAAAGCAGCCATAGAGTAAATAGACTACCCTGACAAACTGGTTACAATTGAAGAAACTAAGCCCATGATTCCACATCGGCTTAGACATTGCTCGATTTATTACATCAGTTCACATGTTTCTGTAGACACACATACATAGGGAGGGGTAATCGGACATTACAAGCAAGGGTTATGGAACATGTACCTAAATGGCTTCAAAATCAATTGAATTTAGATGACCCGATAAACATGAGAAATAAAAAATCATGTTCATCGATTGCAAAACACATAACTGAGGCAGGGGTATAAGACTGACATCAAGACAGCCTTTAAAATATTATATAGAAGTGTTGAAGAACGAATTCTGAGGTTTATGGAAGCCTTGGCTATTTGTAAATTAAAACCCATCTTATGTGTACAGAAACAGTTTGTTATAACCTTAAACTTACTTTCGTAATTTTGAAGCCATTTTATGGCCTAGGGTGATGCGGCAATTTCCTACCATTTCTTATTCTTTCTGTGTTAAGTTAATTTTCTCTTGCCTTCATTTACTATAATCACCTATGTCTATTTGAACTTTTATTTAATTAACCTCACTCTTGGTTATGAGCAGACTAAAGTAGTCCAAAAGTTTGTATATCTTGGTCTCTATGCAAGTGCTGGTATAAAGAAAGCCGAATTGGCTTATGCTAATGTGAGCCATTTTAGGAGCTTTCATGACGTTAGCCTGACCGTAAAAGATCGTATCTATCATGTGTTTGTAAAATCAGTTTTGCTGTGTTTGTGAAACCTGATTTCTCTGAGTTAAAGCTGTAAAGTGACTTCCTCATAGTTGTCTCGGAAAAATTACTTACATTCACTTACAGCACCATCATATTAGTGAGGAAGTTCAATAACGCGTTGAGGCACAGCGATAATAATTCAGCAGTGTTATCACCTTGAAATACTGACTTCGGTGGCTCGGGTATAAACTACGAATATTACCTCAGCGAATTCTATATCGTGCATTATTTCCTAACACTGGGACTGGTTGAAAAAAAGCAGATAGGTGATCGGTGTATTGTATGATTTTGTGGTGTGAAAGAAAGTGGTACAGGACTAGCATCTGTTGTTCGTTATGGTGGCCGCCTAGTTGAGACTCTAGAGATGATGTTACTCATTGGCTAAAGGCGTTGTCAGATATGGCTCAGAATAGAGAAGCCTGTGGCGGTCCTGTTGTACCTTTCTTATGTTTAACTGAAAGGATTCTTTCTGACTGTACTTTCACTAACTGAACTGTTTCTCCTAAAACTGCTACCATTATTTCACTGTCACACACTAATTTCTACCCACTTTTTTTGTTTATTCATCGTTCCTTCTTTATTTTCCACAACCTCACTTTTATTGTGTGGCACATATTTACTTTAGTGCATACTTGTACCAGTACTTACGCGTTTTATATAAATAAATAAGTAGCAGAATAATCCTTGGCTTAAAATGAGTTTGTTAAAGAGAGAAAACTTCTGAAGGGATAATCATTCAGAACTTCATATGGGTTTTAATACCTGTGTAATCAATATTATTTCGTTGTGAAAATTGAAAACTAGTCTCTGAGAATCAGTTCGGTTATTATCATCATTACATGAAATATTATATTGTACTAAGCACTATTACTTCCTGACTTTATTTTTTAATTTTTTATTTTACTGAATTCGTTTTGACGAAATTTTATACTTTCTCGTTAAATTCATAGACTTTTCATGACAGATCTAATTGTTTATTATCAAGATATAATATCATTCTAATCGTAAAACAGATGTTACTATGATCTCATTGCTTATTCATGTAACAAATGAATGGAAATAAATGTTTGCAAACTTATCTTTAGTAGAAAACAGTTGTTGTAATATCAATCCAGCATTAAGTGAACGTTATTTTTGCTAGTAAAAAGGTAACTGCGTTAAAAACTATCTTGCAGATGTTTTACCTGATGAAATAATATGTTTGCTTGATATTAATTATTCTTTTTTTCTCTAAACTCTCAATAAATATGTTAACTGGGTAAAGTATTTCTTCATTATAAACAATTAGGTAAACAGATAATTACTTGTTTCTCATAAATAAATAGTAAGTTAATCCAATTAAGTTCTTTTCAAATTATCTGATGCAATTGAAAACATGAATTATAAATCCTAAATAGTTATTAAATTGTCATTAGAGTTGGAATTCTTTTTGTTGAAAGAAGTAAATATGAATTTACTTGTGGTAAAATGTGTTTTTAGATTTGCGAGTGATTTCTTCATCATCTTGGAAAGGTTAATTAGGCAAGGCCTACGATATTATGAAGCAAAATCCATATTATTTTTGTCCATGTTGCATAATACTGGTTGATATAAATGAATCATTAGTTGATTTAAGTAATTTTGCAGTGAAATTTTGTATTAAATTCAAATATTTAAAAGTAAACATCAATGAAATCCACAAGCTCCAAAATGACAAACGGTTTCTCCAATAAAACTGTTCAGGACGTTATTTCAATCAAATTAATTAATGATGGATAAAAACATGAAGAAAAGTGTTGGATTGTCATTACAGGGTTTTTGGGAGAAGCCGTCATGACTGGAGTTCAATTTTGTTGGGTGTGAGCCATTTGCCGACCGGAGACAATGCATGATGAACGCGAAACGTTGTGGAGTGAATAAAGTTAGACATTTTTGCTGTAAGATGCCATTTGAGTCGTCCAGAGGTTAAGCGTTCGCGAAACCGAAGTTTCTGAGTTCGATTCATGCGTTCATGTGTCATGGATGGGCACTATGGATAGGACAAAGTCAAGGATGAAACGGTTGTTCAGTGCTTCTGTTTCCAATTCAATAGTTTAACACTGATCGTCTCATGGTTTCAATGAAAATTGTTAGAGATTACAGATATGATTATACTATTTGCATTTTGAGAATTATTAATAATGCTTTATTAGGATGGATTAAATATAAATAAGCCTTAAGTATGTCAAAATAGCACAATCTTTATTATAGTTAATTAAGAGCAATTGTACATTAAAAGGAATTAAAAATTATTTACTCAATTAATTGGCTTCACGAAATAATCTATTATGAAATCCAATTAATTTACTGAACGTCATTAAATGTTTTACGTGTTGAACTAGATTTTACGATAAACAATACATTGTGTTCAATTTTATTGAAGTAGCCACAATAGAAAATGGACATTAAATATTTTTTTTCACAGTTGTTAGTTTGTATTGCAAAAAACGAATCGAATTTCCAAAAGGAAATCTTATAATTTAATATATTCATTGAATAATTATGACTCTAGAAAGTCAACTTAATAACTTTCCTAATAATAAGAACAATGTTATCACAAGCATATTATAATTACTATTTTATTATTCTTATTAACATTTTATTCAATGCTTAATTTATTTTAAATTATTAAATCTAATATGACTAACAATACTTATGGTTTAATTGTACATTACACATCTGTACTAAAGTGTTGTAAATGTCAATTAGGTTTCTCTTGAAAATGTTAATTCAAAATATGCTACTTAGGTTTGTTTAAAAAAATAAAAGATAGATGTTATGCACAACTATTGTTTAGAGTTGGTCATTTTAATACTATTGATCGATAATGCTTGATTTCACTGAAACTAAAAAAGGCCTAAATGACAAATTCATTGATTTATGAATTCTGTTCAAATTATTTTTTTTGTCGCATGATTGTTTTTTCCTTTTTTTGATATTTTTTCTATTATATCACAGGTTTCTCTTCCATTGTACATCATTTTGATATTTCCATACCGGATTCATATAAATCTTTATTGTTAAAATTATACAAAGCCTATGAATTCACTCGACGTTTAGATGTCATATTCGTTCGCCTATTTATCATGTTAAAAAAAATGTGTTTTGATGAATATAACAAATATATGAACCATTGGAATACTATTTTACAACATATTGAGCATCATTATATTGATATCAAACAAATTTCATGCTTTTATCAACAATCTACACAAATTGAAATATTATTTATTCATTATGAAAATTTCATTCAATGTTTCAATAATTTAATCGAAATTATTTTCAATAATATCATGTCTTGTATTTTATATTGGTTTGGTTATACAAATCAATATGTAACTAATGAACTATTGAAAGAATTGAAACAATTGTTTCATCCAACAAATTCATATTTCATGTCGACTTTAACATCCGCTGCTGCTACATTGACACCATCAGTAATAACAACAACAACAACATCTTCAACATTGAATAATAATTATAATAATTTAGATGATCTAGTTGAAATTAAAACAAATCTATTGAATATGGATAGAAATGTTCTGATACGATTAGCACGTTTAATGGGAACATTAAGCCAAATGAATAATTGTTTAACATTGTTCAATGAAAATATCAAGGTGAATTTAAATTCTGTTTTGCTTTTTTTTAAATGTCTTCTTTGGTTATTTAATGAGTGTGGTACTTGTTTAAATCATTGGATTATGAACAAGTTATCATTCGAAAAATCATTGATACAATCTCAACTTTTTTTAATTACTTTCCGTTTTGGCAACAGAACATATGTTCAGTAAGTTTTTTATTCGTAACATAGGTTCACATGAATTCTTCCGTTGAAAATTCTTGGTGAGATGAAAATTTGAAAAAAAAACGAATAAAGAAATTGATTATAATTATTCTTGATAGAAAACATATCTTTATTCTGTTATATAATTGAAAATGGAGAACATCAAGTTCTTTTTATTGTATCGATTATGTGAAAAATGCAAACATTGAACACGAGTTGTAGTTTACAATTTCTTAGTTTTACTTAAGAAAATGAGTACGTTTTATCCTTGAAAATTCATGGACAACTGAATTGAAATTCGAAATATATACTCGAATAAATGATCATGCAAATCTATATTTATTCAATGAGTGGTGTTGTCTTACATCACTGTTATGTCATTTGGCTACAATATAATTAAAGAAAGATTGAACTTGGAATTCTCCACAAGACTCATATTTCTAAAATATCGGTTTATTCAAAACGAACATGACTGATACCGATTAAAATAATGAAATTCAGTCTATTAACTTGATAAATTTTTAAAATACATATAAAATTTTTTGAATAAATAGATCATCATTCAATTTGTGACTAAGTTTCATATGTAATTGACTACTGTTGTTTTTAAAACAAAATATATTATTTTATGCACTCATTAATTATAATTTATAGAAATTTCGAGCAATTTCGATTGTTAGATTATTTATTACCTTGAGTAAAATAAGAGATCTTTACGTGATAAGTTACGTAATGTTTGGGAATATTCATCGCGGTACATTTTTCATGATCGTTTCTTTTATTCTTAAAGTCAACACTTCTAGTTTAAAGTTATGTAATATAAATACGATGTATTTATAGTTGATTGTGTCTAAGGATAATTTTACTGCTATATATCTATTTGTTCTAGTTCTTAATATTAACAAGCGGGGAACAAAATGGTTTACAAAGTAGAACATTAGGGTAACTTTCTGTACAAAGGCTGTAATTTTATCAAGCGCCTTCGTTGGGCGATCTCGGGAATTCTATTTTTTTCTTGGGAGCTGATATCAGTTAGAGAAATTGTTGGCGAACCATAAAGCAAAGAGCAGCTAGACTGTACCTTTCAAATAGTCTAAACTTACATAAGGACACAAGATTCAAATCAAGATTTTTGAATCTTTTAAGTAATACTAAATCTTTGGAAGACAATATTGAAATTCTAAATTCAGCGACACATCTTATAGCAGTAATTACAATTTATCACATCGTCATTTATCACTGTAAAGTCATGTATACCTTATTTTACCGAGGAGTCTGGAGTTAGGATGAAACATATATCGACGATTTTCTCATCATTCGCTTTAATTAACATGAATTCAGTATGAAAATTAAATATTTGTGGAATCATTAACTTAATATTTTTTGTAATTATGGTGCCTTACAAAGAAACTACTGTCTCGATAAGAATATAAAAATGTCGATGTATATATATATATATATATATATATATATATATATATATATATATATATTATTTTTGTACATTTTTCCCTATCTACCCAGCGATTAAAAATTACTGTGAACTTACAAAGACGTATGATTGCAATGATGAAAAAATCAATTCTGATTTCGGAATTCTATTTTAAGGGATATTGTATACTTCGTTAAATTGTATACCATATTCAATTTTAATTTAGTAAAATAAAACACATAGAAAACGATGACAAATTGGTGTTTAGAAACAAAAATCAATAAATTTATTCAAGTAAACTTCATTAAATAAAATATATAAAAATAAAGCAATTCTGTTAAATCAAATACAAATTAGTTTCTCGATTCACTTTAATGTAAACTAGTATCATCTAGAGGAAGGTGGAAAATCGAAAAACAGCAGTCATTTTCTTTTGTTTTATAGGAAATTCAAACCTCGGAATGACTGAACATAAAACTGTGACATGTTGTAGAGACGAGGAGGTCACCTTTAAAACAATTAGGTAATATCCCTCCTGATCAGAAAGTCATGATTCAGCGTGGTAGTTTTATTGTTGTGTGTCATGGATGAAGCAATATTTTACACCCAGTGTTACAGATCTTCATTTTCAGGAAGAAATTCATGTCATTCTAATTATGTCTTGGACTAAATGTAACTATTAAGTTTTATAATTACTTGATTTTCGTAAATTAGTGACTGCTGAATCGGAAAAACGTTTTATATATGCATTTATTTATTTAATTCAACGACCGTTTGCAATAAAACACCTGCTGATTCATTGTTCAAACTCATTTCTTCATATATATTACTCAAATTTTAATTGGGAAAACTGCAAATGTTCACGGGGTATCAATTTTCTCCTTAAAATCGTTAATTAAACAATATTCTTTTTTTTTAAATATGTTTAACTTTTCGCTCTTCTTCCAGTCTTAAAATATTTTTAACATACTTTATGTAATATGATTGTGATTACATTTTTATGTTTCTCAACTCTCTAAAATTACTTCAATTTTTTTCTTTTGACAGATATGGAAAGAAACATTAAGAAAAACATTTTCACATATAATAAATGAACTGATTCAGAATTATATTTTCAGTCATCGCAATGAAATACACTGTGATCTTCAAATTGAAAATAATCATTTAATACATCTTTTGACTATTTTCCTGAAACCAATTTATAAAAAAACTGGAAATTGTTTAAATTCATTCACAGAGAATACAATTCTAATTGATAATTCATCATTGATATGTGAATATCATCATAACATATTTAATCAGATAATTAAACCAACAATGATAAACTTTTATACTATAATATCATCTTTCTTAAAAGAGACATCGATTAGGTAAGTAAAATGTAATTTAACGCTTATGATGCGTTGCCTGAAAATAATCAACTATTTTGTTGGACTGAGAGTGTAATTAACTCTGATCATTAGGTTGCGAAATAATTGTTTATCAGTATCGAGTTGCGGAGTTCATTGAGATTCATTTACTATCACGATGGCCACAATGGTTTGCACAACTCCGTGGACCGATTGAAGTTAAGCATTAACACCACTAGATGCTGACTGCGTGGTCTTGAGGTTGTGCTCTATTACAAAGGATAATTACCTAATATGAAAGTTATTATTGGTACTTTTAATTTTTGCAAGTTTTAGACTTCAATTGAATTGATAACTATTTGTAAATGAAACCAAGTTCAGCATTGCGAAGAGTAATAGTATGTGTAATATATATGGCTTAGTTGTTTTCTTTTAAAAAAATTAGTTGTTTTGAAATGATTCGTATCAGTTGTTAACAGTCATTTGACTACAATAGAATATTCCTTATATTATAGCAAAACATTTTTTGAAATAGAAGTATTATTAAGAATCTAATCATTTTAGATAATTATTTGTTGTGAAGGTTTGTGAAGAGTGTTTAATGTAAAGTTTGTATCGTCACATATAGAATTAAATTATGAAAATAGTTTATGTCAAGGAGTACTGAATAGTTCTTTTTCCGTAATACACCGACCATCTCATCAGACATAGAATCCAAGTTTTAGGTATCAAGCGACAAGCTAAGTACTCTTGTGTTATTAAATTAAGACCTCATTGCTCATAGATTCAACAGTTTTTGAAATCATTTCAGTTTGTATTGGAAAAGTAACTAATTATGAGTAGAGGTAGATAATGCTTGGCAGTGGAATGCGCATTTCGTTCACTTTGAGACTTTCAGCCGGAAGTTCATTACGGGACTCGAAAGTAGTACCTTACGTTTCGGATGCCATTGCGTTGTACACTTAATTAATAATCTACTGACAGTGTCGAGGTGACCCGTACAGGATGCACATATGCCATAGAGACCAACTAATCTGAGTCTTAAACACTAATGAGAGGATTGAGACAACGAATACAAACGAATTTACAGCTAATTATTGTTCAATTTATAGTTTGCTTTGAATAAACTTATTTAAATTCTGGTTTTTGCTTCCGACAATTGTTCTACTAATCTGTGTTGAGATATGTGCACTGTATGAAGGTTTCTTTAACGAAGCCATTGTCAAATCTTATTTAGCGTAGGCGTGTTGTTCCTAGCATACTCGGTAAATAAGTGAACGGTTATGTAGACTAAGTAACTCAAACGGTAAAGAGTTATTAGTTGAAAGCGTAAGATACTGATTTCAAGTTTCAATCTTGACATGAATTCTGAGATGATGGTACATCTGGATAACGAGTCCCATTGTTGACCAGATAACTTTTGGCAACGGATGATATAGTGGTAGTACTCCGGAAATGACTAATGGATTAAGTCCTTGTCATCAACATTTGTGATAACTCATACATCTGTTCATAAAAATGTTATAATGTCTTAACAACAATCACATTAGATTTCACGTATCATCAGTTATTGAATTTAAATTTCAAATGACTGCAAAGTTGTTTAATTTAGCTTAACCTTAATCTCGATAAAGCCTGATATCATTAAATTTTCATTTTAAAAAATCCATCTGATGGAAAAAATACTTCAAATCATCATTTCGATCATAAATTTATTCGGTTAAATGAATGTCAAGCATTTTATCGAAATTTAAAAAAAAATGAATAGATTCCTGTTTAAATTCTACCACTTAAATTACTGTTAAACATTGAAGATTAAATCAATATGAACTTTTAATAAGATAATGCAACGTTGACTGACTTCAATATGATATAAGAATAAAAGTATAGAAATATCATTTTGTTCTATTTAGACGTATTAATTTGTCATGTTTTTCAGTTAAACACACAGTTTATGAAAATTAATACGTTTAGAGTATGCTCTTTTTCCATTGAAATCATGAATCAATCATCGTTAGACCACCATTAGAAACCTGAAAGCACTGGATGGCCGTTTTGTCCTTAGATCTACCAAAGTTAGACATCAACACCGTTTGATGCCTGCTCATTGGTCTAGAGATTAAGCGTTGGCTCACTATACCGAATGTTCTGAGTTCTATTACTGCGAGCAGGGGTCGTGGATCCACACTGCTGATATGTCCCATTTGGTGCTTCCAGGTTTCTAATCGTCGTTTAACAATGACTGATGCATGATTTCAATGGAAAACAACAATCTCCATAACACTATAATGAATATGTTCTTTTTATATAATAAGAATAATTACTTTCATCCTTCTCATTGGCTGTATCGTATGTTTTTTTAAAAGTATATGATAGATTTTTTTTCTCAACTCATTTCTATATATTTGATATCTGTTGAAAGAACATTTCTAATCAATTATCAACAATAGAATGAAAAGGATTTCGGTTAATGATTTATTCAATTGTTCAAGCATTAATTTTTACTAGTCATTATCCTACTCTGTTTATCGCAAGTGAAAAAATTTTTTTTCATTAGAATTCATTTATAATCCTAATGACTGTCAAGCAAATAGCAGACAATAAAACACAGATGATACTTAATAAAATTAGGTATTAGAATTATATATTGAGATCATGAATCGACTAATGTTAGATTACTGTTAGAAGCCTGGAAGCATTGGACGACAGTTTCGTCCTAATATGGGATCGATTGATGATTTCAGTGGAGTTCAGGAGTCTCCACAACCCCTTATGAAGTTTACCATGTGCTTACAAGTGACTAGCTGCGTGAGGATGTTTCACCGAGTTCTAGTGAGAAGACGTAAACGGTGGAGTTCAACCCTGTCAGATATGAAACAGAGCCCATAGATGATGCTGCGCAAGACCGTGGGTTGATCACAGTTAGACATTAAGGCCTTTGAATCCCGGCTCAGTTGTCAAGAATTTGACGGTTCTGGGCTTGATTCGTGCGATCAAGGATAATTGATGCGCTTCGCTGGTGTGTTCCATATTAGGACGAATCTACCGTCTAATGTAGGTCTTACAGTGACTAAGTCACGATTTCAATGAGACTTAAGAATGTATATAAAACCTTAATGAAAATTATATTTGTATATATATATATATATATATATATATATATATATATATATATAACATGAAATGAAACTCTACAATTCCCGGAAGAAAAATTTCCATGAAATAAACAATCTGGGAGGTATTTTAAAGGTTTTCAAAACATATAAATTAGTTCAGCAACTAATATTCATTCAAATATGATAAAACATTGGACCGGAATTTATTGAAAGATAAAAGCAACAAATCATACCGGTATTTAAAAATTATTCACATTTTAACTAAGCATACAAACTAGTAGGTCGTTTGATTGTATAAATTTCTGATACTGTTAATATATGATAACCTACCTTATTAATTTGTGATAATTCACTGTTTGAAAATTATCACGCCCATAGATTCACAATCTTATCAGTATTAGGGAGGGGTTCATTCACGTCATTGATTCATTTTTAATCTTAGAACATGAATGAATTGGCAGCGTACGGTCTATTATTGTTTAATTACTCATAGGTTTGGATGATAAATGTTTCTTCAGTACTGCTTATAAGCGAATTATAGCATGATAGAGATCGATTATTACTGTTAAAAAAATAAAATAAAATTAGCCTGTCTATTTTGTTGGACATACATTCAATTGTATACTTATAAAATAAAAATAATCAGTATAAAATAAAATGCTGAGTTTTTTCACAGCTCTCGTTAACGTCCTTCAACTTGATTAGTTTTAATCGACAGCGCTACACATCGATGTGTCTTTACCTTCATACGTTCATGTATCAATTCATTGGAGATACATTACAAATAACTGAAAATTTTGTTCGTTGAATGCATGATTTTCATGACAAACCATTGGAGATCATCATTTTTTCATACTCTAGTGACATTTAATTTGTTACACTTCTTCCTTCTATTACTGCTAATATTTCACAGTTGAAGGGTGATTTCTGTTTTGTGTTTAAAAAATCTACGATATAAAAAATAAAATAACTGACCAGTAAGAATACTTCTTAGCCATCAACCGTCTTATAAATGAAAGCTTAAAATTCGAAAGCATTCAAGCCTACTGTACAATGTTCAAACATTATTACAGCTAAGTGATAAAGTGTTCTACTTGGAGGCTTTTTATTGTACAGTTTGAATTTCTGACAATATGTCAACTGTTGTCTAAGTTTAACATTGAAAACGAGTTAGATTGTATTGAAATACCAATGGTAAAGTATTAAAAGATTATTATTATTATCAGTTCATGATTTAGCTATGAGAATATTTGAGGTAAATTTTAAAAAAAAGTAAAAATAATCCTACAATCTTAATCTTCTCGATCATAATCTTTTTCTATCAGGAATAGGCATTATACATTATCAAATTTCTAAAATTTCCACTAAACATCCAAATTTAATAGATCACTTTTTAATAAATTTTACTGACAATCATCTATGCATAAGTGGTATGCATTCCATTCAAGTATTTACATGTCTTTTATTGAATGTTACAAAATATTTATTGTTTTCTTCAAGATATCAATCACATCATAAACCAAATCATTCACTAATTATCCAGTTACTTAATTCCTACACTAGAATGTGCCTGAATAAACAAAAATTTATGCGCTCAGTTAATCTAAATCAAGTTGATTTTTTGTTTTTTGAAGCAGTTTTACTCTTCACTAACCATAAATAATAATAATTCACTGAATGAAAAACAATGAAAAGTGAAGTATGAAATGATTTGCCAAACTTTATAAGCATGTTTTTTCATACTGAAATAACAAAAATGGAATGAAAGAAATTTTTTCCCAAGCATTAAGAACAGTACATGATGTTTGTGTGTTGGTTGTACCGTGAAGTTTTTAAAATCATCTCACCAAGGATAGAGAAAATGTTAAAAAACAGACAGTAAATCATCAGATCAGATCAGATTACACTTAGCAATAATTCAATTTATGGTAATCGGTATGTAATAATCCAGTTACTTTCTGCTTCTATATAGTTGCCCGATTGATTTTTTTGGTAATAATGATACTACTATTAAACATAGGCAACAATTTTATCATTATTCAAACTCTCTTCGCCCTACATGAGCTACAGAGACAATAATAATTTTTGGCCGATTTCAAGATTATTATTTATTAGAGTTAATTATATTCAACACAGTTGCTTATTCTAAATCCAGGTTTATAGAATATTCAACTGAGAATAGTCTAGGGTCTGATTTCTACAAGTAACGTTTTAGGTATAAAGAAAAAGGATATCAGTTGGGGAAACCTATCATTGCCATTTATTGTGACATTATTTTCCTGTACAATACTAGTAATTTTATTAGATATCATCAAGTTGACGACGTCAATTTTTTTTCTATACTTTTAAAATTATACCACTAATCAGTTTTATATGTAATTCCTTGTAAAAGTCAATGTTTTTATTGACGGTTAAAGGCTGTTTTCAGTATCAAAACAATGCATTTTAACCAATATTTAATTTCACGTAGGCGCTTTGACATATATACATTAAGGCATTGATTTTAAAAGCCTACTTGTGTTTAAGCAAGGATAGAAAGAATAGAATTCGGGGCATGCAGTTTGAAAAATCTCAGTTTCAATCAGTAATCTACTCAAGAGTTTTCGTTTTCTAGTCGTATGGATCGAGATATGGTAACATCAGTAGATGAATCTCTTTTCTATATCTAACAGTTATCTATGTTTTTTACAATAAAATTCGTCAACTCGATCACCAAATACATTCCATAATAGTTGAAACTAAATTGTTTGAGTATTTTTAATAGAATATTCATCCTCCATCATCTGCTTGTTAGTACACAACTTGTTGACATTTTGAATTCCTTCAAAATAATTAGTTAGCAAATAACTTTGAATTTTTATCGTTCATCCGAAACCATAGTTTACATACACCAAATGCATCTCCGTGATAACTTAATATTCTGTTAATTTTTCAACTTTCAGAAGCTTCTAAATATGTAATATATGTCTATCATTACTCAATCTTCATTCAAAAATATTAAGTGTAGTAGTGATACCGCATGATAAACATCCATCAACTTCCGTTGCACAGATAAGCTTACTGTCAGGTTGAGTTTTAAACTTTTTTGTTTTTTAGGAAACGGTTAAGAATAACTACATCATTTAATAATTTATACCTTATCTATTTATTTAAGAACATTTTGTACTTGCAGTAAACTTACCCTGGTATATCTAGAATATGGTGACTCATGCAGTTCTTTTCTTTAACTATTTTTTTGTACTTTTTTCGTACAAATTCATTTAAACATACCTATTTTTCTTACAGAGTTCAAGTTTTTCCAAAATAAACCGCATTATTGTATATCACACCTTTGTAATAAATTTAGTATTTTCATTTCATTACCTAAAGTTATCAAGTGAATTAACTGTCTTGAAGTTTCTAAGCTAAACGTTTTCTAGCGGTTTGTAAAAGCATCGTCTCGTCTGATTTAAGTTTATTCTGTATCATTATTAAGAAGCGATAGACGTTTTCCCGTTGTTACCACTACCGATTTAACTTTGAACACTACGTGCTGGCATTTGTACATCATGTGCATATTGTCTCATTTTGAATGTCAACAAGGAGGTGTAGATACATAAAACTAAGCAGTTTTAAACTGCTTAACTTCATGTCATGCAGATATCCACTATCCATCTCTTTTTTAAATGAAATCAACTTTGTTTAGTCAACATTTTTATATTCCAAACTTAATTATTTCACACAATCTGCTAATAGAGATTTTTTCATACAATTGCCTAGAGAGTGATCAAGTACAGTCTATTGATTGTTAACTGCTTGTATATCATTCATAAATCGTCCTATTGATTAGTTCCAAAATGATAATGAAGATTAGATTGAACAACATTTTGAACAGGGTAGTTGTATAGTTCTGCAGAGTTATGTTCAATCGAATGTAACTATTCTAAATTTTATTTTCAATCACTAGTAATTCAGCTTAATTTATTAGTATTATTAACTGACTTTTACAACTTCATCTATTCAATCATTTCTAATACATTTCATGCATTTAATTTCCCAGATACGTTACCGTATAAACATGAAACATAATGGGATGAGTGGAATTCGTTTCATTAATTGTTCACTAAATCACCAGCATACACAAGTATTTTGTACAATTAAAAATATATTCATTGCGAACGTCAGTTTATATGTAATATGCAGAGTTATGTAGTTTACAAATTAAAAAAGAAAAACAATTATAATTACTTTCAAAATTTTGTTAAATTATTGATTAAACTTATTTGAATATGAACAGCATCTCATTGGTAAACTACATAACTTCATCCATTGAAATCATAAACTGATCGATGTTAGGCCATCATTAAAAACCTGGAAGTATTAGACCATTAATCTGAAGGTTAAGTATTCGCTCGCAAGATCGACAGTCCCTGGCTTGATTCTCGCCTGTGGATTCACAAATGCACACTGTTGAGCAGTCCCATATTAGGACAAAATGGTCGTCCAGTTCTTCTCGATTCTCATCGGTAGTAATCTATCAATGGAACTCAGTGATCTTCACAACCCTCATACTGATCACCTCATCCAAGTTGCACAAAAAATGATGTTTACAAAATATTTAAATTGCCCACGTAAATCAGAGTACATTTTATGATAAAAATTTATTTCTCTTTGTCAAATGGTGTATATATTTTCAATTAGAGTTATGGAGATTACTGTTTTTTACACATTTGAAATCATCAATCAATCATTTTTAGACCACCATTAGAAACCTGAAAGCACTGAAGGGCCATTTCGTCCTGGTATGGGACTCATCAGTGGCAGTGCTTATCCGCGACTCCTGCATCTCGCACACATTACCGAAGGTCCAGGGTTCGAATCCTACGAGATGCAGGAGTCGTGGATGCGCACAGCCACTGGTGAGTCCCACGCTAGAACGAAACGGCCTTCCAAAGCTTCCAGGCTTCTAATGGTGGTCTAACAATGATTGATTGATGATTTTAGATGTATATATTGTTATTGCTTTACATTTCAAAATGGTTTAGTTAGCTGTACATATTTAATATTAACTCATCCGATATTTGCATATCAAATTTTGTATACGTTATAACTGATAATTGCCTTTTCTCCATAAGTTTATATTCGATTAATTTGTATAATTATTTTTTTTCATTTTCAAATTTTATTTTAGTAACGATCAATTTATTCAAAGATATCTGATCATGCAGTTTCAAGATCAGATACCATTAAACTTATTGCAAGAAATCGATGAATCGATTAAATCTCATAATCAATTGCTTGAATCTTCATCAACCAGTTCTCATGGTACAATGTTCACTGAACAACAGACAGATCATTTTATTCAACAGTAAGTGTTCACAACTGTATTGAGAATGATATTATCTTTTTTTCTGAACAAAATATCATAATTTTTAGTCATTTCTTTTATTTTTATTCAAATGTTGAAAAAAAACTATTTTAACTGACGAAAAACAATTTCTAATGATAGATTGTTATTTTTACACAAAGTTAAAATTTTGTTATACTTAAGAGTAGTATTTAAATAAACATTTTAAATTATTTTTGTAATATGAATAAAAATATTTATCGTCTGTCATAAGCCTGTAAACAATATAGTATTACAAAATAACATTTGTTATGCTTCGACCGAAAAATAAATAAATTCAGTTAAAAAAACTGCATCACGTAGTGAAAAGTCGACACGTTTTTTTGATAAATATGATTTAGGAAATATATTTTGAATAGTGACTAACAGTGTAGTTCTCAGTTCACATATTTGTTTTTCAATCTGAGAACTTGTAATAAAACCATATATATTTACATTTTAATTTATGTTTCCATTAAAACTTTCAACGCAGTACTCATCACGTTATCCATTAGAACAATTCTATCCGAAGGTTTCAACTCCAAATATATTTATACCATCCTAACAAAGTCCCAGTGTGCAAGTTAGCAAAAATACAAACTATACTAAAAGATATCATCTGTATTCCATCTTTAAGATAATTATCTTGTTTATTCGAGTAGTGACAAGCTACGTCATTTGAAAAGTGAAAATCCTTGTTGAGTGCAAGGATAATTCACTACAAAATACCAAAAGTTGTCGATCAAGCGTAACTATAAATCTTAACAGACTAGATAGTTCAAACTTAAAACATCCAATGTTCACCTACTTACTATTTTTCCCCGTTCATTTCAAGTAGAAATTTTATACAATGATCATACAATTTATGCATAAATTATTCGAAGACATAAGCTTTTTTCTTTTTTCAAAATTAGGAAATTTAAATATAAAAGTCTATTATATAAAATTAATCGTTTTTTTCCCTTTTACTTAAAATAAATTTAGATTGTTACACAGATATAAACTGAGAGAAAGAAGGTATTGTCATAAATTTTCGTCTCAATAAAAAAACTGATGACGTTAAATTAACCAGCAAAATCTTTCTCTTTCAGTATTGAAATACCAACAACAACAACAACAACAGTAATAATAATAATAATAAATAAATCCGTAGCTTAGGAATAAAAAATAATAAACACAATAGGTTGAAAAATAAATTGGAAATTTGAATGAAAAATGGAAAAGAAACTATGTTATGAGAAATCATTCAGAAAAGAAAATGATAAAACTGTCAATTAACAGAATTCAGTTGTTTTTTTCTGATTTATTTATTTACTTATTATTATGAATGCATTCAATATAGAGAATATGTAGAATAATTTATGTTTGTTTATAATTAGATATTTAAGCTAGTTATTATAAGGTTATTGGATGATTTATAGTTTTATAAAATCTTATCTACTCCTTAGCGTTATAGCATTGAAGTGAAAGGCCATGTTTCATATTTCCAACATTATCACTCGTTCTCATCGTATTCGCGCTAACTATTTTGTTACAATCCAACGACAACTATATTAGACAGCACAAACTTCTATTTTTTTCAAGTCAGACCATTAAATTAGGAAGTGAGAGACTGTATTGATCGAACTGGATCGTTTCCAATGTTTCAAAAATAAATGTGTTTGTTTAACAGCAGTTATGATGTTTTTGTCAACTTCCGAGTAGTACCCATCAATAATTAATATCAGCTATTAAGCCGACAATAAAATAAAAAAGGACTATTACTAACCAAAGAATGAGTTACCCTGAAGTCATAAAAACGGTTTAGATACTCTCAAAAACGATGAGTTGGATTTCAGCGGATAATATTATCAACTACAGTTAATGATTGATAACTAATGATTGACATCCAGCTATCACTATTGATTACTCAACGAATCAGCACCATTTTGATAAAAAAAATTTACTCTCATTAATAACACCGAAACTTGATCACATGTATGAATTAATTGTATCGTGTAAATAATAGAATATATTTATTAGATCTAATTTCTTATAAAACATCTGATAATCTGAAGTGTCCCACGTACAACCAAACCAACTTTTTAAAGTGACCATAAGTAGTATCTCGAATTTCTTCAGAACTTTATGCTTGGGTTTTATTGTCTACCACAGCAACTGATTTCAAAAAAAAACATCCCAAGCTCTGACTATGAATGTATCGATGTTATATAACCTAGTGAGGCCTACTACAAAGATTACTAAATTATGTAACAATAATGTTTAGTAACTCTAGATAATTCAGAAGTTGTATATAAATATTTATATATACAGTCACTCAACTTTATAGTTTTTTGAATTTATTTAGACAAGAAACTGAAAAATCATCTTTCTCATCGTCACTACTAACCAATACGAAACAGTCAAAAGATAAATTCAATACTGGATCTACAGGAGTAGATTTCATTCAATCCACCATGGTATTTATGTCAACTGCCATGAAAAATACTATGAATAAACATTTACCAAAGGAACCGAAAGATAAAATTGCATCATTCGCAGCTGATGTTTGTTCTAATCTACGTTTATCATTCCGTAATCAAACAACAGCTAATCCTAATACTTGTAGTACAATCACATCATCATCATCGTCATCGACCACTACTGTAACAGTAGCTAAAGCATCAACTGTGAGTGATAAACATGAATACTCTGCGGACAATCAATAATATTCCTCTTGGTTGATGAAGTTCCATTACTGTTTTTCTATTTTGGTTGTGTTATTTTCATTTGTTGATTATGTTTTCCAATTTATACAATGAGTATAAACATAATTCATAAATGAGACAAACGATGATTATTTTATGATCATAAAAATTATCTAATGCATAAATAGAATAGATTACATCTCATTTATCAACTGTTATTGTACAGTTGTCGGCTTGTAAAAATGTTTTTATTATCTATTTTTTTTGTAACATTCTCTTTCTTTCTTTCCTTAATGTCTTCTGTGTTTTATCGTTTGTTTGAATAGATAACAACAGCGAACATACAACAACATAAACAGAATGCCCTAGAAAATTATTTGTCACTCTATGCAAAATTCTCTCATTCATTTCACTGCATTGAAAGGTTTTTGGTTTTTTTTCATTTTGCCTGGCCTTTGATGATTTGTTTTCTTTCTGTTTTCTACTGTTTCATAGGTGTCTCATATTACGTAGAGAAAAGAAACAACAAGTAAACAAACGAAATAAGATAATTGTTTCACATTTTGTTTACAAATTTCATTCATTATTTCCAACTGTAAAGGATGATGAACATAGCTCATCAGTTTTGTTTTCTTGGTACAATGAAAAAATCAATGTTATTTTTAACTTGTACAGTGAATGGATAATTACATGATATTATTATTATTAGTATTTAGCAATCCTTTTTAGAGGTATCATATTGAATTTAAAAAAAAACTATCACCATTTTTACTTAATAATACACCACGCGCACATATACAAACACTTGCGATGCATTTAATTAAGATTTGAACTTTTATTTTACTATATGCAGTTGTTCAATTTCATGAAATTACATTTTAAAATAGAGAGAAAATAAAAATGATAAAGACCACCTTGGTTTAGTGTTCCTCTTTTTTTCTTAATTTTTAATAATCATTTGGGTATATGAAACAAGTGAATAATTTGGAAATTTATCTTAAATGTAATGGACTGTTCCGTCAGTATGGATTGGATTTCATCGATCCCACTGAATCAATCCCTGTCTCCTTTAGAATATGGATCTGTCATTTTAAGGATTATCAAAGAAGCATTTCAATCTTATCGAAGCTTATTGTTATTCTAAAAGAGTTTGTGCAGATATAGCTCTTTTGTAAGGCTCAAAACCTTTTTTATCTTTAGGTTAGTAGCATTCATAGTTTTTCACTCTCTGATCTCTTTTACTGCTATTGAAATCCGATTACCTCTGGTATTGATCTTAAATTTTTGCTTCTCATCTTCATGAATATAACTTGACTTGCTCATATAAGATCTGCTAACTTGCACTGATCCTCGTTAGTGCTGGGCCAAACATGGATAATAGTTTACGGACGAGGGAATCTGTTGGGGATGTTAGATCCCCAGAACTCGCTTGATAAATATCTTTATTTTGAATTTATTTCATGGACCCATCAGTTGACTTTGAGATCACATTTCCCACCGGGAAAATTCTTGGCTGTGACTGGTTACTGTGTCATTTTAGTGTGCTATTTTGGTGATTCTCCCAAGGACGTCTCTATGGCGTATAAATAAACGCGATTTGTATGCTTGGTTCGATTGTGTGCTGGTTGGGTGTTTGTAGAATACACTTTCTACGCTATATCAAGACTTCTTGGCGATACAACTGGGACAATCGGATCACATTAGCCTACCTGGACGCTGGTTCGTTTTTTGTTTTCGTTACCCGACTAAGGTGAACCCTTAATAGTTTTAAGCATATCTAGAGATGAGTATAACAGAATCTTTAACAAACCGAAAACCATTAGAAGTATGATACTTAGCTCTAAATACTTAGATTATGAACATAATTCGTTTATGTGATAAATCCAATATATATTAGTTACGTGCTTTGAAATACTTGAATAAATTCAAAAGTATGAACATAAACGGTCATTATCCATAAGAGTTCCTATATGAACTCCCTAATTATTCATTGTAATGAAATTTTTACTTCACAGTAAACTTCACTTCTAATATGTAACATGATAACTAACTACCTTCTTGTATATAAGTTATTTCATGGTTATTTTTAGGCAGACTGCTCTCTGAATATATATATATATATATATATATATATATATATATATATTACGTGTCGTTCATTTCTTGCACATCATAAATATTTTATCATAAGATCATATGATACAGTAATGTATGCAACTAGAACTACATATCATTTCTTATCAATTTGATTTTAAATCTCAACAACTTTTGAGTACATCGTTCAATAATTTATTTTTTTTCTAAACAACTGGATTTCCGTCAACGGATTTTTATCACATTGAAACATTTCGTTACTTTGATTACTTACTGAATATTATAAATTTTTTTTTAATGTTGTGATAAAAGCATGACAGAATGATATGAGTTTGTTTTAGTTTTTATTCAATCTTTTATCGGTTTTCATTTCGAAAAAGTATCCTTATGTAAATAAATATTAAGGAGTTTGATTTTTTTCATACATAACTCAGTTGATTTCGGTAAATTTCGTTATATGTTAGAATGTTGTCCGTCAACCTAACACTGAATTTCCAGTTTAAAAATTCGTTATTAAAAAATACTTTAATTTTAGTTGACAGTTCCTACTTAGCCTGAACTCCTTCTTTTAATCATTCATTACGTCATTTAAATGAAGTAATATTTCAGTTTTTTCCTGAAATCAGATCCTATTTCAATATATATAAATACACATATTGTTTTAGTCGCAGGATAGTTAATTACATTGTCAAAAACTTCAAACTACGCATTAGTTGGACGATAGAACATATGAAATTTCAATAACTATATATTTAAAAAATTTATACTTTGTTAACTTTAGCAATAGACCATTTAACGTACATACAAATGAACTGAGAATCAAAGGACTTTTTTTAAAAAAATAGATCCTCAAAATCCCTGAAAACGTTTGCTTATACACATGAATGAGTCAAGTATAATGTTTGTTTTATTTGTTAACACCTAGGGAACAAGACGAATTCAAATAAAATCATTTAAATCAAATCAATGTTTATATTTGCAGTAGTGAATAGATTTGGGAACAAATTTCAAATTATAAGTGAATACTCAGTTACATTAGATAGAGTTCAACCTTGTGTTTTGAACTGACTTGAAGCAGGTAGACCATTGAGATTTGTTGCCATTTTTAGGGGAAAAGTGCTTGCCATGAGATTTAAAGTTTATGCATCCAGTTCTCACTAAGTCATTAGTGTTTACTGCCCACAGGTTTTAATTTGAATAGAAAGGTGTTTGAATACAAGATGGTTTTCTACAGTTCTGACAGTTCTGACCTGACATGAAAAAAAATGACCATCACATCATCACACTGCGACTCATTTGAAATGCGAAATTACGGATTTTAAATCGGATAACTGTGATAAATTGCAAAAACATACAGAGAAGCTAATTGTTCACTAGTTATTTAAGAAGTTTAAAACTATGAATGTAAACGAACAGAATCTTCGGAATTACATCTTTCAAAGACTACATAAGAAGATGAAAACTTATTTAGAGTTATTACACAAAAGTAAGTCTCTTGAGATTTCAAATTTTTTGAGTATACGATCATTAATTTTACCACGACCTACATTCAATAAGACTGAACAATGGATTTGACTTTTATACTTCGAGATTATTAACTGTGATATTGCGATTTTATACATGCTTTCAATAATGTACAGATAAATCAGATTTTCCCATGAAGAAGAAATTTAAAATGCATAGAAAGCGATTCTTCAGAGCTTCTGTCTTAGTTGGAGTAAAGAAAGAAAAAAGACAACATTGAATCCAGAAATTTTCAATGTTTGTCACAACTAAAACAAATATAATCCCAAAAGAAATCTTAATGAAGGAAATTTCCATTACTGACCTACCAGTTTGCATCGCTTTGAAGTGAAAGTTATTGCTGTTTAACTTCGACCACATGTTACAAGTTATTGAATTAAAAATTAAAAATTCACTTGACTGTACTAAAAATTATCAACTGACTGCTTTAAAACCTGATATTTGTTTTTTATTTCAAACGAAAGGCCACCGCATTGAAAGAAATCGGTATATTTATTTATCTCTCTTATAACATAAGACATTTTTAAACAAAGTCAGAACAAAAGCAATGAATATATATGCTATTTTTCTCTTCAATGAAAGTATATTATTGTTCATTCTTAAAATTTCGAGGCCTTCTCGTTAGCTGCGAACAACCCAAATTTACAAAATAAGTAATGATCACTTAAACAAAAGTTTTCATTCTTCAGCTATTCAAGTTTTGTATTAAATAAAACAAAAATAACATAAACAGAAAGAAGATCAACCACACTGAATTCAGTTATGTAGAATGACTAGTATTAATTTGCTGAAGATAAAAATTTATCATAAGTAGGAAATGATGTTATATCGAATACTGAAAAAAGATATTTCATTCAGTAAAAAGCTAACCAGATATGGTCAGGTTGCCTAAATAATGTAAAATTAAAATTAAGAAAAACTTATTGAGTGGAAATCAGTGAGATCTTCGAACAAAAGGTTGCATAATTATAGACATTTATACTAACATTGAAAAGCTTCTTTCTGTTAACAAGAGTCAGGTTGGAACTGTTTGATGACAATGGTCTATGCGAATATAAGTCAAGGCAAATTCATTTTCTTATGAATTACTTTAAACACCGTCGTGGAATTCTGTTCTGAGACCAACATTAGCTAAGTTCTGTTCTCTTGTTTCTGACCATTCGTTTTTTGTTTAACTGACAGAACATCACTAATCAAGAAGTTAAAAAGTTTGTTTATAGTAACTGAAACGCTGTTAGCAGCTAAAAAGTGGCTTTGAGATATTATGTATTGAATTTATCCGGAAAATTTTATCGTTTTTGTTTTATTAAAATTTATCAAAGGATCAAAATGTATGAAAACCAAGTTTCACGGTTTTGATTGGTATTCGTTTATTATCTGGTATATTCTAAGCAATCAATTAAATACTGTCAGTTTGGAGACCAGTTATGCTTTGAGGAAAACATTCCTTGAAACCAAAATAAACTGAAGTTCTAACAACGAAGCTAGATAGCTTCAAGGCATATTTGCTAGTTTAGTGAAATAAAAAAGAATTAACTAAAGACCAACCAAATTTTTTTATCTGGCATCATACAAATTAATCTTTGACGCACGTGATATATGTAAATTTATTGCTTAAATTTTTTTGATTTACAGCTTTAAATTTGTCCAAATTAATCCATCTCATTTGTTTACTTTGTTTTATTTGCTTACTTAACTTGACAACATTTATATATTTATTAGTGAAAACAATAATTCTACCTGACCATATTCACTTTTATGAAATAATCTATTTGATCTACCACAATCCAAATGATTATAAGTGTACACTTCATTCCTTTTGGTGAATATTTCAGTGTGGAATTTAAACAATCGTCTGTTTATCTTTAATTTTAAGTACAACTATTTAAAAAATCTCATTTGTTCTGTAATTCACAACACAATTAACTTCAATAGGATTTCTGGATAATCTGATTTAAAATGATCGACTAATTTATTCATCCGATTATTTTAGTAAACAAAATTTTCGTTCAGATAATTTTTTTTTTATTTCAGATATATTAAATGCAAATTTTTGATGGGGATTTATCAAACTAAATTTTTATTTTGTTCATTTATCAATCCATTTGGTTATCTCACATCAAAGATAACTGTTTGATCAATAATGTTAACATTGTTGATCAGGTAAAAGAGTATTTTTCCCACCCAATTTTTTTGCTGACTTGTTTATTGAAGGCGTTCTACTCTGGTTTTCTAAAAGAAAGGTCTTTTTAAGTTACCGCTCTGTCCAAGTTCGTAATCATGTGTGTGTTTTAAAAACTCCAGAACATGAAGAAATCAAACGAAATAGAGCTAAATGCGATTTTAATTTATGCAAATTCTCCCACTGATAGTTCTCAGTTAAAACGACACCTATTAATGATGATTTCCGGAATCAAAATACAACACATACCTATATGGGTTGTCAGGGTCAGGATTGCAATTGTAAGCAGATATTGATCGTGACTGTTTCATTTTATTTGGGACGTTTTCCTTAGTTGTACGAGCCAGTGGCTATATGAGCTCGATAGCTAAGTGAATAACGCAATGTCGTTTAAAGAGAAAGGCAAACAATAATTCTAAGATGCCGGTACATCCAGCTGACGAGTCCAGAAACGCGTTTACCATGTTCCGCCGTTAACCTCTGACCATTTCATCTTAAGTATTTGAAAGTTGTTTTCATCATTAACTGATAATAAATTGTGAACTAATGAAAAATAGTAAACACTGAATGAATATTTTGTTTTGAGTTTGAGATCTTTCATTGGTTTAACCAACAACTTCTGAACAGATGAAATTCATATTGCAACAACTATTTACTGATCGTCGTTGATTATGTAGTCTGAATTCGCTAGTTCACATGATCTATTTTAGTCACAGAAAAAAGACAATCGCCGCCTTAACTATTCTTTAAAAAAAATTAATAAAATCATGTCATGCTTCATTATTGTTTCATTTCGTTTTATGATCTCTTAGTGTTTTCAAAGATATGTCTTTATATCTCTTATCGTTTAGGTTTCAAAATTTTTAGCTCCTGTTAATTTTACTTATTTATAAAGATTGTAACATTTAATTATTCAATCCATGTTTCCTTGACTGTCCGTTTAATAATTTTAGAGGAAGACTGCAGTGTGAAACATTGAAGGTTGTCGGTAAGCTTTTATAATGAACAAATCAGATAGTGTAATAAATATAATTTTTCAGCTACATTTTAAAATTTTACAAGCTCCAAATCAGTATTTCTTTTTACTGAATACTGAGTTATGCTTGTCGAAAGTGACACAGGACTTGCAAAGTGAATACGAATCGAACAGAAAATTACAGAAAATAGTAAGGACAGTTAATAACAACCAATGTTATCGGAATAAACTGATTTTTCATTTATATAATAATTACAGCATTTCTAAATCCATTGGAATTATGTGGTCATAGGATTATTCATAATGACACTTAATGTACCACAATGAATCTACTAAACTCTTGGATCATAACATTGCCTTCGGGGTATATATATATATATATATATATATATATATATATATATACATTTGTAGGTATAGAAAATTCGGATGAATTCAGTAAGTTGTAAGCAGGCTATGAAATCATTAAAAAGCTATCAGTTTTAAAATTTATCTGTTTCTCTCTTAACGTTCAAATGATAACTCTGTATATTTCAGTTTTAGAAGATAAATCTTCCTACCAAAGATCTGCTTGTTCAATGATCAATTACAAAATACCTTGAAGTATGCTTGTTTTTATAATCTAAAAAATTCTAACCAACTTCTCACATTATTTTTTTGTGAATTCATCTGTGAATCTGTCTGTCTAACATTTTCATACAATGAATATTTAATAAAGAATTTATGACCAGCTATACCATAGAAGAATATGTATGATACTACTAGTAAAATAAACTGAAATGCAAAACAAAAGGCTAGTTTATCAACAAATTTTATTTTTCGTTTAGTGATAAAATTGAATCTTTTTTATTTTAGTTATTAGATTGAAATCAAACTAAAATAAAGTTTAGTCTAATTTATTATAAGAGAAAATTAATAAGTTGTTCGTCACGCAAGTAAAAATATATTTTTTATTTTCATTTAATTTTATGTGCTTCTTTAAAGTAACTTTTTTGCTTTAGACATAAGATTTAAATTAAATTGAATGGAACACAATGAAAGAAATTCGATTTTTAAATGCTTTCAAATTATGTATTTAATTAATAAATTTACAGCATGTTTCGACCAATCTATTCATTAAACTAAACAAACATGGAACATAAAAATTTTATTTACATCTCTGTTTAGATTAACTTTATTCACCAGCCTACATTTAATAAATAATGCATATATTTACAAAGATTGAAATAACCACCTTTTTTAGTAAAGAAAATTGTAGTAAACGGTACAATCAACACCAGAAAAATTAGACGAAAAATCACATCAAATATCCATCATAAGTCATATGTAGCTGTTAAAAAATACTGTTAAATAATACTGTACTGTTGTCACACCCAACACAGTCAGCCTCAGACCTTGAGTTCCTGCTCTTAGTCTCACCATTCTCCAGTGGACCTGTCTGGCGTGGTAGCACCTACAGAAATATTTGTTCCAAACAGTATAACTTAGTCGGGTCATCACGAGAGGCAAGCCCGACCAACACATCATTGTAGCAGCTACTTCTTGAATATTTTCTTCGAACCCTAATATTCTCCATTACCGCTAATACTTCTACTATCTCTAATACTATGGGATTTGAACTGACATTTGCGTCTCTATGCTAATCTGATATGAAAACCTGAATTTATCTACGCACGGACAAAGTTATATGTTGTAACTGACTGCCAGTGATTCTTAATCAGTTGTAAATGTTTTACAGCAACTCTGTGACAAAGAAAAGCTGTTTACAAGTTCTGGCTTATCATAACAAATTTTAATTATGGTTCTTACCCGTGGTTAATTCATTATTCCATGGTAAGAATTTACTCCTGATAGAATGAATTATATACTCCATGATGCACTTTTGTAGCAACACATTCTCTTTGATAACTGAATTTGAATTGTAGCTTACTGTCATAATTAAACAATGAATAGAACTAGAGATATGTTTTGTAGCATTCACTATCAAACGACATATATTAGTATACACATTTCACTATTAAAACAGATTGTCTACATCCCAAATATCTCACAAGTAATGTTTCTGATTATGATAGTGGACAATAGCTGACAGTAAAAATACTGCTACCGGTGAGTAGAAACCTGTGTTCAAGCATTTCCTTCATTCTCCAGCTGAAGAGCGGTGTGTTATTCACTTGCTCAAAATGATTTACTCAACCAATGAACTATTTGTATTTCATGTTCAAGTTATTGAACCTATGGTCAGTGATAAAAAATTTTTTAGATTTCCAAACATAAAATTATAAATACATAGTAAAATATCGTTTCCTTGATATACACAAAAATATCATATAAAATAAATAATGCATTCCTAGTTTTTGGAAAAAAAATCAATAAGTTTTAAATGTTTGTAGCAATATGTTCTAATTTTCTTTTATCTTTCTATAATTTATGGTAAAGCATTGTGCAATTAGTTTTTCGATTTGAATTGAATAACATGATGTTCACAAAAAGATAACTAAAATGATTGTTGACATACAGAAATTTGCGCATGATTTTATTCCCATTTAGGAAACTAGCAATAATCATAATAATGTTGTGGACGTTAGATCCCCAGAACTCACTTGATAAAGGTCCTAACTTTGGATTGTTTGTATTTTCGCGCATAAGCTGCTCAGTTGAACTTGAGATTACATTTCCCACTTTCGAAATCCTTGATTATCATTGGTTGATGTACTATTTTATTACGCTATTTTGTGGCTCTCCCAAGGACATTTCTACGATGTATGAACAAACTCGATTTGTTTGCTTGTGAACCTCGATTTTCTGTGGGCTTGTGGAATACACTTTCTACGCTAAATCAAGACTTCTTGCTACAATTAGCAGGGCCGGCGACAATCGAATCAAAATAGCCTATCGTGTCACTGGATCATTTGTCTTCGCTCTCGTTTACCGAGTAAGGTGAACTCGTAATAGTTTCAAGCATATCAGTTGATGAGCATATCAAATAATGTCTTCAGCTATGATAATAATTAATGCAAATCTAGACTCCACTTGTAACATTGATTCCTTTTAAATTTCAAACATGTAAATAAACGTAGTTCCAAGTCATCTTACCAAATACTTCCAACCAAACAATATTATTCACAAGATTTCATTACTGTACGACTTTGCACTTTCCCTTGTATTACTCATAAGGAGAAAGTAAAATTAACTTTCATTAAAAATATGCCTCAGTCTACCTGACTGATTTTTAAAAAAATGAACAAAACACATACATACAAAGTCATGTGAAGTACTCTAAGGTTTAAATATAATTAACAAAACATAATTATTGGCGGAGGCAATGGCATTGACTGAATGTTATCTTCTTGATATCCATCTACATGATAGTACAGGTGAGAAAGTTATATATTATACACTGTAATAACAGTATGGGTATTTTTTCGAGGATTAAATTTCATCATTTTCTCCATCCCTTTGTAGTCTGATTATGGTTAGGTTGTCTAATCAAGTCTTATAAAAAAGATGACACCGAAAATTGTAAATTGAACTTGAAATCAATCACTGACTTTTTGACTAAAATTAAACTGACTTATCGTAATTAACATTTACTGTAGGGAAGCATAGTTTATATATATATATATATATATATATATATATATATATATATCGAAGTAATCTGAAAAATTTATCAACAGATAGATTATTTTTTATTGGTGTTTAATGAAATACTCAATTATATTACATAATCGATAACAAGAAATCACAAACAGTAATATGATTATAGATTAGAAAGGTCAAAAATTATTCCAGATAAAATATTGTAGAAGTTTACTTTTTATTTTACAGAGAAATACATTAGATTTAATAAATAAGCAATTATGTTTATAGAGGGGTAAAATGGAGGTGACAACCATATTGGTCATGGATAATATTTTTTTTGACATTACACTTGAAAATTTGTTAAAATACTGACACTCACTTAACTTTGTTTAATTGATGGGTGTAAGACTATCAGCTTAGGCTTTATTTAGCTATCAACATAGCTCCATATCATACGCTAAACTAGTGAAATCCAGAAATACCCGATCAGCTGCTTGGTTCTCGCACAAAAATCCTCAAATGCACTCACTAACGATGATCGGATTTCAGTTTTCCAATACAAGCTGCACACACTGAAACCTATGGGTTATGAGTTCAGTGCCTAGTGGGATCGTTGATAGCTGTTTTTGGAGAGTGCAGTACAAGGAAAACACATTTCCAAAACGAAATAAATAATTTGCTTTTAAATCTCATTTTAAAACAGTCATTTCTTCTCTCATTTTGTTGTAAAAATTGGTTATTCAATCTTTCTTTTTATTGAGATAATTACCAGTTATTGAACAACAGACTTCATTGAATTATAACTAATTCAAACTGTATTCTTAAACTAAAGTACCTTTCTTAACAAATTCACAAGTAAACTATTTTCTGCAATGAACTCTATCATTTCACAAAACAGGATTTAGCACTCAACTGTTATAAATGATTACACAGACTCCTAGCTCATGACACAATTACCAAAATTCACAGATAAAAACGATTCACTAAGTATAATGGAAAATGAACAATCCGATAATAATGGACTGACTGCTAAACGTCACAACGTAATTTCTCACAGTAAATTTCACATAGAGAATGTGAAAAACTAAGTGAAACCGGAAGGATATTGCAGACATTTTTTTGAATGAAATGACAATTTCATTTATCAGTCTTTTTTAAAGACTATTTGTATAGATTAAACTACGATTTTAGTAACTAATTCTAGAAAATGTTTAGGTAACATTAATGAAAAACTGATGTATTTTAGGAAAATTTAGTTATATTCTATACAATCAATATATATTGTCGAGCTATTTTGAGCTATTTCCATATCCACGCCTTTCATCAGCATTACTGTACGAATGACCTTGTACTAGAAAGAAAATGAAAATTCTTTTTAGACAGGGAGAAAATTGCAGAAAATCGATAGAGAAATCTTGTTCTTCTCATCAGTAAAACTTTCTCACTTTTTTTAATTAACGTAGTAAGTGAATTTAGTTGTGAAAATTTTCAGACATCAATATTTTACACTACCTACGTCCAGTCTCTACTATATATATATATATATATATATATATATATATATAAATATATATATATATATATTCCAAAATGTTTAATTACGAGTTTTGTCTTACAGTAAAATTAAGATTAAGTTTAATCCACTTAAAACTTTGATACATTTGTTTATGTGACCTGGCGATCTTAATAACTCCTAATAATATAAATCTATCAGCAGCTGTAGTATTTACTGATTTCATTGACTAATAGTCTATTTCAGGTTTTAACTTGTATGACTGACTGTATTCCAAGGGATGTACTTATACTAACATAGCTCATTTACTGGTCTTCTTATATATAATAGATTCACCTATTTTTTAATTAAAAACACTCCAGCTACTGATTATACACTAGTAGCAAAATGCAAATGACTAAAGTTCTCACTGAAATTATGGATCGATCATTGTCAGAACACTATAAGAAACCTGGAAGCACTGGATAGCTGTTTCATCCTAGTATGGGACTCATCAAAAGAGCACATTCACGACTCGTACCGGCTAAAACCGAACTCGGGATCTTCGGCCCCGCATCCGAACGCTTAGCCTCTAGAAGGGTCACATACTTGGACGAAACTGCCTTTCAATACTTCTAGGTTTCCATTCGCGGCTTAACAATCGTCGATTCACGATTTCATTGAAACTCGACGATCTCTGTAACCCTTTAATGAAAAATTATTAACCTTTCATCCCAGAGAATAAAAATAAAAATAATGAAAGATTTTTGATAAGTATTATTGGTTTGCGTATGGATCCTCTGATCCTCGTCAGACTAGATTGACTGTGAGTCCTCTAGTTAGCATCAATATTTCGGGTGATATTCCAGAAGGCATTATTTATTTTTAGTGTGGCTAAAACGTGGAGGTCTTATTTAAAAAATCTTTGAACACTTTTCAAATAACTAATATTTTAATTACATGCACTACTGAAGATTCTCACCTTAAAATAAAATTGTTGTCTAGTATTGATTTGTGCTCATTTAAAACTGTTCTGTTGATCAAGATAACTATTATCTACACAGTTCATTCCCATGTAGATACATTTCGTTATTTAGTTGTAGTTAATTAAGCAAACTTTTTGCCACAAGGATGTGGAGATTGTTGAGTTATGCATTATTTTCTAAGCCAGCATCATATGATCCTGAAGTATGCATAAATATGCTTGACAAAAACAAAAGATGCCGAAATGACATGACATTTTTGTCTACCGGAATTTTTAAAGATCGCTACAAAAATAAAAGGACAAATCCTCGGAACCTGCGCATAAAAATTATTTACCGAGTGTCACGTTATCTTGGTTGAACAATTTGATCAACATTAAAAGTTTTACCGGGTCGCCTTTTCTTATTAGAGATTAGTTTATATAACAATAATATCAAATTCAAATCTTTATTTTATTCTTGATTTATATTCTGGGAATTTTCAGCAATTCTTAGTCAAGATTGCATATTTTCACTTCAAGGAGAAGTGGTAAACTAAAATGAATGGATATCCTGATTATTTTAGTCTCAGTTAGTAAATAACAGTATCTATTTTGAATAAGGATGTTCTTCAAATTAATCCATAATCAAATAGTAATATCATGAACAATTTTTTTATTAAATAATAACCATACTACAAACTACTACTATTGAAAATGAAAAAGTTTTAGGTCTGAAACTAAGTTTATTACGAAGTAAACAAAATTACAGCCAATAGATATATGATTAATAAATTAGAAAAATTTACAGATAATCCAGATAGAATATGTTCCCTCCAGTTCGAACATCAGATGTTCAACAACAATTTCTTTAAATTAATTGGACTAATAATTATTTTTAAAATAGAAATCTATAAATAATTTTTTTTAATGAATTGTCAATATTTATGAAACAATCTGACTGAGATATATAATTAAAAATTTATTTCATTGATAGATTCACTGAATTTTTATGTTGATTTCTATTGATTTAGAACAAGATAAGAAGAATTTAGAGGTCATCCTTTGAAAATACTTAATCAGAATTAAAACAATCCAAAAATAAATGAAAATTTAACACTTTACAATATTAAAAACGTTTATTTATGTTGAACACACTGATTTTTATTGGGAATATCTTTAAAATATTAAATTAAATTTAAATAAATGACCTCTTTTTAGAGGTTGTCAGTATTTAATTTAATTTTCCTATAATTACCTCTTATGAGCCAAATAAGTATTTCTAAGGTCTGTCATTTTTTTCAATTTTGAAGTTTGTGTTCGGCTGGATTAATATCACTCCAAGTTATCAAACAATTTCATTTCATACAGTTAGGTTTTGAAGGCATGAAGTCGTGACAGAGTAAATATACAGTTCTCGTTATATTTCTGACTAATTACATTACACTTGTAAAGTTCTAGGTGTGACAAATTTAATTGGAGTGCACTTAGCTTTTAAAGAATTCCCCGGTCAAACATAAAGCAACAATATGAAATAGATGGGATATAGCTGGTAGTGGAATTCAAAGTTCTCAGTGTGATCAGTGTATTTTGAAGACCAGAGGAGGTGTGAAGGAAAGCGAACACTAACCCGCTCGGTTTTTCAATGGACGGGCAAAGATTATCAGTACACATTTAGCGAAAAAAAATGTTTTTCTTCTGCAAATATACATATATTTCAACTGGTCTTGACTTCTTGTTTCCAATTGGATTCACCTGCAACCAGGTCGATATTTAATCCAGTCCTCAAGCCCAGTAACATTAGCCATGTGGATGACTTATTGTCCTTCGAACCAAATAGTACTGGGTTTGAATTTTGGAGTCAACATCAACTTGAATTCGGGTATATCCAGGTGATAACCTATAAAGAAGACGAGACTTACATCATGCATCACATTGTCAGCCACATTCCATCTATTCTGTACCACCCTGTGCCATGATGGCTAAATCAAAGTGAACTTCACAGGATGAACTAAATTTCAGTCAAAATGTAATAAATCTAATTATCCTTGATTGAGTTACCGTGTAAAAAGCTGAGGTGTCTATAAATTCTGATTTATTATCACTGTGACAGAGAGTCACACCCGTTATGTAATCAGACATCCCCTCTACTAATTGAAATATTATTTTTTACTCTTCAGTTCATTTAGTTTCCTATTGTGTGCACATTTGGATAAATTGGTTGATCGTTATAAGCTGTTGATGGTCTAAGTTGACACCATCACTGACTGTTGGCTGATACACTATATCAGTGTTCCCATCATTTATCTTTTTTACAATAATGAAAATTTAGTTTCAAAACGATAAAATGATTTATATTTGTAGGTCTCAAAGATTGTATATCATAAATAAAGTTATCTCATTTCAAAAATACATCAATCAGACGATAAGTAATCAACGAAAATTTATCTCTTACATCAGATTTACTGATATATACATGCAACTGTTTGTTATCTTAACATTTTTTACTTCTGAGATCAGATTTCTCATACGCACCATTGCTAATACCACTGTAAAAATTGTCAGTAGGACTGGATGACCTCTTTTAGTAAGCAGGGAACCAGAAAATCATGTTACTATTTATATTCGGAAATGTCTCTGTTTGATTATGTTTCCTTCGACCAGTATGCCAATTAAACATTGGATTTCCTTCAAGTACAATCGCTTAAACTTATAGAGATGATTTTCCTCTTTAAGGCTTTATAACAACTTGGCGCCTAACTACTGTGAAACTGTTCGTTCAAATTTAGACGATTTGGTTTAGGAATTTTAATTTGACCGCTCAGCTGGAATCTTGAGGTAATGTATACTTTCCTAATTTCCTGATAGGCTTTAACTATTATGAGTTCTCCTTACTCGGTAAAGGGAACGAAGACCAATGATTTATCAACACTATAGGCTATTCTGTTCCGACTGTCCCAGGACCCTCTAACTAGAGGAAGAAGTCTTGATAAGACGTAAAGAGAGGCAGGCAGAAAATACCAGATCTATAAGCATACAACCTAAGATAATTTATTGAATGTTAAGACGCCTTTGGTGAGAGCCACAAAATAGCGTACTAAAATAATCCATTAACCAATAGCAGTTAAAAATTTCCCGAGTGGAAAAAGCAAGCCGAAGGTCAAAATGAGCGTCTTTACTGCGTTAACACAAAATTTAAAATCTTAAAATAAAATTACCAAATTAGGACTTTTTTAAGTGAGTTCTGAGGATCAAACGCACCCAACATTTCCTACATTATTAGCTATATAGTTAGAGAGATACAAGACACTGTTACTGGTATGTAAGATTATAATGAGGAATCTAAGATAAAATTGAGATCCTAAACTATTCTCGAAAACAATCTACCTAATTTTCAATCACTTTTACACAAAATCTTCTTTTAAAATTTTACCATAAGAAAGATGTAAATTTATTTATGAACACTAAATATCCATTAAAAAAATATTTTGCTTGCTTGTTCATTGTGAAAATAATCACTTATCTTATTTTCTTCAGTTTCGTGACGGAGTACAATTTTAATTCAAATTTTCTTTTGCAATGTTTGTTACTTTACCAATATTATTTTGCTGATTGATGACCGAACACTAATTCAAATGTTTCATTCTTCTAGGAAAAGTTTGTTTTTTCATCATCGATAATGTTTCTTTCTTATTTTTGTTCAAAATCCTTCCCATTTTAATATTGTTGTTTCCATGAAACTTTTTATCTTTCAGCATCAGTCTTTGTCATGCATTCCTCATAATTTCAGTACTGATAATTATAAGACGTCAAATATGCATAAAAGCGTATCGCGTGTACTAGGATACAAGAATTACTCATTATACAAACAAGACGATAATGCTAATGATATTTAAGACTAATTACTTAGATCTAACATAAACCTATTATCCTTTCGAAATAAAAACGGTACTGCAATTGTACATCTGTATCATATAAACAACAAAAGCACTAGGAAGAAATTTATATATAAGATAAAATGGCCAATCGAGTATTTGAAGATTGGATAAACTCTGATCACATATGTATGTAAGGGATTTCAAACTTCATCTCTTCAACTGAACTCATCCTTAAAGTTATCTTGGTCAAATGTGATACTGAAACTAAGTGTTTTAAGTAATCATTACGTTTGTCTGTGCAGATGCCTATTCCATTTGTAAAAGTTAGTTCTGTATTACATCATATTTCATAACCATTTTGAAGAAGGTATGATAGTAATAAAGCTATGACATATGTATCATGACTTCTTATCTCGTACTACTGTAGCCCCCTCTGTGTGCAATAGACGTAGCTGAAAAAATATAGTAAAATTCCATAGCTAGTAATAACCAATGAATAAAAATTGAATTCATCCATTAAAAAACAGTTTGAATCTCTTTGGGATCACGAGAGTAATTTTTAAATGCATTTCCCTTAAATATATCTGTATCAACACTGTTTCACTGTAGAATATTAAACACTTGAAGAACAATAAATACGTGCGGAAAAAATAAACGTTGACTAAATGGAAGTTTCATGTGGAACACCCATCGATATCTGTGACATAAGAGATAGATTAATTGAGACAGGAAGTTTAATAGGTGAATGTAAGATAATTTTTAAGCCCATAAAATAATATTCTACACTTGTGTAAAAATTCTTGCCATTAACATTAAGCGATAAATCTTACACACATATTTTTGTATTACCGTTAAATTATAAGTAGTACAGTTTGTTTTAGTAAATTTATCTGCACAGGCATTACTTAGTTTCGAATTTAATTGTTTGAATTTCGGAACTGTATGGTTCGTTCAGCGTGAAAGACACTTTGACAGAAGTAATTTTTTAAACCGCTTTCATAAAACATAACTACTCTACATCTTTTCGTTCATTATTTCATACAAACCATATTCCATTTTGTGTTAGCACTTTCTCCTTTCAGAAATCCTAAAAGAGATGAGCTACATTCATTTACACAAAAAATAGCAAAGTACTGAAAATGTTAATTCTGTGAAAAAACAAGCTATATGAATGACATTATGATTTGGTGAAATAACGAATTATGTCTTTAAAGAATCCCTGGAAATCAATAAATTAACTTGATTTAGGATAGCTAAGCACGTTGAGCATTTCTACACAAAATTTCGACTTTGGTGTTGACTGACCGTGGTTTTATGTTCCACAAGTAATTCAGGTGTAGAAATACTGCCTTTGATTTTCTAATCCACGTCTTCATATATGCTTCATATCATTGTTGTTTATCGATTTTGCTTTCCAGGTATGTACAAGTTTCCACTTATTTCAGAACGTTTCCATCAAATATGATTTGGTTGTCTCTTTCTGTGTTGCATTTTAGGGTTTTATCTTTCCTCTTATGCATGTTGATGCTTAGAGATGCAGAGATCGTTGCAACATTAGTCGTCTCCTTCTGCATTTGTTACTGTATATAGGATAGAAGATCTAATTCATCTGCGAATTCCATATCATCAAGCAATATCCAAGCTGCTCACTGTATCCTGTGCATTTTTGAGATGTAGTGGTCTTCATCATTCAGTCAACCACGAGTATAAAGAGAAAATTTGAGAGCAAGCGACCTTGTATAATACTGACCTTCACCTGGCATAATTCTGTGAGTTGTCTCTCTTTTACAACTTCATAGTGTAGTCAGTTGTGAAAACATTTGATGATGTTGACAATCTTTTCAAGTAAACCATTTCGCTGGAGAAGGTTCAAATGCTTTCTCAAAGCCAAGAAAACTGAATTTCGTACAGTTGATTGCCCAGCAATGATCCATAATATTTCAGTTTAGTTGGCACGCGGCCAATCCTTACGGAGTCTGTGCTATTGATCTCGAAGTTAGGCATGTTGTTGTTGTTTCACTTGATTCAAAAACTTTTACCGGCACATAAAATAGTTTGTTGCCCACGATTTCTAAGAACTCGTTTCTGTGGTAGCTTAATGAGCTACCCTTCTTTCCAATCTATCAGTACTTGTTCTTCTTCCCAAATATTTATAAATAGAGTTTGTAGCACCTTTGCAGTTATTTCTATATTTGACACCATTATCTCAACTGGTATGTTGTCTGGTCTTGTTGATTTGCCACTCATGGTTTGTTTGACGTTCATAATGATTTCTTTGATTGCTATTGGAATAAAATCTATAGGATGGTCTGCAGCTGGTGCTTCGAAGTCAGGTGCATTCATTGCGGCTGTTCTATTAAAAAGCTCTTCATGTTTTTTTTTAACTGTAATTATATTCCTAAAGTTTTAATACTTCTCATAAATCTCGATAGCTACAATTGGACATTAATTTCATCGTTTTCTGGGATATATGAAGCGAAATCCATTACTAATTCCTATTTTACAGAAATATACAAATAGTTTGTCTATATCTTTTATCCGACTGAATTCAATAAAGTAAACATCACATTAGGAACCATTTAATTTCCAACTTTTTGAAGTTTAATGGTACATTTAATGTTTCAAAGCGGTAATCCATGTTCAAAAATTGTTTATGAGTATTTAAGTAATATGTTGTTTTAAACAAATTACCATTATTTACTGTTAGTAATGAGAAATACTCCCTGTTTTAATCATTACATGTTATCTCATTTGTTATTTCGAAATGTGATTATAAATTTATCTTTATACTAAAACAAAATAACACTGAAATTCAATTAGATGTTGATCATTAAATGAACTATTCATCAACATTGAACAAGTGATGAAATTTAGCTGTTTACATGTTTTTTTGAAAATAAATGAATTCTCGTTGAGTTTATTTCTGATATTTTCTTCTCAATTGTTTCGATGAAAAAGTTTTTTCTCTTAAACATTCAATCCACTAACAGATTTGTGAGTAAGAATAAAAATGTGTCTATTATTTGGGTGTAGGCTCAGTGAATGATATAGTAGTGTTATTTGTTACAGTAAAAGACCAGTATCTAAATCAACGATCGATTTTCTATTTCGTTTAGAATAATTGATCTTGTTCTGCTTATTGTTGTTTCTCAATCGATTGACAACATTTCTGAAAGCTAAACCTACTAGATTCACTCTTCTAACGAAAATAATGTTGTCTGTAAGTGATTAGTTAGAGTTAGAGTTAGTGGACTACATGATAAGAAAAAATAATCCTACAATCTGTTGAAACGATTTTCAATCTATCAAAGATATTTCGTCTCACAAAAAGTTACTGGTTATTTATATGCTAGAAATCAGTTTTATGAAATACAAAACATGTTTCTGCATAATAGGATGAGGTCAACTGTATGAACTGTACAAACACTGCTCAATAATTATGGATGCATCTGAGTGACCACTGAATTTAGCATAAAATGGTACATTCTAGCTTACTACAATTCATTTTCAAACAGTGTTGTTAAATGAATGCCAACTAAAATGTTAGCATTGAATATTGTATGAATTAATGATCCACTAGAAACTTCATCGGCTTGTTAATACACGATTTTCTTCATCTGTTGTTCAATAGTTTTATAATTGATAACCTCCATAAATACAAAATTAAACCATAATGTCTTTCTTTAAAATAATTTAATATTGTCTCTTTGTTTTTCCCAATGTTTTCAACAACTTTATGTATGTATTCATTACTTCTTTAATCATTCACCATCACAATTTGTCAAATACTTCTCAGTATACATTAGTTTAAAAACGAACTCTTCAATTGTTGATGACCAATTGTTTTTAGTATCGATTATATCAACTCAGTATCAAATCGTAATGTCAATCCAGTTAGTGTGAAATATTTTTTTCTTATTCAATTTCTTATTTTCTTATATGAAATAACATCTTCAATCCTAAAATAACTTTATCAAGAAAATAGTGTGAAAACAAAAAAAACTATGGTAGAAATATTTTCGAATTTTCATCCGAATGGATGCATTTTTTTTAAGAGGGAAAGAGAACTGGAAAGATTGAAAATAATTTCCAGTTGATTTTTTAACTAAGAAAAAAAAGGAAGGAATATTTATTTACTTATTTATTTATTTTGTTGTAAATATGATCTGTTTGTTGCCTAAATTTATTTGATAAAATGTTGTTATTGTTGCTTTTACTATTTTATTTGGATCAGTAGTTTTGTTTTTCTCAGTTTTTCTGACTAAAGAGAAGAGAATCAAAATAGACTTTAGAATGAAAGTTATCATAATAATTTTAGACATACTTCACATTTTATTGTGATTATTAGGTGGAACAGTTACAAAAATGGTTTGATATTCTTGTCAAAGATGTCTAATCACTAAAATAGCTTTGAAAAAACAAAACTGTCATTGAAGAAAAATAACCTTAAAAGATTATTGTTGGTATGTTGAAAATTCACATTTTCAAAACAGGCCTTGGCATCTTATATCAGCTGAAATTTCATTGGAATCACGGAGATATCGAATGGTTGTCTTCTCTCTGTTTAAGTGACTAATATCTGTGTTTAACTTCTGCCGTATTTTCTTGTTTCAGGAATCTAGTCACTATCTAGTGATGCAAACACCATAACTCCAACTAGTCTACAGGTAACTCTATTCATGTATTTTGACATTTGTTGATTGATACCCTACGTTACAACTTCATTTGGGGCTTTACTGAATTTATTTTGAAGTTATTTATCGATGAACATTTGTCCGCTGCTTCCTACTTGATTTATGTTGATCTACAGTTGTTTGTTTATCTTATAATTGCAAAGAATGAAGTACTTCATGATTAAGAGCGTAAAAAAATCATTTCTTTTCCATTCAAAATTTAATACTTTAAGCAAATAAATTACAGTCTACTAAACGAAGAACTATTATTTAAACTAACATATAGATTGAGTTCCGAAGTGAGATTATTATAACCGAAAAAAAGAGATAGTTTTTATTCATTTCTTTCTGATTACCTTAATCATTTTAAAAATTTTAGGTTACCAGTTTATCTCCATAATTTTTAGTTGACTAGTCATTAAATGATTTTTGTTCATTAGTTCGTTTAGTTAATTATTGGATTTAAATATTTTGACTTGTGTACTCTTATTTGTAACAAATATGTCGACTGTACTACACAAGCGTTTATAAGTAATATAAATATTACGTGATGATGAAATTTATTTGAATACTCTTCATTTGAGTAACAATAAACAGCTATTTAAAGCCTATCAAAGAAAATTATTCTTGTCTTACAGAAGTTTATTGCTAAAGAGTTACCATACTATAATCATCATTTTACTTTCTACCGATTTACAATTTCATTGAAATCATGAAGAAGCCGTAATGAAGGGGGTTCAAGTCTCTCAGGTGTGAAGCAGTTAGCCTCCGAAGGCAATCAATGATCGCATAGCATCTAGGATTGATTGAAATTAGACATTAACACCACTGAATGTCGGTGCACGAAACGGATCCGAAGTTCGATTTCCGTGTGCAGGGTCGTGAATGTCACTGCTGATGAGTCTCAAACTAGGACGAAACGGCCATCTAGCGCTTACAAATTTATGAAGGTGGTCTAATATTCATGATTTCAATGGAACTCAACAATATCCATTAACGGTATATTCATATTTAACATTTTATTTTCTTCTGTGATTAGGTTATTTAATGCTAAATTCAGCTAAATAATTATCTGAACTCGAAATAAGGTTGAGAACTCTGCATTATCTTGAATTATCGATAAACATCAACATATATATGGTGCAAATCTATATACTCATTAGATATGCTCAAAAATACACCTAAATTTCAAAAATTTATGATTAGGTGTACAATAAAAGTTTTATTATCAGCAAACATATACTCGAAAGCGAATAGATTATGTTTTATAGTATCCAAAACAACCCTTCTGAGACATAAGCATGTACATAGATTTAGTCTGAACCTCAAAAAGAATATTCTTAAGTGAGAAGTACATACATCCATTACAAAAAGTAAGTACATGTGTTCTAGTTATCACAAAATATACACAAAGCGTTTACAACAATGGCTGACTTTAGTCAGATAACCAATGGTTAGTTCACAACACTGAACATTTGCTTAGTCTTGTCTTGGCAACATTCCACAATGTTCATTCGGCATCAAAATCAAAAAAAATTATAGTTCATGGTGAGTACATTATCTGTTGTCTACTGTGTTATTATTATTCCTACTTTTCTAAACATCAGTCAATTCTCTATATTGTATAATTCCTTTCTAGTAATATTTGTGCTACTGATTTCACTAGTGACCTGAATAAACTATAATAATCACGTATCAAAATTACATGATTAAAATTTTTAATCTTGCTCATATTTTTTAAAAACAACAAATTTCTTACTAAATCAATCATGCATTCATTATATATACAAATATATGTATCAATGAATTACAAAACAATTCATTGTTTACTCATAAGTAGTAGTATCAAATTATTCTCTCTTATTGAGAGGAAAAAACACAAATCATGCAACAGTTCGTTTTTAGAGAAAAAATAATTTTAATAGAAAATTTATTTTGTTCTCTTTCACATCTCGCATGTTATTTCGTTGACAATATATAATGGTGATATTAATAATAATAAAGCAACCATTATTCGCCCTACATATAACACTTTCAAAACATATGCTTATGTTCCTAAGGGTTAAACTAGTGACAATTTGAATAAGCTTTGTGTTGGGGACGTTAGATCCCCAGAACTCACTTGGAATGGTGCTAATTTTGGATTTTGTGTTTTCACGCATGGACTGCTCAGTTGACCTTAAGATCACATTTCCCACTCGGAAAATAATTGACTGTCATTGGTTGATGTATCATTTTAGTATGCTATATTGTAGCTCTCCCAAGGACGTTTCTATGATATATAAATAAATTCTATTTGTGTGCTTGATAACCTCGTATTTCTGGGTGCCTTATCAAGACTTCTTGATATAGTTAACCGGGCCGGGAACAAATGGATTAGAATAGCCTATCGTGTCATTGCATCATTTGTCTTCGCTCTCGTTCACCGAGTAAGGTGAACTCGTAATAGGTTTAAGCATATCAATTGACGAGTATATCACTTTCATAAATCACTTTATATGAAATATACAGTTAAATTATATACAAATTCTTGTAAATAAATACAAAACAATGAACACAATAATATGAGAAGTCATGCGGAAAATTTTTTTCAAAAACACTAAGGAATGTATGTATTATTTCGGTGGACTGTTTCCAACGTTCAGAAGATAATTTACATCACTGATTTACTGAATAATAACAGAAAAATAGGAACCAATGGACAATTGTTCTGGTGTAATATTTTATCAGATGACGTGAATAACAACGTGATCACTAGTAATAAGCTTTATGATGAATTCCTGCATCGATAATCAAAAGTTTCAACAAATTCAATAGTATGTACTAGCTCACTGATGGAGTTCTAGCAATAGGATCCTAAAAAATCGATACTTACAAATTCCTGTTTGTTTTCAGTGGTTCAGTTAAGTTCAATATTTGTCATTTGTTATTTCCAAACTAAACTGTTTCAAAATAGCTTCCAATATAAAAGCATATTTTCAAAAAAGTAACTTTAGGGATATAATTCTGCACGACTTGAAGTATTCAACTTTTTAACACTACTATTTTATTATATTACAATCGATATTTTCACACAGATTAAAATGATCTGACTAATCTATGTTGTTTAGTTTCACCAGAATTAACCAGTTGAGGCAAGTGAAAACAAATTACTTTCATTTAGACGAAACTGAGATTTCGAATAAAATATTTTTATTATTACTTGTAATACTACTAACATTATCATGATTAGTAACTGTAAAATATTCTCGTTTACCATTATTTTTTTCTCATTTCGTATGCTCAGCCAGATAAATAAAAATTTAAAATTTTCCAAAATGTCGATATTTTTTCCGGAGAATTGAAAGAAAAGGTACAACCAATTTTTTTTTCAAATTGGTTTCAAAATTTTTGTTCAATTAATCTTGATAAAAATCGAGGCATCAGGATTCCAATCGTTATAATTTCTGAAAGTAAACAGATAGTTGCATAGATATAGTGTTAAATGAATGAATACAAAAGTTAGCCAACAGGTTATTTTGATCATTGTATCTAATAAGTTAAAGACTAAAAACCTGTTTGGATTACCGAACTGAAATCAGATAAATGATACTTAACGAAAACGGAAATTCAGGTTTAAATTAATTTTACTGTCATATAATTTTATATTCCTATCGATCATATTCAGTTACGTCACTTTAATTAACTTTTTTCGAACAATCACTGATTTTTTTTCAATGCAGTTTAATTATTAACATAATTTTGTTGACAGTCATTTCAAAATGGATTCTCAAAGCTCGAATGAAAGATAATAGCTGGTAGAGTACAACTAGTTCATTCATTGACTTGAATTGATGATATACACCAGTGAATTTTATTAATCTAACGAAGGCAAGCTCGTAGCAAGATCTGAAGTTCTTTCGCAGAGTCACTAGCGCAATTTAATAAGAAGTCTTCAACTGAAATAGAGCAACAAACCAGTTCTCTTTGAGTTTTAGTGATTTTTTAGTTAATGAGAGTCCTTGATGATAATTATTATCCTTAAAGTGAACAATTCTCTGCAAGTCTCTGTTCATAATATTTTTGAATACTTTGTAGTTGACTCCAACTTATAAAAAATGAATAAATGAGTGTTCATGAACAGACGAATATTTTCCATTAACGATAAAATAAGAAATAACAAAAGACTGTAAATTATCTGAGTTATAGCTGTTGGCAATGATTTACAATACGAGGTCATTGTTTCCTTACAGTTTAATGAAACGACAATTATTTGTGTTATTTCAATTAGGCAAATTTTACATTCATAACACGATAAGATTATTTCCCTTATTTTTTAAGTTCTCTTCAAGTTTTGATGACATAGAACGATAACTTAAAATCAGTTTTCTTAAAAATTATAATCTATGTACATACAGTTTAGATCTTAAATGATATTTCTTCACTTTTAATAAGTAAGACAGAGTAGTTTTGTAAATATTTAGAAAATGAGATTCATAGCAAGATTTTTCTTTACATTTTATCGTGGTTTGGTGGGTAATAACGAAATAATAATAACGAAATGTTGAATTTAACTGAAATCAATTTTTTCTTTTAACGAGGATGTGAAATTTCAAGTAAATATCGATTTCACAATTAGTCTTATATTGTCTTAAACTTTTGACCAATACTGATATCTTGCTGATTATTTAACAGACTATCACATTTTAGTCAGGGAAATTTAATAGATAGAAATTAATCAGAGTTAGATACATTGTCATTTTGGGTAACTAACCCCTCAGCAGACACAAAAGTGTTCACGTTTTTCTAATGCTCATCATGAGAACCTATCTGGGGCCAATCATGATAAAAAGCCATGACCAGTGACTAGAATGCTTAACAGCATGCAATCATCAGTGAATTTATTACAAAATAAATTCACTAATCAATCCAAGAAAAACATTCCATTTAATCGATAATCAGTTTCTCTAACCCGACACTGACATAGTAATTCAGAATGGAAACCATCAATCAGTACAAACAAATTCCAGTATACTTACAATTAAAATCTAATTCACCAATTACAACAATTTTCATGTTATAACATTAATAAATTGACATATTATCATGAATGGCATAATTATTACAGAAAGAATATTGTAACTATATATATATATATATATATATACATTATCAAATAGATTACAGTGTGTATATTTATAATTAAGTAAAAATGGCAGGAATATTTGAATGGTAGAAAGGAAAACGGATTCAAAAAAAATAAAAAATAAAACTACACACTACTCTACTTGTCTAATCATATATCATATCATGATTTGTTTATAACATGTTTGCAGACTTTTTGACAACAAATATAAATAAAATGAATAACCAGTTAGTTGCATTCCATTTCATTGAATGAACGATGTAGTATTGCACTTCATCAAAATAAGTTGTTCAATATTCTTTAATTATTGATGAATCATAGTGATGATAACTACTAACTAGTAATATCAGTGAATATCTGTAAAACCATCTAATTGAATGACAGTTATGTTCTATAGTGTCTAGATTCTAAACAAACATTTTGATTTACTAAAAAAAAGATTCATTGTGTCTTCGATAAAAAAGCATTGAACTGAAGACTATGTAAAGAAGGGCATTTTTGTTTTGATGAGGAATCTGTAAGCTGAATTTACTTGTATCTACTTAGTATATTTGCAGTAGCATATTAGAAATGAAATTATGATTGAGATAGTGTTTTCTAACGACCTTTATATATTGCTATATTCTAGAAATTTATAAGCTAACGAGTTAATTCATGTATGCCATTGTATAGAAACATCTTTATACCATTGCTGGGGATGTTAGATCCCCAGAACTCGCTTGATGAACATTTTTATTTTGGATTTATTTCATGGACCGATCAGTTAACCTTGGGATCACATTTCCCACCAGGAAAATCCTTGGCTATGATTGATTACTGTGTCATTTTAGTGTGCTATTTTTGTGACTGTCCCAAGGACGTTTCTATAGAGTATAAATAAACGCAATTTGAGTACTTGGATTGATGGTGTGCTGGCTGGGTGTTTGTAGAATACAATTTCTACACTATATCAAGACTTCTTGCTGATACCTTTGGGTCAAGGGATCACAGTAGCCTACCTGGACGCTGGTTCACTGTTTTGTTCTCTTTATTTGACTAAGGTGAAATCGTAATAGTTCAAGCATGCCTAGAGACAAGCGTAACAACCATAAATTCATCTGAGTTAAAACCATGAACTTTTGGAGAAATTAATCAGTCTAATGTATGGTTGTGATCAGAGGTTGTTGATGAGACATAAGTTTGTGGCAAAGACTACCTTCAACTTGCCCGAAATCTCCACAAGATCTCAAAACATACTAGTTCATGGAGGTTTTGAGAAAAATAACTATAACTTAGCTATGGTTTGTTGAGAATATAGTTGACTAATTGTTTCCTATATTCAAACTTATAAATTATGTTCTCGGTTAGACATCAAGTCAAACTGAAGAAATATAAAAATGTGTTCATCGAGTTTGCCAATCATGGGTTGAAAAAATTTATACTTATTATTGAACATTCAGTAACGAAGTAATATTTACTACTTCACAAGATATCAACTTAACCGTTGAGATGTGAACAGATAGGAAGATGACTCTGAATATATATATATATATATATATATATATATATATATATATATAATCATTTTTATCAGTAGTTTGTTTAATAATACCAACAATAATCACTTTTTTATTCAGTATTTTATGTTTGGTAAAATATGGAAAAATTAAATTTTTCAATGACTTCTTTTGTCTGAATGGGTTACAAAATAGAACAACACTGTTGCAATCAATTAGTTTAATTACATGAAGGTTCGTAACTTCGTGTGAAACTAAGTATCGAGTAATCCCAATAACATATTGTGTCTTTATTTATTAAGTTAAACAAAAATCTTGCTTTTATCTCAACAAAAAACTAAAAGACTAGCAGTAAAAGTTACACCAGGATATTTGAAGTATAATCTAGTTTTTATAGTTGCATCTCCATAATACAAAGGTGATGCGATCACAGTTAAACGTTTAGTTTCTTCTTGTAAATCACGCCAAAATTAACTACAATAAAAGTAGGCCATTGCTAATCACATTCGTTTTAAATTATTGAATTTCAATAAATTTCTTCAAAACCAACAACATGTCTAATTAAACTTACACCCACTTATATTTATAAACTTAATGCACTCAATCATATCAACTTTTTTCATTGCGTGGACACTTCTGGTGATGAATCGCCAAACTGTAGAATATGTTGAGAAATATTTGTTAAAATGTATTCATGGTGAACACAAAGTCAGTCAGTCGGTCAACGTCCAGCATTAACATCAATTTTTATCTTAAAAACAATGTCTGCAAGGAAATACGAAGATTCTATCGTTATTTTCGTACTCTAAAGAAAGCATCTGTCAACAAAAGTTAACTTCTGAATTTCATATCGTAAAACGCTTGACTTAGTTATTGTTAATAATGTAGTATTTAGTACACAATTTCCAAAATTTTCAAACATTTCTGTTTTGTTCTTTCAGCTGTAGCTTAGCTGAATAAATAGAAACTTTTGAAACGTAAAATTTAAATTTTGGGTTTTTTTTTAAATTTTTATCCAATTAATTAGTGTTGAACTTTGCTCACGATAAATTGTTTTTTGTAATCCTCATATCATATGAAACCAATTAGGTAGTAATTAGTATTTTCCCAATGAAAATAATTTACGTAGCATTATGAATAAAGTAATTTAATTTACTAACCAATAAAACCGAAGTGATTTAGGATAATGTTTCATTATAATTTTAGTTCTTTTTGACTCTCTACTCACAAGTTGACCATAGATTAAAACCAGACCTTTCTATTCTATAGTAAGTTCCTTCAAGTTTCAAAGTATGAAATAAGAATCCCTAAGAGATTTGAAGTAGAAAATTTTCAACTCTAACTTAAAACAAAGTTGAACTTTATGAGTCCTAGGTTTTCACTATAACTTAATGAGTATGTTAGAAATAAAAATTCAAGCTATTTGATTCGGATTGAAAAATTTTAAATTATGTAGAAGTTTCAAAATATTAAGTGACAAAACTAGATCACTGTTGGTATTGTAAATAAGTGTTTCTGATGATATTTCAACCAGTTGTTCAGTCATACGTCTATATAACTGATGACGTTGTCAATATAATTAAGGCCTAACACAGCTTTAGATGTTTCTTTTTGACAATGTTTGTTGCTAATCCATATTTAAAACACATTCATTCACCTAACTGTTTCCCCTCACAAAGTTATACATATTAATTGCTGTAAAAGAATGTACATATATTATTTAAGTTGATTGCTGAGCACGTAAACATTATGTTTAATTAGTCCTAACATGGTTTTATCATAGTTTATCCTATAGCCTACATTGTTTGTTCTTCAGAATAGTGTTACAAATAATCAGAGCCTGTTAATTATTAATTTTTTAATGTATAACCAGTTAATGAAGTCATTTAATTCTAACTCCTAAACAAAAGCAAAATAGTCAAACTAAGAGCCGAAAAGTATGAGTTCAAAAAACGAAAACTTGTGAATGATTATTTTACCACTGTATATCTGTTTACCCACTAAATGTAAACTAGCTTAGCCGCTAAAACATGTCTACTCAATGGAGAATATTTTTAATGCAAATAATAAAATTCCTGTTAAGACAGTTTGAAATTTCTTCAGAATGTCTACTTAACAGATATTAGTGAAATTTTCGAAACTCACATCGTTGCCTTTGTATAATTCAACTAATATATAATACAATTTATTAACTTTAGAAAACTAATGGTTTCTGAAGAAATTTTAAATTTATGTTGTAAAATGTTTTATTTAAACAAAATAATTCCAAAATTTAGCATCATCTTTCTTTGATGTAAATTTGATATTTCAGATTTATTTAAGTATATTAATTCTAGCTTTTTCTTTCTAGCTGTTGAGATAAAGAAAGGAATCGACCTCATTGAAAAATGACTAAACAGGAAAAATAATTCACTGATCAGCGGCCTATGCTCCATTAGGAGTAACTTGCATAAATAAAGTATTTACGTATATATATATATATATATATATATATATATATATATATATATATATATATATATATATATATATATGCTTTCAAGGTACAATTCGTAACTAACAGAAATTATCTGCAGTTCAATTCAAAATCAACAGATGATAATTATCCGTTTTAAGATAAGCGAAATTCAATAGAAAATGGGTTAATTGAAGCACAAGGGAATTCGTCCTTTTTCTAAGTACTTTTACCTAAAATAAACATGAAAATTATTAGCTTATGACTTACCTAAGTTACTGTTACTCGTGATATTTCTGATTATTTTGAAAAACCCAGCATTTTTACTGAAAAACTTACTATTTACCAAGGAAAATTAATTTTAATCAGTTCAAAGGAAGTAATTCAAAAAAAGTGGATGAAATTAAATCATTCTCTACAATAAGTTATCAAAATCAATCCTCTGTGACAAGGTCATACATGTACAAGGCTGAAGAGTCCCATATTAGGACGAAACAGGTTTTTAATGCTTTCTGTTTTTCAATGTTGGTCTAACTAAGATCAATCTATGATTTAAGTTAAGAAAATTTGAAAATATCCAAAAAACGTCGACACTAATACAATCAGTTTGTGTATGGTCAAGCTGATAAGTATATATTATTGAGGCCAATTACTAACGTGATAAAAAGTTTCACATAATATAAGATAACAAAACTATCAAATGATCATAAAGCTTTCTAGCAATCACTAAATAATAACATTCTTGATTTCAAGTTAACCAGCATACTAAGATATCAGTATACATGAAGTAAATTAACTGAAATTTAAAAAATTTTATTGACATGGCATGTTGGGAAATTTACATTTATTTACATGATCGATTCACAAACTAAATTAGTTTTTTTGAAATTTTCTCAAAATTATAAAATTGATCTTAGAAGATGCTTCTTACAGATATATCTCCAACTAAAAAACCTACATACTTCGGGCTCCAATATTTTCTCTGAAACCAATTAAAAAATAAAATTCCGTTCACCTAGTACACTTAATTAGCTCAAATAGCTAAACCTGATTAAATAGCATTTATTCTTAATGGTAGTCATCAAAATAGAACTAAACGGATGATACCCCAGTTATCTCACTGAACAGATGCTAATCAATAAGAAATAATTTGTAACGAGTACTTGCACCACCAGATCACTTCAGGTTACAAGTTAAAATGCAAGCTGTTGAATCAAGACTATTTAGCTTGAAAAATTTTGTTTGTCGGGTAATCTGAGGATTACAAATTACATTAAATGTGGATTAGCAGATGCTTCTGACAAACTAGTCTTAGACGAGAACAAAACGCTTGTCCAGTCGTTCCTAGGTTTTAATTGACAGTCAGCTTATTTGCGGTTATTATGAAAACTTCCTTCCCTTTTTTCTACGTTTTGTTTGATCTGGTTTCATAGAATATTTACCATGAATGAAATAATATATCTATACTTAAAAATAATATTGAAAACAACAAGTAATTGAAAAACTTCAAGTAAGCCATCAGTAATATTCACAGATGCATATGACCACAAAATTCTAGTTTCGTTCTAGCCGATGAATTAATGATTGTTTCATAAAGAGTCTTTGTGAGCGTACTGCTCTTCAGTGAAACTGCCTTAAATTACTTTTGAATCCTAATTTCCCCAAACTCGTAGATGTATCTTCCAGTCCAGTGAGAGTTAACAAAAGATCATGAGGGTCTATGGTTTTTCATAGTTTAATTTCAGCCACTCAATATTAAAAGATGTTAAGTTATTTAGGTTAGTTATGAGAATACTTTCTGATTGAAATTAAAGACTGGGCAAACATGATATTGGTTATCACTCAATGATTAATTGATAAAGTTTTAGGAAAGGATTTCAGTAAGGTCTGAAATTAATTTATCATAAATCTCCAATAAAAATCGTGTTCATCTATAATCTGACAAAGAGTAATGGGTTTTAGGTTTGATCAACAAGATGACTTCGTTTATTACGTCCTTTTCTCCTTGTCCTTCATTATTTTTTAAAAAAAACCAGATTTCAAAATATTTGATATTCAGTTATCTATTTCTCCTAAATAATATTAAGTTGTTGATTTTACTATAAAGCAATTCACGTAACTTCTGACTTTGATTTCCTTCCCTCATCTAAATAATCTTGTTTTTTCTTCTCCATTTTCCTATATCCAACCTTACTTTTAACCTCGACTCAATTATTTTTTTACAAAAGCATGAAAAAAATTTTACAGACAAGTTCTCTAAGAGTTTATTCATTTGTTATTTTCATTTTTATTCAACTCAACCTCTTGTTCTAATCACGTTAGATCAATGTTATTATTATTATTGTTGTTGTTATTATTATTATTATTGCTAGTTACAGTAAGCTTTATTCACTTGAATGAATCAAAGCATACACAAATTTCTTTCTTCCGCCTAGAAATTTCAATGTTGATTATGTTTAAGTGTGTATGAAAGCCTAAATAGTGTTTATAATCATTGTTATTCTGCAAAACTAAATGTTTGGTAACTATATTCTAAAAATCTAAGATACAAATATTGATCAATGTTACAATAATTATTATTTTCTGACACACGTTTAACTTAAAAATATTTAGATGAAAAATTTTTATTCAACGAAAATAAGCTGCCAATCATTTTCGCAGTGTAGCATTTTAAACCAGTTTAACTGAAATCGTATTTATGCATGACATAATATTCAAACGTAGGTACTTTTTACTTTTTCAAAACATAGAAGATCAAAATTTACTAATCACTGTCATAGCTCCGTTTAAATTCAGCAAAAAGGAGTACGTACATAAGATTTAAAAATATAACTGGTTAGTTTAGGCAAACCTGAAACACTAAAGCTTATCGACATATTCTTCCAGTTATAAAAAGCTCCTGAGCAAGATAGTATACGAGAAAATTTAGAGATGTTTCTAATTTCGTTGCATTTATTTTCTGTTTGTTTTCAGAATTCGTAGGAATGTGATGAAATGTATCCAAAACTCGTAAATTCAAAGAATTGTTAGGCAAAATTATAGAATATTGAATAAACTGAATGGTGTTTTTTTGAATTTATTCATGTCTATATCTTACTAACTATTATGGTTGTTTCAGTAACATTATGTACATATATATTTATCAAAAAGTTCTCAATATATTCATGATCAAGGGTTGATTTGTTTTCATTACTGACATACAATATCATAATAAGACTATTATTAAATCTAGTTTCAATGATTAGTTTAACAGAATAAATCAGGAGATACTATGTCTGTGACCTCAATGGAAAACGTTTCAACCACAAAAAGATATCAATATGAAAATTAATTTACGGTTAATCAAATTTTGGATAAGTCAATTATTAAGTAAATATACAAACCTGAAGTCCTAATTTACTTAGTCTTAGAATCTTTCGACTGAAATGAACCTCATTATTTGAGTCGGGACCAATTCAATGTGAAAGAACCTCTGAAGAATTAAATCTAGAATAGGAATGTTGTCGCATTCATGAACAACTTTCAAGAAATCGTAGTCGTGTGCAATAAATTTCTTTTTATTAGCCTTAAAGATGTCTAATTTTGACTGTATTTCTAACCTATGTTGGTTTATTATGAAGCATAAAATTCAAAATACGCGATGCACCTTAGAAACGAAGAAAAATGTGGTGAGTATGGAATAAAAAGTAAAAGCAGAACATCACCATCCAGTCAAGAGAATGGAGCAACATGAAAACATTTTCAATGAATATTTATCCAAATTCTAGTTAAATCCAACTATAAAAAAACAATAAGTTATACAAAATAATATGATCAACTCTAAACATGTGGTGACATGTATTAGGCATTTTTACACCATGATGATAGAATGAATGTAAATTTCTCCTTGAAACTTTTTCTTTTCACTCCACTGATTTAGCAATTCGAATTCGCATTCTTACACGTAATAACTCTTAGTTCATAACTGTATTGTTTAAACAACAAGTGATTTAATAATCCATACACACGACTACTCACAATCAATCAATAAAGCGGAATGAAATAAATATTTACTAAAAGAAGCCTACTCATGGATTAATTTCTTGACACAATAGTATAAATTGGTTTATACCATCAGTGTTCTTCATCGTCGGCCTTGTTTTCATTTCAAAATACTCATTATCATTTCAAATATCTTCACACATAGTCATTCTCTTAACCATCTGTTAATTTTCTCTCATCTCATTTCTCAAATAAAATAGTTATATCAATTGTTGTTTCATTATGTACTGGGAAGATGAACAGCTGTAGTGTTATTTCAAGGATAAATTACAAATTTATATCATTGTGTTTATGTGTGGGTGTGTGTTGGTGTGACATACATAAGCATTAAAGAAGCCAATTGAGCGGTACAAACGAAAACTATACAAAGATTAAAGAGATAATATCATAATAAAAATGGAAGATTTTTATTTCTTACAAAAAAATTTTTTAAATGATGACAATCAAATTGAAAACTTGTGGTAATATAGAATTTCAAATCCAAACGTTTATGGATGATGAAAAGAATTTATTTTGTTCATAGAAAGAAAATATGATGAAATTGTTACAAATCATAATTACTTTGTATCGGTCTATCTTTAAATTGTATGAATGAATGTAAAGTGTTATTCACTTTCGAATTCATTATTTTAAAAGAAGTTGAATTATCGCTTGTCGAAGATCATCATCATAACTCAGATTTCAGATAAGCGAAAAGAACCCTTCATACTTCTTACAGTTAAAATCAACAGTTCATAAACAATTTAGATTAAAATGTGATCCCAATGAATGAAATTCCAAGAGTCTAACTTGTGGTGAACAGCAAATAATTTCAGCCGAGCAGTATAACACTTGAAAAAGAGAATTATTTTAAATAATGGAAACAAGATGAAAGATCTTCTTCCAAGGTTGGTTTAGTTGTAGAATATTTACATGAGGATCACTGACCCTGGACTCTTCGAAACTTCTGGAAATTATTTAAAAGTTATTTCAAAAACACATTTACAAATATCAATGTTTTGACTTTGACGAATATTTTTTTCAAAGATACCATTTGAAAAAGTGATTTGTTCAGATTCTTTTTTTAGATTTTTAGAATAATTAAAATTTATTCTGCTTTATCGTATGGCGAAATTCTTGTGGCCTCAATTATCATGATGCCCTGCAACTTTGTTGAAAACTGAATGAAAATCCCATCTACAAATTCATATGGTCATTTTATCCATAACATTCAAGATTTTTCTTTGTATTGTTTTCTATCAAAAATTTGTTATATCTTGCCTACTTTTGAAATTCAACAGAACTATTAACATCTGTATACTTTTTATTTGTATCCTTCAAAACAACTGCATTTGTATAAATTAAATGTAACGTACACTTTCGTGAATTTTTGTAGTTCATATAATCAAAATAGTTTGCTTAATTTACCAGTATGATTAATCAAAAAAAGTGCCTGTCAGTAACATCCTTTATTCTACATAATAAAATGGATTTTTGGACAGTCAACCGGATATTCATACTTCAGTATTACATCATACAGATTAGAAATTCAAATGAAAAATTGTGTGAAATTTTTACCAAAACTAATTAAGCTCATAAAAATCTTTAGCTATTTCTAATTTAACATCACAGGTATTAATTACAGATCAATTTACTCGATTCTGCTGATTACTGATGTCATAATTTCATCGTAATTGACTTCCTTGTTGACAGGTTTTTTTTTTTATTTGATGAGTATTACTGTTAGAAAGTTATTTACACTAAAAAGTCTCAAATTATAACACAGGGTTTAGGAACCGCGTTTCAGAAATAACCATGTATAACTACTGTGGCTCATAATTGTGATGGATGTTCTCTAAATGTAGTTAACAAAATTAATATTTTAATGAACATCTAAACTATCTATTACTTTAAAATTTACATATGCAAGTGTGTTATCATGTCTTTGAAAATAATTTCTCTGTTGAATCTAGCTGTGATGAATTATTATTTATGAGTGTTACCAGCATTGTTCATGTTAAGTTTTATGTAAGTAAGCAAATATGAAAAAGTTGTTATATAAAATATTTTGAGCAATAAGATAAACTGGTACTTATCACATTTTTATTTCAGCTTTCATAGCCCTCATTTGAGCAGCATTTTAATATTTACTCTTTCTTTGGTACATAAAACAGAGGATTAGTTGTATTAGTTCATTTATCGCTCAAACGCATATATTATGACAGACCAATGAAAATAATTTTTATTGATATTCCAATTTCGAAATATCTATTTCCATTTTCTTCTTTAGTTGTAAATAGTCATTAACGTTCCATAATTGCACTAGAATCTCCCTACGTAATATTAAGCGTCCGTGATAATTGATGAGTAAAAAAAAAATTTTTATGATAAATATTCTATCAAAACGATTCATAACCATCTATCCTCATGTATTTGTTCCATCACGTAACACTTTCGGTTTTACACATTTGAAATCATCAATCAATCATTGTTAGACCACCATTAGGAATCTGGAAGCACTGCACGGCCGTCAAGTCCTGGTAAGGGACTCATCACCAGTGTGCATCCACGACTCCGGCACACCGCAGGATTCGAACACGGGACCCTCGGTATTGTGCACAAACGCCTAAACATCGGACCACTGGGCCGGCATCCAACGGTGTTAATGTCTGACTCTCATTGATCTAGTGATTTTGCGCGACTTCACCCATTTGTCTTCGATAGTTACTGTCTACACCCGTCAAGGTTGAACTCCACTGGTCACGTCTTCTCAACTAGAACTCCGAGAATCTCCTCACGAAGCTAGTCACTAGTGAGCACTGTTACGATATTATCGGGCAGAAGATTTCGTTACATATACACAACTTTTAGAGTGAAATGGTTAAGATATTACTATAAAAATTTCGAAATAGTGACCACATTTTCTATGATGCTCAAATAGCTGATGACTTTAAAAACAAAACAGCTCCGATTCCTTTACAAGACATATAACCGTACTTAGAAAAATTACATAATCTTGTCAAATATATTCATGAAAAATACAATCTCAATACCTGAGCCAACTATCATCATACGAAATTCACAAATATAATCCATTAAACAACTGAAACAAAATTGAATTCAGTCATCTCAGTGGCAAAAGTTGATCTTTAGGCAAAAAGTTTATCCTTAATATTTTTACTAAACATTTTGTAATTCATTTTTATTTCTTTTAATTGATATAATAAACTATTATTACTAGTAATCTGTAACATTCAAAATGCCATAATTGTCTACGTACACGCATGCACGCATACATACATTAATAGAAATAAATACATTTTAATTTAGTTCTCTTCTTTCAAACAAACAAACAAAAAAAGTGCACCTTCCATCAATTTGACAAAATGTCAAATGAATAAGAACTATTATATAATTTAACTTACTATCCAAGTGATTTATCTAAAAAACCAAATTATTATTATTAATTTTTGAATGAAACTTAGACTTTTCCACTCTCTCTCACCCACTCCCTACTGTTTCATTTTATAATCCTGGAAATGAGAAAAAAAAACATTTTCATTTATGAAACAATTTTTCTATTTGTCATTGTCAACAAATTATTCACTCATTTTTTTTACTTTATAAAAGAGACTTTCAGAAAAGGATGAAGTTTTGGTCTAGATATTTGTGGAAATGAGAGCTATCACTTAAATATATATATATATATATATATATATATATATATATATATATATATATATATATATATATATATATATATATATATATTTGTATATCTGGAAACACCACGTCAGTTATTGGCATTTTTTTCCAGAGAATTATTTGTAAGCTAATATTTCTAATGTGATGTTGAATACTGAATGATATCATTCAATTTCATACTCAATTTCATTAAATATAGGGCTTTTTTCTGCATTTTTATTCAGTAGGAAAAAAAAGGCTGAGAAGGGATTATTTCCAATGTATATATCTATATATATTTATGGCTTATAAAATGGTTACATTATTGTAGTAATATTTTCTAAATGAAGCATGAAATTTCAATTTCGTCATTTTAGTTAAACAAATAAATTTATTACTCATTATTTCTTTTCATTATAATTATTAATAGAATTTAATAATTTTTTTGAAAAAAAATAATTTTTATTAACTAGATTGACATTTTGTGCGTGATAACTGTTGAAGATAAGAATAATGAATCTATACTTGTGGATATGTCTGAATTTTCCAGTTGTATATATGGTATATATTTACATAAAAATGACATTATGACAAAAAAATTAAACGTAAATTACACATCAGTCATATTCATTTACTTGTAAAACAGTAGATTACAATGCAAAAAAAATTGGTTAGGATATGATTATTTTTGTTTAAAAAAATATACCATAGTCATTCATAATATAATTTAACTTATTCAATTGTAAAATTGTAGTGAATAATTCTTTATTGAAGATTTTGGTGCATTCTAAATACCAATTTATTTAGAAAAATTGATAGAATGAAAATCATGAATGTACATAGATGATACCTCTTCCAGTCAAACAATTTGGAGAAAATGATTAATTCTTCTGGATAAAAGGTACACATTTTGGCGTGGCACAACTACTATGGTGTAATAGTTATTCCCGTATTTCATTTAGTTTTTGGTGTATTTGACCTCACTTTCCGCTCGGTCAACACTCTTTATACTATATTACAGTGATTGATTATTCTTTTTTAGGTTGTTATTCTCTTTTGACAATCAGTGTATAGACATTGATTAAGGTTGTCATTTCTGTTGGTTTTGTGTTATGTATTACTTTGGTTGCGTTGATTTCTGATGTGAGGAGTCTTTTGTTAGTGATATTTCGGAATGACGTGCATTGATGTGTCCGCTGTTTCGTATAGTTTTGTATGGTCAGCTAGAACGAATTTACGTTGCACTTAAGAAATCGATTTGGTTTCATTTAGCTTATGAGAGGTATGGTGATTTTTTTCGATGTTGGCAAATATCCGGTTGAATTTGATATTACTACAATTGTACATAAGGTATCGTTTTCCACTGATCATGGGATTATAGTCTTCTATGAGTTTTATTTTTATCAGATCTGCTTTCCACTTCTGTGGTGTCTTTTCGTTGAGTTAGTCACTGTCAGTTGCTTTATCCAACTTTTAGTATGAGCTAATCTAGTAATGTTGTTGTCATCATTCATCTGACTTTTCAAAGATTTCATTATTAGATTACTTGATCTTATATGTGTTGCATTCCATAGATTCAGGCTATCCTGCAGTTTTTTTTCGTCGCTAAGATAGATAATGTTATACAGTCAGATAACTGATCAATTGGGAGCTGTTTTTGATCATTTATATCTAGAATCATTCATGAAGCGACGTTTGGGACTGTTTCCAATCTAGTCTACTCCTTTTTCTTAAAAAATTCTCGTTCATAAATGAAAATGGGTTTTATTGAGAAACCCATCAATTAAGTTTTCGGACGGAGGGTGACTTTCATAGATCCTAATATCAGTATGATTTTAAAGAATTTCGTTTTGACTCTTCCGATATAAATTTGTTTGTGTTATCAGGTTTCACATCGTTCCTTATAATCGGCCCAAGATATCTAAAAGGTGCTACTTTTTCTAGCTTCTGTTTGTCTACAGTTACCGTTTTATCGCTATTTACTTTATTACTTTCACGTTCGTTTAATCACAGAAAATTTGCGTGCCTCGCTTCTTTACGTTGACTGCTCTACATCACTGAGTGTATCATTTTGTATTTTCTTCATCAGGGTTGTCCAACCATTTTAAGTACAGTTCCATTTTTGTTTAATTTCAGCTTTTACTTGGTCTCCTTGCTCTTTTTCCAGCGTTCAGTGTTAAAATTTTGTGGGGTTGTTATATATCTTACTGCTTTAAATAGGGGCAGTTTTAAATTATTGCAAGTTAATATTTTCATCTATTAGTTTATCAAGTTTTGTAGCAAAGGCTTTAATCATGGAGTACTTACTATATTGTGCTATACATTCTGTTTTTGATTCCTTTAATTGGTTAGTTTGTTTAGCTTACCTAATTTTGCTCATATGAATCCACTAATCTACATGGAACATACGAACAGGCTGATACTCTGTTCAGTATTTTTGTTATTGATTTCGACTGTAGCAACTCTAGCGCAGACTTCCTGAATCATTAAACGATCCTATGTATACTTTGATTTATTGATTTATCTCACACTCTGGAGTGAGACAATGAAGTGATATCCATCACGTGATTTGTTAATTGTATTAGTTCATGAGATTGAGTCCCATGATTCTGCAAGAACTACAGCGAAGTGTCTGTTAGTTTTTATTCTCCATATGAATGATAAATGTTTTAATACTGAATTACTGTCCGATCATATCAATTGAATTACACGTTTTAGTGGCATATTATTACCCATTTAAATAAATTTGATTACTTGCTTTTTCAGCTAAGAAATAACTAGTTATTGATAATCCCCTTGTTTGTTACTTAAAAAAGTAATTATAAATCATTCAAAACGTCTTTTTAACAAATAATTTCAAAGATACAATATAAATAGTGAAAGGTGTACAACTTTAGAAAATCATTTAAAATGCATATAAATACGGGGAGAAAATCGAGAAAGATTAGTGAGAAAAAATCCACACAAATAATGTATAAACAGTTGTATTACTAACAATGCTCCTATTATTGAAAGTAATAGCAATAATTGGATTTCTCTCAAAGAGAAATCAAGACAAAAAAAATCTTAAAAATCACCAATACAGACAGGTTACATTAAAAATGATCAATTCAAATAAACCAATACATTTCTTTTCCACAATGTGAGTTTTATTTTTAGAGAGATTTTCACTATAACAGAAAATTTCCTTTATTGACTTCTGACTTCAAGGATTCCTTTGACGCTGATCATACAGATCATGAAGTCCTACTCACTAATAAGCCTGGGCTGAAAAGTTTTAAATTAAAACCAAACAGGATACCTTAGGTCTTCAATAGTTCTGTATTTGATATCTTTTTAAACATTCAATACATAGTAGTTTTATCCTGAGAAATAGTAGTTAGGGTTTATTTAAGCGTTTACCGTTTGGTCTCTCAAAAAACTAGGTCAATCAGTCACTCAATTTCTGGTAAACATATCACATGTACAAAAATCCTTCAATCTTAAAAAAAAACTATAACAAGGCGTAATACCTATGAATACATTAGTTCAATATATATATATATATATATATATATATATATATATATATATATATATATATATATAGTAATTAAAGATTAGTCATGCACTTAATGCTATCGATTACCGTCATTCTAGTAGAATTATTATCTGATGAATAAACAACAGATCATATGAACAAAAAAACAAGGAACAAACACTGATGAAAATGTATTATTATGTTTTGAGATAAAAAAATAACTATACTTGCTTGAAGTAAGTGAATAAAAACTATTCCTTCCAATGATGTTCATAATTATTATAATTAAAAATTAAATTGACAGTTTACTCTCCTTCTCCGTCTTCTTCTTCTCTTTATTTGTTTAAATAACAAACAAAAATGGCATAAATGTACAATTCTTCATATTCTCCTATTTTTTCTTTTGTATTTATGTTTATGCAGAATTCTCTATTGTTCTCATCCTATTTGTTTTGTTTCGGAAACTTAATGTGTATGTAATTTAAGGAATAAATAGATTGTGTTTTTAGAAATTACCGGCGATCACTAATGACAATTTAATAAATTGTAAGCGAAGATAAAAAAAAAAGGAATCAATTTGTTCTATTTTCAGAATCACTAAAATAATGAAGGGTTTTTATTTTTTTTTTCTAATGACTATGACAATGTGAAAATGCTAAAAATAATGCATAGTCATGTGAACAGTATGGCTTCCTTAAAAAATATGTATATATATCTATATATAATGTGAGCATAGAAAATTTATATTATAGGTAGAAATATGTCATTATTTTGTAGTCGTTTTTTTGTTTGGTGAGTTTTGGAACTAATGTAAACATAAAAATTGAATGGGTTTATTTGTATCGATTACTCAAAAAAATCAAATGATTTACTGGATACTTGATGAAAGCTTATTGGTAGAAATTGATGACAACTAAATATCAATACTGTTTGATGGGTTATATTTGTGATTTTGTTTATCTGTCTACATGTTGATATTATGTAAGGCATCGATTGGCAATCAGTTCAAGTAAAAATTCCTTATACTTGACTTATATCAATTTTTAAATAACTCACCAACCACGTGCCCTACCTTCCTCCTTTATCTATGCTTGGGACCAGCAGTAACCCTAGAGGGGCTCCTGACGGAGTTAACCCCAATATCCTCTTGGAGCCCCTCTGGATAATGGAAATTAAAATAAAAAAATTAATTAAAAACTATACATATAATCTTATTTACAGTTATCGGTTTTTAGTGTTAAGCGCTTGATGCTTTTATATAGAATAAAACAGATCCATAAAAGATTAAGGGTATTTGTGTTTTTGCATTTCATCATTAAAACTGGATAATTTAAGAAGTTATCAACAATGTTCAATCAATTTCACACTATTGTTGCGAATTATTAAACTTTACTTTATCCTAATATCTCATCTCTGTCACTTTTTTACATTACTTAATATTCGCCAACCCCAACAGTTTGAAAACTTTTTATACTCGAAGTATTCTTTCTTTGATATAACATGAACGATAATCGGAAATGAATCGTCCTAGTACTTTTGAATTAAATTAATGATTCTGTATATAACTGATTCTTGAAGACAAATCATTTGAGTATTAAGCTACATTCAATGTTAGTTTTCATCATAACAGGCATACGTTATCCGGAAAACAGGTGAAAACAGAAGATTTTAGATTAAGCTGTTTTAATAACTGAATAACAATAAAAAATGGATCATTGAATTTCATTTCAGTAATTGAAAGGTCTTATGATCTCAGCAACCAATAAAACTTAGTAATTCTCGCTTACATAGTTTCGTGAGTGAGTGCTTGCAAAAAATAATAGGCTAGCATATAAAGGCAGTTCAGTAATTCCTCTTCGTATGGTTTTAATTGATGAGAATTACATTCTAAAAGGGTCTTTAAAACCACCGGATTATAGTGATAATTGTACCTACACTAATAATTAGCTTTGAAATAAAATTCCTATTCTACTCAGATCATATGAGTAGTGACGTTTACATTAATCAGGAATGAAATGGATACTTCCATCTACTGTCCTAAAGTTATTTTTCTTACACAAAAGTACTTAAGTATCTTTAAGTGTACCAGTTGACTCCAAGATTCTCATTTAAAGTTATTGTGCTTTTAACAAAATTTAAAGGATACAGTTTGTGATCTTGAGTGTCTGTTAAGATAGTTTAAACTCTAAATCGATATCTTTTGTTTTACCAGCAAACAAATGAACACTGTCACACATAATACCCCTAATTTTAGTATCTTAAATTATGTATAATCACATGAGAAATCAATATTTCCACACACAAATAAAGCGAAGCAGCTAATTAAATTAATAATTATTTCGTTAATAACTTTCGTACGATAGCATTCAAAGTGAGAAAGATTACACTCCTCGCCTTGTAAATCGATTAGAATCTGCAGTCAACCGACAATTCTCGTTATCCATATTTCCTGCAGTCTGTTTTTCTACAGAGAAAAAAAAGTTAGTAGAAAAGATTAATCTTTTGATCAGTATTTGAAATACTTACTTCATTCTTGTCACCAAAATTAACCTGAAGAACTAAAATATTATCATCTTTTAAATTGATTGAATTTTTAATTTAATATTTATTTATCTATCTACCCAAATGATTAGCAAATAAACAGGTACATAAGTAAATAATCCCAACTTAGAAGTATAAGTAATCCTTATACAAAACTATTTGGTAAATAAATATGGTAGATTAAATTATAATTATTCATTTTACGTTTAATTACCATTATTATCATTACTATTATTATTGTTATTGTCATTATTACTGACGATATAAACTACCAGAGCTACCAATATTCCTTGAAATTTAATTTAAACGGCAAAACAACCAATCAATACTACTGGATTTCTTTATGTGTAGTAGCGTAATAGTATAATTAAATTTATATCTTTATTCAAAGCTCAGTTGAGTGGTTATACAGAAAAAAACTAGTATGAATTATGTTAAACTAACTACTACCGAATGGATAAGTATTGATCACAAATGAGAAAAGACTATATGCAGTAAATTGCCACTACTATGCTTTATATTTTTATTAAATTATCAAAGTCAGGAAATGATAAGGACCGAAAATAGAAAAAAGTTGAAGTGGAGATGGTATTTAATCTGTGCTATGACTACAGCCTAAATGAACAGAAAGCTCTCGAAAAAAGATTCTTCTTTTTAATAAACACTCAGATATATTAAACAATTTACTCTCATCCTATTGTTCTTAGATTTTCATTACTATTTAACATCTTAACGGTTTGTAATTTGCAGTTGTTCATTATCAGAATGACAAAACTAGCACTTTGAATTGACGGTTTCATACTATCTGGGTTTGTAATTTTGGGTTACACAATTGAAGGGTCGACTTACAAATACTGTTTGAGAACTTTTCTAAAGATCAACAACTGGAAAATACAAATCCATAAAAATAATGCCTAATATCTCCATGTTTGAACTAGTTGATTGATGTAGTAACTCACTAGTCGCATGTCCAGTGTTTGAAACAAAAGTTGCTACTTTTGAATCCTAATGTAAACGTTAACACTGTAATGAAATTCCATTTAAATGAGACAGGAATTGACTTATTGAATTCGACAGTTGGTTGCTATTTAAAATATATTTAAAAGTCTGCATAGCTGAATATTGACGTTACATGAAACAATAAACTTTAAAATTAACATCACACACTGGCTTTAGTTAAACATCTATTTCAAGCCTTAAAAGAGTTGTGAAAATGATTCGTTCTGTTATGAGACACCTCAATAGTGTCCACCCACAAAGATACCGGTTATTAAACACATGATCTTCATGGTTGCCACTGATTATCTGACCTTTAGAATATTGAGCCGAGATCCAGTAGTGTATGCCTTTACCCGTCCTCAGATAGGTAACTGCTGCATCTCTGATATGGCCATAATTCACTGGCCACTACTTCTAGCTGGGAATTTGTAAGTCAACTCTTGATATATCATAAGTCCGTGGATCTCTGAGCTAAAATAAATTCATAATGGCGAAAATCTACGTTACCAGAGAAGAAAATATCTGACTGTATTCAAAAGTATATTATAAAATAAATAAATATCACTTGCTGAACGAGATCTATTACTGTACACTGACTTTGAATACGTTCTCTGAAGACATCAGCATTATATCTAACCAGTTTCTATTCAGAATATAATGTATAGACTAATGTATTAAGTTGTAATGAAACCGTACTACCGATCGAATTTATACCAACTTATAAAAGTAACTGACACTTAGCTGTCTGTCTCTGATTTGTTTTTAAAAACCCCAGTATTTTTCAAATGAATCCATGTTTTATTTCCTCCTTAGAACAGATTTCCTACAAGATTATGATTGTATAAGTAGTATTTTGCTTTCTATTTATTCTGAATTACGATTTTGAAAAAACTAGTAAATTATCACATCTTACATCATTCACTAGCGTACCTACAATAACTACATACCATAGTTAATATATCATGATATCATGATTAGAAGAAATCAATTTTAGCAGACCTCAAAAAACTAACTTAAATTTTCGGATATACAAGTGTCGATTATTATTGGGATGTGCTCAACCGGAATGATACATTTCTTTCAATTGTCTCTGATTTTAAGTGGCACTTAAAACAATTTGAGTTCACGAAATGTTGAATGTTAAACTAAGTGGTTATAATTTAAAAAGCTTGTCACGAATCTATATGATTCAGTGATACTTCCGTTTCAGTTTTTTTCTAGTCCCAGAATAACTCAGTATCAATATTATTTCTGGTAAATAGCTTACTAGATTTATCAAAGTTGAGTCTGATGAAACAGTTAGCCTACAACAAACATTAAAATTATGACATTTCTTTAGGTAGAATAGTAGGATTTGTCATGAAAATAATAAATCTTAATAAATGATATGCATTTAGTCATCAGTAAATAATTCCAAAAAGGATTTTATGATGTTCTGCAGAAAATCTCTTCCTTTGAAAGGTCATTCTGATCCGATACAATAAGTTAAACTACTGACTTTATTAAACTGTGATAGAGTTAGTTTACAATTTGATGAATTTAGAATTTCTCATTTGTCATGAGGTTTAAAAGTTGAATATTCATGACTGAGTGATCTAAAAGTTGGATAAAATTATTTAACAATGTTTCTTGGTTTTAAGTTATTCTCTAGCTAAAATTGATCTGGAGCAAAAATTAGTTTTAAAATATGCAGAGGTAGATCATGGATAGCAGTAGAAGTAAGGACACACATTCTCTCCCATCTGGGACTTGTCTTTGGCTTGATGTATCTGCATCTCAGATTTGATATTCACTCAGGAACTAAAACTCAGTACCTAACGCATCAAACGCCATCGTGTTATCCACTTAGATACGGAGTCTCGATAGCCACTGTCTAGTGAAATAGGATGAAGAGTAATTCACTTGTATTGATTGCTTGAATATTCCTCTTCATAGCTACGACTTAATTTATCGATCTGTTCGACATCCTGTGTGGATAGCCTTGATGTCGTCTCTGCTAAGAATGCTTGTAAGCCGATGAACATTTGCCAAGGAGACTGATCAACTGCAGTCTTAATGATTAATGGGAAGATTGAAATAGTTTTGAAACAGTACATATTTTTATACACAAAACCTAAGAATCAACTAAATAGTTTGTCAATATTTTACAACTTTATTTATTTCGAACAATGCGAACAGGAGATTTATTGATATTGTTTTATGATATAAGATTCTGAAAGACTTCAAATTTATAAAACAATAAAAATTCATATGTTTTCTAACAGAACTCACAAATCAAACCTCAGAATATATTACTACCATACTGCTAACCAGTGCTTCCAATTTTCCAATTGTGTCCTAACACTGATTGATTAATGGTTTGAACGGAACTCAACATTCTCCTCAACCTTATAATAACATCAAAAAGATTGTTTGTTGCCTTGAAAGTCTTACTTACCACAACAGTCTGAATTCTCCCCTACTCATATTGACGACAAAAGAGCAAGTTGTTTTTTATAAACAAATTCCTTTTACAAGCAACTTTCACTCCCAAGAGTCTCAGAAAGCTGACCCGAAGACGAGTGACTAATTCCTAGAGGCATTCTACTGCGAAAAATGAGTATTTACGAATATCTTTTCAACTAGGAGGATTATTGATATTTGTCTAAATTTCGAATAAACAAAACAACAATTTCAGTAATTCATATTCGACTCCTTACAAGTACTTGTAAGCACAAATAGAGGTTATTGGTTCATTGCATATCATAAGGCAAGTACATTTCTTACTTTTCACTAGTGGCCTATTTTAACATCTCAAATAGATTCATTTGAACTTTTAATAAAGCATAACAAAGTCAGATTATATTATCTGATTTCAGGGAGCTGAAAACATATGAACTTTGAAAGTTATAGAACTCCATCAACGTAATTTTTTATAACAACGAAAAAAGTGCTTCTGAAGAATAAGAAATAATGGGCTAATTGACACTTTGAAGTTGAGATTGAAATACATTAGCAGGATGATTTGAATGAACGATTAATAATTTTGAACAATTTCCAATAATTTTGAGTAATAATTATGAATAGTTAAATGTTTACTTGATCAATAGATTACTATATTTATTCAGAACGACTGGACTGGTGTAAATTAACATGTGGTTAAGATCAAATTATTTTTACCCTGGACTAAATCTTGAATCGTGTATTCATATCAGTTTTATATTAGCGGAGGTGAATACAGGTTAGCAGTAGAATCAAGGACGCTCAGTCCGTCCTATTTGGGACTCTTGTTGGGCTTGATGTACTTGCATCTCAGAGTTGATGTTTACTCTACGACTCGAACCCAGTCCAGTTTGCTTCCTTGTTGTCCACTTAGCTACCTAGTCCTGAAAGCTAGTAGTTTTTGCAATCAGGTGAAGTTTAGTTCATTTGTTTTGGTTGTTTATGACAAATCTTTATCTCCTTGAAGAATTCGAAAATGACTGATTAAACGTCATTACTTTATATACTCCTCGTATAACAAGATGATATCCAATGCATACAACTATATTCAAGTTAATTATTTATCAGTTAATAAATGTCATATTTACCACAGGAAACATTACCTCATGTCAAAAAAAAACAATCTATATACGCCAAAAATTGGAATGACCAACTACAGCTATCAATAATAAACATTTATTTGTGACTAGAGCAGATTATGACCTTATTTTATTAGGTCCAATCAATATTACATCAAAGCATAGTTACCACTTGTGATAAGTACAAAGTCAAGAGTAAATAAAAAATAAAATGTAAGAGGAAAGATGGATGACGTTTCTTCCTAGTTCGAATTAATTAGATTAACTCGATAGTTTATAACGTAACCACTTTTTCCCTAATCGGTACCGGATATGAAGAAAAAGAAATCAGATGTATATGGTATGTTGTTTGAAAAAATCGTATGGATATTAGAATTCTTTTTACACTGATACGTTAGTGATACATGTTGTGATAGTATATCTAAATATTCGAAAACAAAAAACAACTTCATCTCGATGCTATAGAATTCAGTTTAAGAAAATTTAGATGCACATTATTTGTGATTAAAGTTTTCAGTATAAACCTGATTTATGTTAATGAAATAGTTAGAAATGTACTTTAAAGCTTTTTTTGGTGGATAATTTTCTGTAATTCTGATCAGACTAATTAGTATACAATGCACCTATTTATCACCTAATAAATACTGAGTAAATAAAAAGTGTATATCGAAAAAATATACATACAACTACAATATTGACCCTTAAATTTCCATAGAAAATTAGGGAAATTGTTATATTTTTTTGTGACCTTTAGCCAGAAAAAAAATGATAATAAACTGAACTAGGATGGAAATTATTTATTTTAAATTTAAAATTAATTTAGACTACAACAAAATAATTTCTATTGTTCGACAAAGCTCACACCCACAGTCAATGACCTCGTGACTTGGTCACATATTCAGTTTTCTTTCAACTCACCTCTGCAGTATCAAGCATTGCTCGTCAAAGTAGGCAGTGGTTGGGCATGCAGTTCACATATCATAAACACCTCACCAACCTATTTGCCTATTTGTTAAAAATTATATGACTAACCTGATCACTGCTCACACGATCATCCTAAGAAAATGTAGACAGGGATTCAAAGACAGATACAAGTATTTATTATTATTATTATTATTATTATTATTATTACGCGAAATACTTCGAATCTGTTGACCAGACACCATCTACAACAACATTCTGTGGGAGAGAACAAACCAGATTCCAGCAGGGAAGGAAATCTTGAAGAAGCTCTGGAATTGGATAGGACACACATTGCGGAAAGCACCGAACTGCATCAAAAGACAAGCCCTCATTTAGAATCCTCAAGCTCAAAAGAAATGAGGAAGGCCAAGAAACACATTACGCCGAGAAAGAGAGAAAGACATGGAAAGAATGAACAACAATGGGATAGAACTGGATAGGGAGGCCCAAGAGAGATTAGGTTGTTGAATACTGGTCGGCGGCCTATGTCCCGTTTGGGGAACAGGCATAAGTAAGTAAGTGAGCAAGCAAGTGATTTGAAGACGCTTATTATCAAAAGCTTTTAGCTTAAGAATCGTTTCTACTCTCGTAGCTAGCTTTTATAGCTATAAAGCAAAACACAGCTGAGTACTCTATAGTATACCATCCCTTTAGTATTCAAACAGATATGTTCCCTTCTCTGTAAACGACGCATACTGAAAAACAAAGACTTGGTTTTTTAAATCCGTACCAGCATTTGATCAGGTACAAACCCGTTACCTTTTTAAGCGAAGTGGTTACCACTTATCACTATTGCACGCCTTGAAGAAAACCAGTTTATTGATGAAATTTTACTTATAGAAGGAAATAATAGCATCCTAAAGATGGTAGCACTGTTGCTCAAAAGTTCAAAATCCCCAGCATTTTATTACCGCCTTCACCAAATATCATCGTCATCTGTGAATTAGATGTGCATAAGCAACCCTCTTGGTAAGAGATCAGGCCTTGAAGATTGGACAAAAAGGTGGTTTCACTAGAACGTATCGATAACAAAACGAGGGGTATGCTAAGCCTCTATCAACATCAGTTGAGGTTGAGAGTTTCGGGGGCTTCTCACAATCAGATATGACTCTACCAATAGCAACTGAATAGAGGATCTTTACAAGTTTGAAATAATTTTTTGATTCACCTTTCAATCATAAACATTTTCACAAAACATCTCGATCAACAGACTCAAAATGTTGCTGAAGGTCAAAAAATGTCCCTTTAGTCGGGTATCGATAAATGTGCCTTGGTTGTCAAACCTAACGACTAGTCAATATATGATTCACATTCACTTGTCCATATTTGAACCTAGCTTAGTTTCCATTAGTTTGCTTTTTATGAATCCTAAAATTTGTAACTCGATTATTAAAGCCGACATTTTAATTACTATGTTGGTCAAAATGACTGCCCTTTAGTTATTCCATGAGCAGTTTCTTTTCAAATCAATTGAATCACTGTCACACAGAGAATTCTAACGTTTGTTGAAAAATGCTTAAATAACCCTTAAAATGAAGATAAAAACTCATCTTTTAGCTTGCACTGATTTTGAATAGATTTAGAAATTAAAGAAATATAAAAGTTTAGTCATAATTAGTTAACCATAGACCAGATATGTATAAAGCACTAGATGATTTTTGCTAATCTATAAACTGACAGTCACAGTAAATGATATCCTAAATGCTAACATGCAAATAAACATATTGTTTGCTTTTCAAACCTATACAATTTTCAAAATCTTCATTGTAGGTAAATTTTATAAAAAACAAACTGAAACAATTGTTTATGATTTGACGCAATAGAAAATCTGGTTCTAAGTAATTGATTGTTGTAGTCATTGAATAATAATGTTCACTACTTCATGATCCTATTACTGTGATCGCGTTCGCGAACGAGACCGAAGGTCCTGGGTTCGATTCCCGATGGCGAGGGTCATGGATGTGCGGTGTTGATGACTTTCAAACTAAAACGAAAAATATGTTTATCATTATTCATACTTCCATTTTAAATTTTCAACAACATTCATAAATTACTCAAATTTGAATATAATTTTTCCCTAGATTTATCGAATCCTGATTCACTGAAATAATTAAAGTGGCGATTGAAACAGAGAATGTACTATAGCTATTTGAAGATAAATTAAAAACAACTGTTCAGTTTCAGTGAACGTAACAACTACTCACATAATCTCTGTAAAGTATCGTGAGCTTTAATCATTAAAATAATTATTTCATGACCTGAATAGCAATGTTCATTAAATTAAAACTAGTCGTTTTAGGTGAATATTTTTGTAGCAAACGAACTTCCTTATACCGAAAATTACTCTTGAACTGAGGAATAAAAAGGATTTTCATTTTAGAAAAATTCATTTTAACAAGATATGTAAAATAATATCACTATAACCTTTTCAAATTTTTATAACCAATAAATTTTTCCTATCGAAAATGCATGAAAAGCATTTTATAGAAAAAAATTCTTAAAAACTTTCATTAGGATTGAATCTATTGGGAATATTGTAAAAAATTTAATCTTTAAACTTAATTAGTGTTTATAACCAAAAGTTAATTTCTTTAAAAGTCGACGTCTATCAAATTGCAAAGTGCATATATAACATTTGCATATCAAATCATTATATATATATATATATATATATATATATATATATATATATATATATATATATATATATATATATATATATATATATATATATATATATATATATATATATATATATATATATATATATATATATATATATATATATATATATATATATGGTGAGAGATTGATCATCTCGTTAAAGTAATAATAAATATGTCAATCATTCAGTACAGCATCATTTCCAGCATAAAGTAATTTACATTTGATTATAATTTTCTTACATTTCTTTGTCTAAATGTCCCTATACAAAATGTCATGATGCACGTGTAAACTATTCAATTTAGTTACTTTAGTAAGGAAAACTTTAGCAAATTACTTATAAACAAATATCTTTTTCCAATGAAAGATAAGAAGTGATTTATAAAGAAAAAGAGTTAACGCCTTACTGCCTAATGTGTATAAAGTCATTTCATATAAAATGTTTAACGCTGCTATTTTCTGTTGATGAGTCAGTTGTGTACTTGAAACAAAAACCTAATACTAAGGTTTAATTCTAATGTTTTCTATTCATTATTTGTGTATAGATATTAAGAGGAAAATCTCCACCTCCAAGATAAATGTGAAAATGTGTTACACTTGAGAGTGTGACTAAAACTAGACTCATTGTCAGCTGAAATCAAATTTTAGTAAAATTTGAGACTACACACATTATGTTCTATGGTCTAAGTGATAAGAAATTATTTTCTTATTATCTTATTATTATTAAATAAATGTGCTATGTATTAAAATTTAGTGGAGTTATAGGATTAATAGTTTCTCGTCACAGGCTGTTCAAACTTTAACTTCACTGTAATAAACTTTATGCGAAATAATCTAAATGAATAATTCATAAATAATATTTCAAATTAAAAATAGTTTTTATCACAAAGTGATATCAAACAAAATACTTCCGTAAACCAAGAAATACTGGCTAGAAATCCCATTCTCTTTTAAAACTAATCATAAACGCTCATCTACGGTCATTCTGAATATTGAACCTTCAGGACACAAAGCCTTTTTAATGTGAAGTTTAGTTTGAATCAAACCATGAAAGAGCACTGAAATCATATAATGTCATCAATGATATCTCTTTCAGTTTAAAAATTACTGAGCTGTTTAACTCATCAACTATTCAAAACTCCATAGGTTTCAGTGATCATATAAACATGAGATGATATAAATTCATAGATCATGAGAATTACAAATTTTAACGACATGATAAAATGTATTTAAAACAATATTTCAACTGAAATGCAACAATATACATAATAGAAACAGGTAAACACGTGTTATTCTCGTCACTAGGTACGCTTGAAGCTATTACGAGTTCACCTTAGTCGATAAAACGCGAACGAGACAATTACCAGTGTTCAGATAGGCTGCTTTGAATCCCAACTGCAAAACAGAAGTCTTGATAAGCGTAGAAAGTATATTCTATAAACACCCAGCAATCACACTACAATCAAGCACACAACTCTTGTTTATTTATACATCATAGAAACGTCCTTGGGAAAGCCACGAAAAGAGCCCACTAAAATACACAGCAGCCAATCACAGCCATGGATTTTCCTGGTGGGAAATGAAATAGCTAGGTCAACTGATCAGCCCATGTTCGCAAAGGTGAAAATCAAAATAAGGCATTTATCAAGTGAGTTCTGGGGATCTAACTGTTTCAAAAATAGATCAAGTTATATATATTTGTGACATGGCAGTAAAATAACATAAAGAAAATCAAAATCACTCATAGAGAAACAGGAATGATATATTTAACAGAATTAGTTTCATGTTTTATTGAGAAATGTGTAAGTATAACGTGAAAATATAAATCCCAACAACTGTGTACTTAAAAATCCTACTATTAATCATTTCAAATGTACAATGAATCCGTTATTGTCCACTGTGAATGCACAGTTTAGCTGTAAGATGATTGTTCATTAAGTAGCCTTTTTTAAAATAAATTAACCTTTAAATAAATATATATCTGATATATTTCACGGCATCATAAAATTAGTGCGTAGTTAAAATTGTTATCGAATTCTCTTTTAAACATCTAAATCATCTATTTTGGTTGTATTGATAAGATATTCTTTATGCTGACTAAGGATCAAAAACAAAACATCAGTGTTCCCCGTTGTTATTATGATTAATGTTTTTTGTGAAAATTAGTCACATTTGAAATTATCCAACTAAAAATGATTGCCAAAACTAATTTGACAAGTAACTGATAAAAGTTGAAAATATAACTGTTATTTATTTTTTTTAAATATATATACAATACCTGCTGAGAATACTTAAATAAACAATTTATCGTCATTTCTGTTTCCCATGTTTAATTTTTCTAAGCCATTTTACCTAAAATCCTTCTAAAATTGTTTTACTATGATGAGAGAAGAATATCATTGATTTTTGCTTGAACGTGATACTATAAAATAGAAATCAGTTGATTTTATTTAATCATTACTTCGTAGCCGTCATTAATTACCGTGTGGCACTGCTAAATTTGCTATGTAACTTATAGTTTAAATGACATTGTCTGATTTAGGAAAGCTAAATGAAATCCTCAGTATACCTAATTACGAGATATTTACTCAGGTTTATTAGATTACTGAGCTGAATTCGACCAAATAGCAACGATGATATGTCACTTAATCGAATGTTCATATCGTAACTAGATCTAGAGAATCTGATTAATATTAAGCTATAAACAATGCAGCACTCGTTAACAATAATAATCATAAACATGACTAAATTCGCTATCATATGTTAAGTATAATGAGTAATTGTCAGTACGGAATATATTAACAGGTTTCCTTACAAAAACAACTGGTGAATGACATTTGGAAGTAAGTAGTTCATGAACCGACGTCTTATCAACATTCACTCTTTTCTCAGCAGATTGCCAAACACCTAGATATCTCAGATTGTACTTATTTATATCTTGTGAAGCGAGAGCTAGTAAAATTTTATATACGCGCCTGAATAGATCATGCTGTTATTAATAATTGATGTGTTAAAACAAACAAAAAGAGGTAGCTTTTCAAAATATTTTGGTGTTAGGAAACAGGTAACCAAATTTTCCAGTAGGCCGCCATCATAAGATCAATTGGTGAAATATCTCAGCCATAAGAAAGGTCAGATACTTCCCGAAGAGCCTTAGAATTAAAGTTCTGACTGCAAAATTAGGTAGTACCACTTTCATTCTCCGAGAATAAACTAGTTATGATGTGATTTCAGACACAAATTCTTTATTAGGTTTAACTAGCAAGAAACCTGTCTGTATGATGATCTACCAGTTGGCTTTAATAAAATAATAGGGTTGATCCTAACAGAATGTATAATTAGAATGATTTCATTACTAACATGCTTAAATGGGTATGTGGATTGTGGATTGTAGTGGACACCAACAAATGTGTTTTGTATTTTTGGAATTCTTTAACTGGGTATATGTACATCGACATTCCATTGCTATATCTGTATCTTGGTAATGACTAACCCGTTATTCACTGAGCTATTAAGTTCAAATCGATATCTACTTGCATAATGTATATGATATTTATTTTATTCGCAGAAAAAAGTCGAATCATCCTATTGTTGATATTCTTGACTGAATTTCAAACAAAATCTGGGAAACGTTTTTATTAAATATAGTGTTTAATAACTGAATAGCTATCTATCATTTTATTAGAATGTAGCTATTCTCATTACTTATTCACATTAACCTACCACACAGATAATTCTGAAACTGACCTCTAATTTCGAAAAATTATACTTTAGATATATTTCAGTCAGTCAATCGTCACAACGTAGAACTTCGTACGTAAGTACATCAGTTCAAGTTGCCATACCATATTAGCACAGAGAGATGGCATTGTCGATTCAAATCCCATAGTGGTAGAGGTAGTAGAAGTATTGGCAGTAATCAGAGGGATTAAGGTTTGACGGTACTATTCAAAGGGTATAGTTTAGTGAGATAAACTTTAAAAAAGAGAAAAATAACGGTGATGAGGAATTCAGAAGATTAGGATTTGAGGGAACACAATTACAATCACGTCAACTGATGAAGTTTCAATACTTCATCTATTAATTTACTATTCTTACCTGGTCATAATAACAGCCTTGCTTACTCGGTTGTCCGAGGATATACGAGCAATGCTTCTGAGACAGCTATGATCGAAAACCATCTACCTACGAATATCTCATCTACGCCATTAGTGATGCAAGCTGGCAAAATCCAATTGAGCTTTCTTTATCCATGCTGAGATTTCGTCAGTCACCAGACTATCAGCACTTTAGATGTATCTAGCGTTTATTGGAACATCGCATGCATTGTTCACTGATTTCAGCTAATCAGCTAGCAGAAACATAAAATGTAATGAATTAGTTTTTCGTTTTCGTTTGTAAATTTTTAGCAGAACACATTTATAATCACGTCAATGATCAAACGCACACTGTATGTTGGCATTATTCTGAACCTATACTCCTAAATATATGGAGTTGATGACATTACGTGAATATAATCAGCAAGTACTAATAACATTTGTTGAGATATCAAACCAGTTGAAGCCATAAATAGGGAATTTCAACTAATTTCGTCTGGTTTTAAAAGTCATCAACTTATAATCATTGAGTGACATAAACTAATCTCCTGTTGAATAATCTCGATATACATCTTACCCTTATTCTAATGTAATACAAGATTTTCTCCCTATTTTCATTCCCTAAAAGTTAATGTTTTAGAAACCAAATTATGTGTATTTTTTCATGCTTTTAATCCCTAACAGTGTATTTTAGTGAAGCGAATAAAACTATAATTATTTTCACCACGATACAACCAACACGCAATATAAAGAAATAAAATATCATGCAATCACTAGTTTAAAATTTAACAGTTCTATTTTCTAATGTATAATCCATCAAAATCCTGCGTATCAGGTAGATAGTCACAAGAAATTATTGGATTCCAAAATGTATCTACTACGTAAGAATTCCCTTTCCTGAAGTCCGGTCTATGACCTATAGTTATAGGTTTCGTCCACTGCCGAATCGATTTGTAGTATGGCTAGAGGTGTGTAAACAGTAAAGTTGCAATTATCAAGAGCTTGCTGATTTTCAACAATTCACTAGTCTATGTTAGTCCTTGAACAAATTTATATTCAGGATATTTTCATCTGATGGTTTGGCATAGTTGGTTACAGATTTTTTCTAGATCATTAGGAATTCATCTGAAATCTGTTCACCAGTGAGAACATGAATAATACTATTATGAGAGGCCCGTGAATATAGTTTTTATTAAGACATAGTTTGATTATTAGCACTTAACATTCTTACAGATTGACGAATGAGGCTGAGGTGCTCTAATATTCTCCATTGTTAGTTAACTGTACAACGTGCATGTAGAAAGTAGTATCAAGAAGACAGTATAAAGTAAAGTTATTTAAAATAATCCATCGATTTATATCACTGTATGCTGTTACAGTACTTTTGTTTTATAATATTACCCTGATCAACTTTCAATACTTTACTTCTAATATAAAAATTTACAGTTCAGATATTTGATGATAGATGAAGACTTAAATTTGACTAACTGAAAAATGAATCAATTCGCATCATTTGTTGTTGATGATGCTTTTTTTAATTTCCTTTGCTTGCAAGTTGTTTAAAATATTCTGCAGTAAGCATAAGTAACTATAATAACAGTGCCAACAACTTGTGAGAAATACGTGAAAGAACTACAACAACTAAATGATTTTGTCTACCATTAGTCACTGGAAAAACTATTTCTTATTTTTCTTCAGTAAACTACATTTTATGCATGTATATATATATATATATATCCATCGACTGTCTGTGGTTATACAGAATATATCTGTGTATATGTGTTGTCTAACATGATTAGTGAGAGGTGGAGTTGTTGATATCACCAAAAAAATACTTAAATTTCCTATTCCTATTAGGTACTATTCTCTTATTTTACATTTATTCTATCCCTATGCTATGGATTAAATATGTATATGTATATGTATATACCTGCTGGGAGGTTATTACTAGAAATCTAAAATGATTGACATGTTCCTAAACAAAAAATTTTCAGTTTTACATTCAACTGTAAGCGCTTATAGAGATTTGGATAATAAGTTTCTTTACATCTGTGCACACTTACGTGCATAGCTTCTAGTCAAGGTAGACTTAAAAAGAAAAGGTGTACATAAATGATAATGATAAAATTGAAGGAATACTTAAACTTTCTGTGTTATAGAAATATGTATTTAAATACATTGTGGGGAAAATAATCACCGAATCCTATCTCACCGCAAAATAATCAACAAAATTCTCGTATTTAATTGAATAAGCACACAACAATTGTTAGATGAATTCAGGGTATTTTTTTGGTTGTCTTACACTTAAATAGATGTACCTTGAAAATGTTTGAATTCTAAAACCTAGTTTGTAATGTGTAGGTAAATTTATCCGATAACAGGTAGTTCGATGTGTCCATTGAAAAGTTTTGAAGAACTAAGTAGCGTGAAATCTGAGTTTAGAAATTCCTGTTACTCATCTGTATCAAACATCAAACTGTTGTTTCTTCATCGAGGTAAAACGTGTCATTAATGAGCTAATCATGCTGAAAATAATATTCTTATACAATGATCTAACGTGATAAGTAAGTCACTGATTATCAAATAATCTCCTGTTTATAGATTTCAGTGATGATTAGGATTTATTCATCGAATACAAAGCATGATAACCTACTCGATGTCACTAATGTCCTAGAAGTGATTATTAGTAAACCGGATAAACAAATTTCTTGACTTTTTACCAGTTTATTTTAATAATCAAACATATAGGAGTGTACTATAACTCTATGTCTAACAGTTAACTGGTTATAATCAGTTACCGGACAAATAGAAACTAGAAAACATTTTATCGATAATAATTCAACTATATAATTACAATAAGGCATTAAGGTACTTCCAAATTTACAATTGCTATGAAATTTGTGTTCGTTGAGAAATACCCATCGTTGATTTTTAATTTATTGTAGTTCATGTTATATTAGATTATTTAGAGAACATAAAGGCCCATAAATCTTTTGAGAAGCTTGTTTTGTTTAAAAAATTACAAACTGTGTGTTTCATTATTTAAATCTCCAACTCTGATCGGATATCTATTTAGAGCGATAGCTACTGGATATGGTTGGTAGATTAATGCCTAACGCACTGATTTTCAATAATCACCTAAATCATCTTAATCCTTGATGAGCACAATATTCAGAATAAATATTTTTTTATATGAAAAATGATTTACGACTTAAACCAATATTTAAGAGAAGTAACGTAAACGGGTATGTTGTTGAAGCGATGGACCGAACCACAATGACCTAACTATCTGAAAGGTCAAATGGTAAGAATAAAAGGGAAACAGATTTGTGTACTTTATAACAAAAAGTGACATGATATAATCTTACAGTTGGAACATTAATCCATATCAAAACAAATTAAAGGAATGATTAGGGAAGTCAAATTTAGCAGTCAAATGATGCATTGATTCAGCTGACATCAAGCTTATCATGGATGTATAGATGAAGAATGATGCGTTACATTTTTGCTGAATCATGAATTTGTTTATTTATCGTTCCTTCTGTTAATCTTTTCAAATATATAATTTCATATATCTGAACTTTTAATGTTTATAGTCTAATTTGAGTCATACTCTTTACTGTGGGTTTGTACGCATCAAAGAATTAAGGAAAAAGGGTCGATAGCAATCAAGTAATTCAAAATCAAAACAATGAAGTATCACGGAAATGACCAAATTATATTGAAGAAAAACATCAAAGTCCATTAGAATCAATGCCAGTAATCGAAAAGCAAGTGCACTTATAAAGCAATTAAAAAAAACTATGATTTAAGTTATAAGTCACGAATTTCTAACCTATTACAGAATAGTCTATTGTTCTATGCTGTATGATATTCAACTTGGGGTAGATTTGTTGTGATAATCTATTTCTCTGTGAAATGTAAGTATTTATTATGTAATTAATTACAGAAAATAAGTTGATAAGTGCACTTCACATAATGATTTTAAAAATGTTGATAACATGCTATCTGTTAATCATTCATCTGAAATAAAATAATATTAAGCATGCAGTAAAACAACTTCTAATTCGATTTATTTTAATTTGATCAACATTTATTCTTATCCGTAAACATGGATAATCATCATTAATACCTCATTTCAGAGAATGTTTTTTGTCTGTGGTTAATTGTAAATTAGAAACTTAGTTCTCTGAGAAATTAAGAAAGTTTCTAAAACATAATACTTTGTCTGTTTTTTGTAATATACAAAACAGAGGTGATATTCATACTGTCTGGAAATTGAATTACAAATGATCATTGGTGATTAGAGGTTTGGCCTAGTCAATGTGACTTCAGGATTTATCTTTTATATTCATGGATTTTTAAAATTCACACCTCAAAATTTAAGCCAATTTCAAAGTATCTATTTATGAATAAATTTTTCTCACTATGTTTCAGTTATCAGAACGAAATATTACGCTTGCAGAAATCGTCCATCAATGTTATCAAAATCAAGCCAAATAGTATGGATCAACTTGACAAAATTGTCATCTTTTTTATTACTCCTTTTATTTCTATTTATTATTGCTGATTATACACTAGAAAGCGTAATTATTTCACAAAACACCCAGAATAAATTGAAAATTTGATGATTCTCTGTTACTTAATTGAATCAAAGCGAATGAATCTCATGCAATCATGGGATCGGCTCAATTCCAAATGTTTACTAAAAAGCTCTAACACTTCTTAATCATTTTTTAAAAATGAGAAACAACAAATTACTGATTAGGTTGTTTGGCTTTACTACAGAACTCATACATCAAACTAGAAAATAACATGATTTATTCAATAACCATGATATTTAATATGTTTAGGTGTACAAGTATAAATGTAATGATTAACTTGATCGTTAAAATATTACGAACTACCTACATGACCTTAGTGTACTGGATGCTCTCTATTGATGAGGGGTTTCATATAACAGTCAAATATCTGTCTAACATTTCCTGATTATATGTTGAGAATCATATATTATCCTAAAAATATACTGAGTAAAGCAATGACTGTTAATGAAAGGGATCTCTAGAAATTGTATTATGTTTCGTGGTTAAAAGTATGAATTCTCCAAATCTAGATCACCATTAAAAACACAGAAGCATTGGACGGCAATTACTATTACTACGAAGCATTACAAGCGATTATGTAGACATAGAATAACAATTGTTTTAACAAAGTAAATTGAGTAGACTATTAATTCTTATCATAGATACTTATCACAAAACAGAATAATATTTATTATATCTGACAAGTATTATTCTAAAGTACCACTAATCTATATAAATTGGTTATTTGATTCATAACAATATTACAATGTTAAGTTAATGTCAGTGTAATAATTATGGCAATAATAACAGAAAAATAAACAATTCGGTTATTTATTATATGGTTATTTAATTTTCTTGAGAACTCATTCTTCAGAATATAAAGGTATATATGCGTATGCATATTACATTAAATATGTATATATTAATCCATAAAAAAATAGGAAAATTTAAAATTACTTGAGTTGATATTTTCATATATATGTCACAGTTGATTAGTATTGGATTAACGATATGCTCTTCAAATGTTTTTTTCTTTATTGAGAATAATAGTGAATCAATATATATATATATACATCGACTGAAAGTATTTGAAAGAAAGTTGACTGTTTACAACTAGTTGAAATTATGTTTAAATTCAGTGCTTAATGAAGAGAGGAAAAAATCTTTATCAAAATATCTCACGAAAAAGTTACTTTTAAAAATGGTATTTTGTTGTACCTACATACCGTTTTGTAGATTTACTGAATTCTTTTGCCAAAATATAATGATGTTGTTTTCAGTTTTCATTTTGTTCACTACTTTATTTTAATCAGTTTAAATTGATATTTTGTATGAATATTAACAGTATTCAGGGAGGTTTCTATTACTACCTGACACCAACTGAAAACCAGTATAAAAGATGCAGTTGTTTCGCACCAGTTAGGCACCATTCATCCTATAAATTCTCAAAATACAACCATTTGTGATTTTCTCGTAGAGTTATGGCGATTACAGAGTTTCATTAAAATTATGAATAGTTCTTTGTTAGACCATTATCTGGGCAGCATCATCGACAATCAAGGTAGATCCGATGCAGATGTTAGGGCGCAGATCGGTAAAGCGAGGGCTGTATTTCTACAATTGAAAAATATCTGGAACTCCAAACAAATATCAATCAACACCAAAATCAGGATTTTCAATACAAATGTCAAGACAGTTCTACTGTATGGAGAGTAAACTTGGAGAACTACGAAAGCCACCATCCGTAAAATACATGTATTCATTAAAATTTCGTATCAATACCATACATAATTTTATTAATAGGCTTCCTACTGTTTTGTAAGTATAAAGAAAATATTTCAAAGAAAATATTATTTTATTTAGTCAATCATACCAAAACACTACTTATCACTGACTTAACTCCTTATCAATGGAGGCTTAACAAATGAGGTATGTACTGTCTGTCAGTCATGCAATAGTATTCAACACACGAAAAACTACCATTATCACCTATCTAATGCATTTCATATCCGTGTACACACATATTTATATATATACATAAATATATTTGACCTACAAAATTTAACGAGACCAACAATCATTTCCAAATCTATCTTATTTCTGTGAACATTATTATATGAATCATTGTAGCAGAAAAATTTTTTCCTTCTTTTCCAGAAAGATACAAGAATGTAAAGAGTAAAGCGAAATAATGCAAAAATGATTATATCAAAAGATATTGTTTTTTCTCTGTCCTCAAATTGTCGATAGAATACACAAAAAACTGATTTCAGAGGTCATTTAATTATCATATTAAAATTATCTACATTGAAAATAATAATAATAATAATATAGACATCTCGTTGGTTTTTTTTCTCCTCAATCCTAACACTTCTTCTATCGCTCAGTGAGCTCTTACCTATGTATATCTATATATAAACAATTAATATATATATATATATATATATATATATATATATAAACAGGAAGCCAAAAATAAGAGGTCATTTTCATTCTGTATAATTTTGTAATAATGAATATTCTCTGTTGGTTGACTGTTTATTCTTCCTTAGGTCAGTAAAATATATTCACAGAAGAGAGAGAGAAAGTATACATTTTTATCAATACAATATATTTCACAACAGGAAGAAAGCATTATTGTAAACGATGGAAAATAGTGGATAGTTAAAATATGAACATTTATATATAGGTTTTTTTGGCAGTTTCATTTGGGTGTATCCATTATTACAGACTTCTTATGAAATTTTGAATAGTGGGTCAGCAGTGAACTCATTAGCTAGGTATCAATGTATCATAATGTCAATGTCCATATTAGCAGTTGAGTGTAAATAACCACTGATTTGTTGACCGGATATTATATTATTATTATTTGTGTATGTAACCATTTTTCCTGTTGGTATTTTTCAGACCGGAATTTCATTGAACCCGCTTAATAAAGCACCGTTTTGCATAAACCAGTAGTTATCTGGACTCAGTTATTAAATGGATAGTAAGTAACTGATAAATGATTGTCTAAAGCCTAAAACTTGGAGCAACTTACTAAGAATTATGTACGTTATAGTTTCGGAATCCAAATAATAGCATTCAGCAATGTTTTTAAGCGAAAAGTTCTTATTTCCATTCGAAAGTGAGATTAGATTGAAAGTCATCAAAAAATTCTTTGTGGCTGTTTTATTCAAAGCTGAGAACTTTTCAGTAACTCTGCATCTTGATACAAAATAACCCAAGTTCCCTAAACTCTTTCACACTTGATATGTTTTTTAGCTGATGTCAAAACATACAAAATTTTCAATAATCGTTACCAAAATGAATACAGTTTCATCAAACAGTGTATTATTCATAATAATGATTTCTATTCACTATGATGATAAACGTTTTTTAACAAAGTAACCTTTAGCATATTGAATTTTTCTGGGTAAAAGTCAATATTCAACTAAATTCATTCTAAACAGCCATCATTAGTACACACTGGTTTTTCGTCAAATTAAAAAGTTGAAGAAAAGTAAATTACTGTTGATTTTGTATCTCCATATATTACCAAAATATTCCCTCTTTATAGAACTATGGAGATCATTGTTTTTCAATGAAATCGTCATTTATTCGTCATAAGACCACCACCTGGAAGCATTGGACAGCTGTTTAGTCCTGGTATGTGACTCATCAGCAGTACACAACTCCTGCTACTCGTAGGATTTGAACCTGGGGCCTTTGGCCTTATCAAAATAACTTAGTCAAAAAAAGTCGTGATTTTAGGCGAACTAAATATAGAAACATAGTCATAGTTGGAAATTCTCTCATCAATTCATATCAAGGGAAAACTTGTTTTATACGAAAATTGTAATCAATATTATTCTTTTTTCTAATCATCAACAGTCTATCGTAATTACCATCAGTATAATTCAATATTCAATGAAGTCAATTTCTTTCTATCATTCTTATTCATTGTCTATTTATAGAATTTTCTGAATTTTATTTTCTTTCATAATAGAAAATTTTATTCTCATTACTAGTGAGAAAATTTTATCACTCATTTGTTGATTATTGTAAAAAACAATTTTGTCCACGTGATAGAAGTATCGTAAAGTATGCAAATCCTACCGAACATTTGAAATACAATAATATTTGACTTGATTATTAAATCTACACACAGAATACTCATATGGAAGTTGTTTAATCACAAAACGTTGTTATTAGCTGAAGAAAAGTTGAAAATGAGGATATGGAGGAGAGCTGTTTCATCTTAGCTTCAGAGTGATATACACTCAGTACTTAAGCTTTCCTTAAAGAATGAGTTCATGCAGTTCAGATACCAGAATGTCATATGAAAATTGCTCATATTTCAAACATGAGATTTCACTGCCTTTAGTCATACTTGTTTTACCACTGAAATGAATTCATCGTCATCTGCTTACTTCTTACTAGAAGCTTCATCAGAATAGTAACGAACGAGAACCTGTTTATGGTGAGAGAAAACGGGATTTGTGGAAATAATCTAACATGTTCACGGTTGGAAAAACTTTAAGTATTTCTCTAGAGGTCACTATGTGCTGTAAATGTTTCCTTCACTTTCGAGGTTGAATGCCTTATTTTTCTGAAAACATGTTCTGGAAAATTTAATGAATAAAAAAGGGTAAAATTTCAGATGTTAGCGGAATTCATGAAATTGACAAATTCATTACCTCATATTGAACTAATTAAGATCTTACTATTTACAATAAACTTATAAAAATACTTTTCGATGAAGTAATTAGTGAATTCTGCAAACACCATTCATTATGAATCGATATCAACTGGATTACCGCTGGAAACTAGTGTGCATAAGACAGCTATTTCTCCCTGCAGTTGAACTGATGAACAATTTGACAAAAATTGAACCCTGAACAGTGGCCCTGCTTAACCATCAGAGACTCCAAATTAGAATATTTTGACACACATTCTCAACTTCCTGGTTTTGAATAGTATACCGTAATGGAAACATATAAACTGATTTGCTGATAAGTAATATTCGAATTCAGTCTGCGAACATAATTCAGATTACAGCCAAACTGATCTCTCATGTGTTTTATTTCGTAAATTTCCATTGTTTCCCGAACGAAATCTCACTCACACACCATGGAGGAAGTGGGAATTCTCTCATGAACAAGCATAAGTGGTTGATGGAAACTAACCCAATCCACTGCTCTGTTTTAATTTTGTATCGACGGTCTTTTCCTCCTCTTGGATAGACGGGCACCTCTATTCATATATTTGTGCTTCGGTACGCGCAGCACTCTGAGTTGTACATTTTAGGTGTACATGTAGTATCTGCTTTCCACAAAATAGCTGAGATGCTAATGATAAACGATTAACGAATTCGAAAAATAGGAGTAGAAACCATTTCACCCTTAAGAATATTCCATTCATGCTTATGCGCATATATTGGAATAGAACAATCCAGAACTAGTGTATTTCTGAAGCGAATATATTTCTTACTCTTTAAAATAGAGAATTGGTAGCCCACATTACTTACCCAACTGTAAGAAATCCTAACAGTTCATCCTTTGAATTTCACCAGCATTTATTCTCCCATTGGAAACATAAATTCTGCCCAGGGCAATCATAACGCTAATTAACTTCTCTAGAAAGCTTTACCAAATTTCATGGCTCGATGTCTCAATATTAAAGATTACTATGCAGCTTTTAATAAATGCTGTCTGTCCAACCAGAAAACATCACATCTGGTTATATGGTTTTAATGCAAGAACTATATTCTTCTATAACTGACGTACTTTACAAAAATTTTTAATAAAACTCTACACTATGTTTATTCTTCTATGTAATGAATGATTATTTTCACTAGCTAAACCAAGTTACATTGAATTTTGATAATGAAAGTTTTGCTAATAATAATGTTACTATTCTTAATCCTGTATAATTATTTTACTAACCGTATCTTCTACCTAAAAGTTCATTGTCATATAGCAACAAATGATAATATCAGTCACAAGAATTGAAGATTTCTGTACAGACCAATTGTAAACTTCTTCATGAGTTATTATCCCATATAATTTGTTGATACCAATATTAACATTTGGTTCGATAGTTTCAAATGAATTGAGAATTAGGTGAAAAGTGAAAACTGGTGATATCCCTAGGAGTAAAAATTTGTAGTTCTAACGTTTCATCACTTCTTCAGAGTAAATAAATCAATAAAAGTTTAAAAATAGTAAAAAGGAAACAGAACAAAACTATTCTTTGTACAATTAATAAAATCATCGTAAGTCTGTGAATCGATTCAACCATACACTCCTTTAATTCAATTTAAATCTTATGCATTTCCATAAACAAATCAATAAATACTAATTATTTTTATCTTTGCTATCGAACAGTGAATTCTCATTGATTCAAGTGAAGTGATATGATCACAAATTATTATCAGTGAACAATTGTATAACAACAACACTGAATAAATAATCACTGAAGTAAATTAGAAAAATTTCAGTGAATATTTCATTTGCTTGATTAGTCGTCGATTTTTATTGAATTGATTGCATAATGGAATTGGGAAGAAAAAAACACCCGAAACAAAAATTAAATTATTTAAGTGTGAACATAAAATGGTGAAGTTTACATTGATCAGATAATTTTAAATAACATATTTCAATATTAAAATTCGAAAAAAAAGTTAACTTCCGTTTAAAAACTTATCCCATATTGCTACTCAACTATTTTGAAGTGAGTGGTTGGTATAAAATCAGTCCTAATTACATTCATTTACTTGTTAAACATGATTGGAATAATTTTCAACTGAAAATTTATGTTTTTACACACTGAAATAAATCAATCATTGTTAGACCACCTGGAAGCACTGCACGGCCGTTTGTTCCTGGTATCGGACTTATCAGCAGTGCACATCCACGACTCCTGTACACCGCAGAATTCGAACCCAAGGACTTTCAGTATTGTGCGCGAACACCTAACCATCGGACCACTGAGCCGGCATCCAACGGTGTTAATGTCTAACTCTGATTGATCTAGGGATTTTGCGCTACCTCACGCATTTGTCTTTGGTTGTTACTGTTTACACTCGAGAGGGCTGAACTCCATTGGTCACGTCTTCTCACTAGAACTTCGAGAATTTCCTCACGAAGCTAGTCACTAGTGAGCACTGTTACGATATTTTTGGGCAGAGTTTTGGAGATTTGTGTTTTTACACATTTGAAATCAACAATTTATGTCTCTTAAAAAATATTGGAATTTATTCAGTGAGTATTAAAACGAGCCAAGCTTAGCTTTAGATCATAATTGATAGTTAAATTTGCATATTCCAATTATTTCTTAAGTAATATTTATCCATTTCATTAGTATAAAAATGAGGTTAATGAGGTCAAATGAATCAACAGACATCCTAATTGATTCCGAAATTCACACTTAAAGTTCCATCGGTAATTATCACTGTCCATCATTTGACAATAATTCGGCTGATATTCTCAATGCTCATAGTGTTCACTTAGTATGTCATTTCTACCATTTGTAATCATTTTTCTGATTATTTGGTGTGTAATTGCTGTATATTATGGCGTGAATTCGCATAACAGATTTTAGTTCAAGTTTATTTGTGTTTTTCATCCGACATTCAAACTGACATACACTGAACCTGTCATTAAATGAACAGAATTATGACTGAACGTAATGGATATAACAAATAATATCAACGATGTTCACTATAATTCACATCATAGTTTAATATAGTTTAATGGCTTTGATAGCCTACATAATGAATAGCTATTTTGAAAATAATTTTAATTCATTTATACACCAATTTAAGAAAGTAATTTTCAATTTAAAAGCATCATAAATTCTGTTTTTCAATATATACTCATATTGAAAAAGAAACTTCGTCAGTAAGTATGGAAAAAAAGCTTTTACAAAATGAACTTTTGTCAGGTATAATTATTTCAAAGTTTTGTTTAGATTACTGCGACTATTGTACAACTATAAAATTATGTAGAGTGACAGGAAAGATGATGATGGCTATAAAAGTGATCAAGTACATCTTCCACCTAAATCATACCACTTTTCTTCAATAAATTTAAGTCTGTGAAAGTCACTTCAACGAATATATGCATCGGTTAAAAATAACTAGGCTTACTGGTTGACAGAGAGTACAATTTTTGGATCAATTATTACACCCTCACCCCTTAGTTTACTGTTCGAAAGAAAGATTACTTCACAGTATTTACATTTCGATGTCTAGTTAGTTTGTAATTACATAAAGCATATGAATGACTAATTTTTAACAATCACAATCTCAGCCTCATGTTCCTTCTCGAAAATTTCAGTCGCAACCACTTTTAAACTAACTTAAAAGTAAAAATTAAAATACACTTTTTCCTTTGATATTTTCTCTTTAAAAACCCATGTAACTGTATGATCTACTTATATATTTATGCAGTACTGAAACCGGACACATCACAAATGGTGGTAAAATATACTACTTTTTTTTTAATCAACTTGATAAAAGATTTTTTCTATTGTAAGCCTACACTTCCATCAAAAGATTCAACGTTGGTTTATTGCATCCTGACGTTTAGTCCAAGTAACAATCACCTTCCATAATTCGAGATGTAAAGCGATGATGAACAGATTCAAATCTAATTTTATGTTTGACGCAGCGAATACACACATGAATTGAACAGATTGTCATTGACGTTTACTCCGTTTTATCTACTGGATAAAATTTTCTGAAAGTTTATAATCAACAATCATACATATTCTGGTGAAACTTCACCAATTACGTGTTACACACCGTTTAAAAATTGACCAACATTTTAGTTCTATTAGTCTATAAAGTCCTTTAGTTCATTTTACAAAAATAAACTTTCTTCAAATTAGAAAATGACAACACTCGATAAACTGTACAAAATATAGTTAAAGTCTTTTATCTTGTTGATAGCTTCGTGATTAATTTTCAAATGGTTAGTTAAAATGGTGTGTTAGTTTAATGTATACTTAAAAGTTTTTTTTTATTCACGTACTAAACGTCCACCGGTTATAAATTAACCTGTTTACATTATTCACTTAAGATTTAAAAAAAGAAAGAACAAAAGTCAACCTCTAATTTAATGATTGAACAGTACTCTTTAACATCACTTTAAACATAAACTGTATGTTTCATGATGCGAAATACATTTCACTAGGAATGCATATAACACATATATATAAAGTCGATTCACTTGTTTGTATAGAATTCGTTTATCTTTTAAAACACAGAATATCAATACATACATATATCTATCTATAGACGGATAAACAATTTAGATCTGTCAATCATCTTCTCAATTCTTCGCTAGTTCACTTCCTATCTGTCTCTCGCTTGCCTGATTGCTTGCTTGCTCTTGGCTTTTTCCGTATTATTAACCATCATATATATATATATATATATATATATATATATATATATATATATCCATTTTAATGATGACTAATAATAACGATGTTGTATCACCACAAATGAAAATAATCAAATCACCACTGAAAATGTTAGCGTACGTAATAATATATATACATATATATACTTAAATTGTTTTAAACAGAGTAAAGTGCATATAGTTAAGTTTTCAAGATTCATTCGTTAGATATTAAAAAGTTTACCTTAACATTTATAATGTATATGAAATTACAGCCTGAGATAAGTTTATTTATAAATACAAACATATACATACATATAACCATTGTACATGATTGACAGTTCAGTAAAATATCAGTATCAGTCTAAACAGAGTACCCCACTGTATATACTTAAATGACATTGATATATTCTTCATGTTTCGTACTTTGTATTTTGGTTAATATTTGTGTTTTTTTGTTTGATGAACCTATCATCGTCATCATCATCAACACCAACAATAACAAAACCATGATTGTTGTCAATCTGACTAAAAATATTAGTAGTCAATTATGGATAGTGAAATGAATTCAATTCAATAAAATGTTCATTCTTTAACTCATTTCTTGTCTGTAAATGTTAATTTCTTAATTTTAATTATTTAAATTATTATTATTATGATTAGAATAAATGAAGGATAACTAGTGTGTTGATGACCTTTATTAAATGTATTTACTTAAACATAATAATGCACGTCAATTGATATTACAAACTTTCAATTCTCTTTATTTTGAACAACTTAAAACACCATAGATACATAATTGCATATACTAAATGCAAACACGTACACACAGAGATAATATTAATATACATAGACCATAACAACTATAGACTTATTGTCTTGAATAAATTTTAGTAACTAATGCCTTGATAGAATTGTTTATCATGGTTTAGTTATATATATATTATGATCAAGAACAATACAATGAATATATATATGCTTACAGAATATAAAAGAATTCTATGATACCCATTTTTCAAAAACTTATAAACAATAATCTTATCATGAATTTGTTTTAGTTAGAGAATCACTGAAAACTTGGAGATGTTGGAAAGCTAGAATAAAGCTTCCCAAAGGTATATACATAGGATCCCCTTATTCAGTAATCAAATCTAGAACTTTCCAACCAGTGCGTGAACTCTCAACCTCAAAATTAGTGAACAGTCACTCCAATATATATTAATATTTAACAAATATACGTTATTATGCGACTCTCCTCACATTATCTGGGGTGGATAATTGTTTTATCTGACACGGCTAAAACTCTACTAATCATGACATGTTACTAGAACTCCAGGAATTATATCTAGAAACTTGTCAATGAGTGTATAATCATCACGATTAATAATAATAGTAGTAGTGGTAGTAGTATGTAGACTTTTGTGAATAAAGTTCTTTTTTTGAACTTCAGATCACGAACTTATCTTAGTTCATTCTTCTCATATATGTCTCCGTTTCTCGGCTTAATATGTTCATTGGTCTTCCTCTTTTCTTTTTGCCTTGAGTGTCCCATGTGAGGGCTTGTCTTGTGACGCAGTTAGGCGCTTTCCTCAGTGTGTGCCCTTTCCACTTCCATCGCTTCTTCCTGATTTCCTCCTCAACTGGAATATGGTTTGTTCTCTCCCACAGTACGTTGTTGCTGATCGTGTCTGACCAACGAATACGAAGTGTTTTTTGTAGACAACTGTTAATAAACACTTTTATCTTCGTGATGATGGCTTTGGTAGTTCTCCAAGTTTCCGCTCCAGATAGAACTATCTTGACATTTGTATTGCAAATCCTGATTTTGGTGTTGATTGATATATGTTTGGAGTTTCAGATGTTTTTCAACTGTGGAACTGCAGCCCGTGCTCTGCCAATCTGCGCCTTAACATCTGCATCGGATCTACCTTGATTGTCGATGATGCTTTTTACGTCCTCTAAGGCATCTCTGTTCACAGTGATTTGATTAGCGCATGTTGTGTTGCATCGGGGAATCTTGCTTTTCTCTTGATGTATGTCGAGACCTGCTGCTACACTGATCGTCTTCTCTTGCATTTGCTGTTGCGTGTGCGATAGAAGAAAATTCATGAAATAGAATATTCAAAAACTAGCTATACTGTTCAGAACTTCTGGTAATTTTACGTTTGAAGAGTTCATAACCAAAATTAGAGAAATTAGTATTTCCTTCATTTAAAGAAACAGCTAATTTGAATGATAGCTAAGTATAAACTTAGCGAATGTTGATCGGAATCTAACAACCAATTCGGCATCCGGCCATCATTCTAACTGACCTAATGTTTTCACTGTGTTTAAATAACATATGTTCGAAACCAACCCTAAACTTATGTTTCGTGATATTTGGTGATCATCACCAAGACATGCCTACTATCTTGTTGGAATTGATATATTTTGTAGAATCCCAATACACATCACTTAGCTCCTTAGTTGAAGATGCTACTGCTGAACCATTTATATCACTATCAACCTCCTGTATAACTGAGTTATTGGCAATGATTGATGCAGGTCCGAATCATAAAGAGCATCAGCACCCACAATATTTTGAGCACACCTAGCACTATCCCTAGATCCACAGCAAATACCCAGATAACCATAAGTTACACACTAACTAGAATAATCAAAGAACATGTAATGAATCCTCAATAAATAAATTTTCCTTTTCGATTATTCTGTTACCTAAAGCTTTACAATCGTATTTGTGACGTTTTCAGGTATTCGACATTCTGTCAAATAATGACCACCACTACATCATTAATAATTTATTAAAACATTTCACGTAACTGAAAAATTGTTTGATAAACTACATGATAAACAGAAAGGTTAGAATATTGAAGCAACGATAATCATAAGTATTTCGTTGACTTAACAAACGTGACAAAGATTAACGAAGATAAACAGATGGCAATAACACCTTATTTTAGGTAGGAAATATTAAGAGGAGGTTAGAATTATGGCAGAATGACGAAATCAGCATGTGAGTTGCTAAAGCTCCTGCTGTGTATATGTTTCTGACCAGCATTCTCCTGAGCCAGTTTCTTTGACTTTGTACGAGTTAATTCTTTATGATTACTTTACCAAAAGTGATGAGATGTTCAAGCATTTAGTTGGGGTTGCATTTGCAATCTTGTTTTGAAAGACAGAGGAAACGTTGTTTTGAGACACACACAGAACAAAAGGTGGCTTTATTTATGCAGGCCAAGATGACTCGAACTAGAATTTTATTGAAAAGATATCACTAGTCAAAGTTCAACAAGATAAACGATCTTTCTTTGAGGTCCCGAAAGTAAATTTTTGGAAATCTCCATTGGAATATCTCCAAATTCAACATCAAACAATGAAAATCTTCTTAAGTACAGTAAGGGATTGTTCTGCTTACTGTTTAGGCTTTGAGTTTTCTTAAATGTACTTCGGGAAAAACCACTGACAATAAGTATTTTCCTGGTCCTGTCCACTTCATACAACCCTGTAGTTTACAAGGACTGTAAACGGATTTTAAGTCAAAATAAACGGCAGAAAGGTGGACATTAGTGCTCAAAGAGATGTAAACGAACAACAATACAAAATTCCTAATTAAAAAGAACTCTATTGAACAACACTTAAGTCTAGTATTCATGTCGTAGATAGTGAGTTTTTTAGAGGACTATAATTCTTTGTATTGCCTATTTGAATTTTCCGATTGGACAGAAAGCGCATCTCCTGGATTCCATTGTTGCTCCCTATCTATCTGAACTATAATTATATTCTTAATGTTTGATTCAAAAATCAAAAGTGTGAAATACAACTAATATTCAAAAATGTCCATCTGATGAGAAATTTTCAATGTAAAGAATATTATTTACCACAAGGTAATACTATTCGAACTAACGATAATAATTAGGAAATACTGAATAACTACTCTGCTTCACCCCAAGTTTCAGAATACTATCATATAAATCACTAGTAGTCAAGTTATCAGTTTATCTACCTCCAAGTTAAACACAGTATTGATAATATAATCTTGGAAATAATCCCTTGATGTATGCAATTAAATTTTGTTCAAACACATTTGTGTAATAAATAACAAATATCAACACAAGATACCACTTGAAAAATGTATCTTTTAGTTACAGTTATGAAGATTAATGTTTTTACACATTTAAATCATGAATCAACATTTGTTAGACCACCATTAGAAACCTGGAAGCACTGTTTCATCCTGGTATGTGGGAATTATCAGCAGTGCGCATCCACGACTCCTGCACCTAGCAGGAATCGAACCTACGGTCTTGCGTGCGAGTGCCTAAACTCTGAACCAATGTGCCGGCATCTAACTCTAGAGATTTTGCGCGACCTCACCCATTTGTTTTCGGTAGTTACTGCCTGCACCCAACAGGGTTGAACGCCACTGGTCACGTCTTCTCACTAGAACTCCGAGAATTTGCTTACGAAGCTATTCCCTAGTAAGCAGATTTTACGATTTTTTTTCAATTACAGTTATGCAAATTATTGTTTTTACACACTGAGTTGGAAAAAATTACATGTTTTTTTTTAGTCCATTCTTAACCGCACAATAAAAATTCTCTTTATAAACGGTATTTACCTCTTACAGTAATTTTATTAATTGAAATATCTCATCCAGAACCTATAAATTATAAATAGTGTTTAAGTTTTTCTATTTGATAATTGTTAGTTGATTTGACTCGGCAAGAAAATATGCATCCCAAGTTTATTAATTTTCCATTTGACTTTTATACACTGTAGGTAGATGGCGATGATGACGATGATAAGGAAAAGAATAAAAGGATAATTCAATAAAATGAAACAGCATGATTACATCATAATCATTTCTACTTAATTTTTTTTCAGCCATTTGGTAAAAAAATTCTATTTCTTATTTTATTCTATAATCTATCATTATTCATTTCTAAATGTATATGTATGTTCAACCACTCCCTCACTGTCTTACTCTGCATGAAATATTGAACTTTAACAAGAAAGACATGTTTATTTAAGCAAAACACAGAAGGAGGTCGTAGTTAAAAATGTGTTGTTGATAATATCAAATATGTACGGTTCTGTTATTCTAATCAAAAAAAACAAAAATAAAAATGTAGCAAACATAATGAAAAAAAGCAATGATTCTGTTGCAATTCATTTGACTTTTCAATAAATTCAGGGAGAAACGTTAAATAAATTGAAAAAAAAATCATTTTGTAATCCCCTGTAAAACTAGTAGGCTGTTTGACTGATGTACGAGTGAATGGGGTAGAATTTTCTAGACATTTTTTAAATTTGATTTTATGGTAAATAATTTGCATACCAAAACCTGATTTTTGATCAGTTAGATACAGTTACAAGCATATAATTATATTATGGGGTTGTGAAAAATGTTAAGTTACAACACATTTGAAATCATGAATCGTTTAATGTTAGATCAGCATTAGAAAGCTGGAGGTACTGGACAGCCGTTTCGTCCTGCGAAATGAAATAGTTTACAAATAATTTTCATTAGCAAACAATAATCGATTACACATTTGAAATCATCATTTCTAATGGTGGTCTAACTATGATGATTGATTAATGATTTCAAATGTGTAAAAACGCAAACCTCCAAAACTGTGCCCCAAAATAATCGATTACGAAGTCAGGGAATATCGAAGATGGAAACTTTCACAGCTTATAAATCATTTCCAAGTTGTAAAGCATCACTATACAGCCAGCCACCTTTATGTAAACTGACTGTTTATTGACCAGAAACAAAAAACTAGCTGCAGAATAAATGTATCCAGCTTCTGGTGAGAGTTTATGATTTCTGAGGTTGATTAAATTAATCTATGAATGAGATCAAGTAAGAACACAGTAGACACGAGTAAGAACTATGAGCTGTTGTTCAGTTATCTTATATTCAATATGTAACTTGATGATTTGTTTCTGAGAGAAGCCATGAATATATACTGCTGAAAAGTCTCAGGTAAGGACGAAATGCTTTTTCAACGATCTCTGCATCTGTCTTCAGAAAATTTTCACGATCCCAGCTTGATAAACAAAACCAAACTAGAATTTTGTGTGCCAAAACAATGTCTGAAAGTCAAATAAAGTATTCTGTATGCAAGGAATCAAAATGCTTTTAATTTACTTTGAAAGATTGAGTGACTGCTGTAAGTTGTATCTATGAAGTAATATCAACTTGAACGTTTTTTCTGACAGTTATTCAGATTATGGCTCTATATTTCAATAGTTAACATGATACCTAATTCTTATTTAAGTTTCTGATACAAAATTCAAATATAAACAAATCAACCGAAGTTAGCTATCTCATTGATTGTCATATTAAGTGCATTGCTATAGGCAAAATTTCTTTTCAGAATCATTATGTTTATATTTATTTGCATAGAATATCTAATATCCCAAATTATAAAGGTTAACATAGGAATCTACTTGGATCTGTTATGTAGTGATTGTCTGAACATTATGATCCCAATGTTTTACGCAACATTTTTCTAGAATACGAACTAAACTACTTATGGTTTCATATCATATCTCAAAATAATTTAAACTGAAGGAATGACCTTTATCCGAGGCATATTTTCAATTTAAGAAATGTTTTTTAGACTATTATATTGAGGAAACAATTGCTAATACTTGTAAACATGAACTAACCTTATCATTTTTATGACTCGAATTAATCATTAATATCATCTCAGTGAAGAAATCCAGTGACTTCTGACTAATGAAATCGAATGACATGCAAACTTATCGAATCAGTTATAGGCCTAAAATAGCTACTACAGTTAAACTCATTACCGATATTAAATTGTCGAATTAGAAGACTGTACTTCACTTATTTCAAAAAAGTCATTCAGAGTGATTCAGATATTCTAAACTTCTAGTTTTGAGTCTGAAACCAAAAGGAATTCATTGCATTCATACGATACTTTATAAAGTAATTGAATTTGGTCAGTAGAATACCTTTGGTCCAAGTATCATACTGGTTGCTACTCGTCAACAAGCCAGACCTGTTATCTTCAGCGAACTGATGACACTTCTTTTAGGTGAAGCTGCATCACAAAATTTCATCATAAAACGTTAACGTTGAATTATTTGGGATATGTGACTTCTTGAAGGAATGATGTATTTACATTGATTAAATCACTAAATGGGGAAAAATATAACGTAATGATCAGATTCCAACTTCATTGGATCGTAATCAAACATCATCAAGATACCATAAAATTTCTGTTTAGAAGCAAATTTCAACTGCATAAAAAAGATAATTTTCTAATCACAGAGAGGATTGTGTTATTTATTTGAATGTTTTTCTTGATATTGTATAGACTCTACGAATAAAATAATTGCTACTACTTGTCACATCCAAATATATATATACAATCAATGCTGGTTGACTGATTACCAAGGAAGCTGGACTGCTAAATATTCAGCAAAATGGCTCAAAAGTTCTGTGTATCGTATAACGTTTATCGCTTTACTTTTTAGCTATTATACAATTTTTAATACAAACAGTGTTAATATATTCTTGGAAATTTAATAGAAGTAGCACAACAATAATTCAGGCCTGATTTACTCAAGATTTGCCTGTACTGATGAATTTATTCGTTGAAAATGGTTAGTCATGTTACTCGTTATTCCGACCTGAAGGAATAATCATCTAAATTTCAATAAAATTTATCGATCTAAGGTAGTTCGCATCATCATTAGTTAAAAGTTAATATGACTAACTGAAATCTATTGACAACGAACTAGTTTAATTATTTTCACTAAGAAAGTTATAAATTCACAAAATGATAAATAAGTTTATTAGTAGATCGAATATTATTTGGACCATTAATATTCATTTTGGGAGAGTGGAAATAAAATTTCTTTCAAGAAAGTCTTTAACAGAAAGAAATATCCTCAAGTTTTTGGTACTTATTGTAAATTAAACTGAATGGAACTGACCATACTAAATTCTGGACTAATGTTTAATATTTCAATGCTTACTGTATGACATGAAAGGAATTCTGATTTATTAGTAGTTTTTTTTCATTAACTTCAGTAATACTTCCTATCCTATTTAGAATGTTAACTTTATCTTAATTGGCCTCATCAGTTACTACTGAATGAAGGAAATACTATTGGATCAGTAAAAAAAAGCATTGTGAAGGCTCGCTTTCGTCGATTCTTAAACTAGAAAGAAAAAGCTATCCAATACTCTCTGATATTCAACCTATCACTCGTTGAATTCAGTCCTTAGTTAAACGATTCCAATGGTCAGATTAATTTCTGTTGTTAAGTAAACAATAATCATGTACTCATAAATGAATAACTTCAAGATAGATTCTAAATGTTTTAATGCGAAACAGTGACCAGCAAATTTTAATCAGATATGAAGTAAAATCGGTATCAGTGGTGACAATGAATAACTGTCGCTACAGACGATGAATTGACAAAGGTTTGAAAATATGATGCAACAAAATTTTAAGTCAGCTGTTTATCATATCCATTTACCGCAACTTTTGGAGGTTCTAAGCCCTATACTTGGTAATATGATGAATCTGTATTGCTGAGAAACACTAAGCTACAATGGAGGAGCTATTCAGAGTCATTGATTTTTCAACGATTCACTAGATAAGGTCAATTTATGAAACAAACTATCTAGCTATCTGTCGAACATACAGTAGAAATCACTGAATTTGAATTCCATTTAAATCATTCCAACCTATTTTACTATGTAATAAACCTGATATAATTTCAGTTAAACTAACATTAAACAGTAGATATTTGACAGCTTATTAGCATTCAGTCAATTAAATGTTTACAAAAAAGTTATGTTTATCAAATGAGACTTAGCAAATAATCTTTTTCAATCCCAAGAGAAAAAAAAAGATATCGAATCATGGTTAATTTGGTATGTTTCAAATTAGACAATGTAAACAAATTTTCAATATACATAAATCAAAGTGAGAAAAATTACAATTTTTTTACATAAATAAAGTGTACTCTTGATAAAAAGTTTTGAAATAGAATGAATTGTAGGCTATAACTCTATTGGATTGTTGTTTTGACTTATAATTATAGATAAACTACATTTTTAAATATTTATGACAGAATGTCAGCTGTGCTGTTGATCGTTCAGTCAATAGATGGAATTCAACTTCCTACCAAATATCACTGATACTTCTTTATTTACAATATGGAATATTTTTTTAAAAAAAAAGAAACATTACAATAAATTCCTACGTATATTATAAACAATATAAGTGCTAATGTGTAAAGAAATACAGCTCAATAAAAGTTTAGGGCCCTACCTGTTTTTTTCTAATTTTTCTCCAATCTGAAAACTTCTTACATTGTTCGACCCTTAAACTTTTTTTATAACATAATAAATATGTTAGATGAAGTTGTAGAAATTTGTTTCACGATTTACATGCAAACATTTTTCGCGTAAATGTGTTTTATTCCTGAACAAGATAAACAGGAAGGGTGGATTGTATCTTTTGCTATGATATCCTCGCTTCATAATGTTTAAGGTTTTAAAGTACTTAAGTAAATGTGTTAGCTAAAACAAATGAACAATGAACAAAATCAATATAATATTTTTAATGTTGTAAAACAGGTCACTCCAAGGGTTCAACAGGTTGTTATATTTTACGAGTAACCTATTAGGAGAACATAAGGTATCACCGAGACGAATATATGATCATTACGTATTCGTACTCTCGTAGTTTATTTGTATCAGATTTTAGATCTTTCCGTTGATGTTTAGAAATGCAATTAATGAGTCTTCTTTACATATATGCACCTGATGAGGAATTTCTCATTATTTCCATTAGGTCACAAGCATTCAATGCTGAGATGAATAGTGATTGGCAGTGGAATCAAAGACCCTCGTTCTGTTCTATTTGTGAATCGTCAGCTGGATATGTCTGCATCTCAGAGTTGATGTTTGCTCCAAACCTCGATCCCTGTACCGTTCGCTTAAGACGCCAGACGGTATCCACTTAGCTATTGAATACAGATTAGACTGGTCTATTGCAGTCGAAACAATCTATTAGGCAGATTACATTACCATTACAAATGGATTAATCGTACTCATGTAAGACAATTTGTAGGAGTCTTATATTATGTAACCGTTATAGTATTTAGATATCCCTTCAAGGTAAGGTAATTACAAAATCTTTCGATCAATGTACTCCTTTAAATATTCTTTTTTTCACAATGGTATCTATTAACATCTATATAATGTACTTGAAACAAATTTAATTTCACTCACAGATTCAATCTTAATCTACGTACAATGTAGGGTCTTATCAAATGATGCTAGTTCAGTTCCTTTTAGCAGAAAACATAATATTTTATTAACATCTGTAATAACATATAACTTTAATGAATATAGTAAGATGATATATTGTATACCGAAATTAATAATGACTTTGTTTATTGTTAAGTACTTAATTCTAGCTATGATAAACAATATATCTAAGCGTGTTCATTATGATTCCTAACTTCAGTTCTTGTTCAGTCATAACTTTTCAAGTACATAATGATTAGCTCCAGGAAATATAAAATATTACTCAAATCCATTGATTTGGTGATTTAGTGAGTTTTATTGACTATTAGAATACTAAACAACAAGGTATTTTTTATCTGAATGACGAACTATGTATTTCATCCTTTCCATATTCCTTTCACATGCTATCTGACGACGCTAGAATTTAGTAAAGAATTAAAAAGGTGTTGTGTAAGATTAGTATTCATTATTTTGTTAAAACCCTTCATGTGTATATGACCCGAAAAAACATGTGATCCGATGAATTGAAACGTCATCAAAAATGGCTGAAAATATAAAGCCGCGATAAGTTTATTTTAGTTTTCTGATGTATTCTTGACAAACAGTAAGATAATCACGCTTCATTAAATAAACACATACACTATTTTCGTCTTTTGGAAATTTATATGTTTATCATAGGGCTTTGCCTTTTTCTCATTAATCACGGGACTGTCATTTTATTTAGTATTGTTCAGTTGCTTTAAATCCTTTTTCATATCATAATAAAGAACTGAGACGGTATAATGTAGATAGAAAGTAGTTTTACCAAGTTTATTTAGTAAACAAGATTCCTATTTCTATGGTGGCAGTATTAATAATGAGATCCTAACCCCAGTGTCTTACATTTCAAATGTCAGATGATCAACTGCAGTGCATTACACTATCAACTAGAAAATACAGATTCATACCAACATTTGAACTTTTCGTTAGATTTCTGTTCAAATTCAATACATTATTAATATAGAAATTTGAATACTTATTCTTATATTTTTGTATTAATTTACAGAATCTACTGTTCCTCCAATCCAATATTTGACAGACAACTTGCAGTTTATCATACAGGCTGTTATTTTATTGAAATGAATAACAGAAGCTGATCTTCATTATTCTTCCTTCAGTTATTACAGACAAACTAGGTCATACTTATGTATTTCATTATTGTTATTGTTGTTGCTTTGTTTTAGATAATGACATCTGTCAATCACCAATGTACACTAATAATCTCTACTTAACTATGATTCACAATTTCAAATGTATATGCCATTCATTTCTCTAAATCATACCTTAGTCTTTTTATTCCAATCTCGAATGAACAAGAAAAATTATACAGGTGATCTGTTTACTCGTTCATACATGTTAAATTTTTTCATGTAGAACAAGTTATTTGATAATTTCGATGAAGATAATAACAAAACAGTAACCTACAGCAGTAATGCGCTTACTAGTGTCAACATTTCAAACGGTAATTCACGAAGTTCAACTATGTGAGGTGTGAGAAGGCCACGCGCAAGTGACATTAGACAAATCTATGATATCATAAATGGATTGATGTTAACCGCACAAACTAGTGTATTGCAACCCAATGGTTTAAAGGTGATGCAGCTGAATAATGTTGACTGTTGAACATTACTCGACTGAGTAATCAGGTCCTTTCCTAAGAGAATGTAAACATTGTTTGTTATTTCAAGATTATCATTCAAAATAAGGTGAAAATTAAACTTTTATAACAGTCCTGAAGAAATCTATTGTTGTTTCATATGATTATATAGTTATATCTTATTTTACAAGCAGACATGATCACAGAAACATACTTTGCGGTACTATCATTTTTAAAGCGATTGTTTTAAAGTTTCACGATATTTCACCTTCTCAGAACAGATACTTCCTAAGTTTCTTGTATTGACCAGTCTAAACACTTACTCGGAAATCCATAATTCAAAAACTTTACTTGACAGACATTAGGAAATCGTTATGGATATCTGAATTAGACTTGTTTGTTTTAGCCAAAAGTTTCTCAGATAAACTAGAAACTAATTCACAACATTTTATAGTCTCATAAATAAGATTTTATTAAAGATAGTTTATAATTCACTAAATTAACGTGATCGAATACGATCACCACTAAAGAGCCCGAAAACAGAACAAAACATATTCAGTACTTTCTTGATAACAAAGACTAATCTTTACAATTTGCTGTAGGAAATACTTTATTTTACTTGTACAAAAAATGTTAATAAATGAAGTGAACTTACAAAATAGATCATTATAAAATTTTACCTATACAATTCTAAATCTTCATTAAAACATTATAAATTTGATAAAATAACTATTTGTCCTTTTAAAGAAAAAACTGTTGTAGTCAGACACTAATACATAATATATATATATTTATCAAAGATAATCCATCGTCACTCCTTCTTTTCACACCTTTTCAAGTTACAGTAATAGTTAAAAATCTTTTTCTGAACAAGTAGAAATACTTATTTGGTAGAAGATGTGACTTCTGAAATCAATATGATCTTAGCTAAATGACTAAGTAATAGTATATTAGTCACAATGTTTTCCTCTTCCATTTATTAAATTGAATAGAATTAGATGTAATTTAGTAGAAAGGTTATTGTAATGGATTATAGGAAGGATATCATTACCTTAGGCTATTTTGTTTAGGAAATGGCTGACAAATAATTCTTTGTTTCAAGTTACAATTGACCTAAGGAAAAATTCGATCCATAGCTAATAATTTTCTATTTTGTTTAAATAACTTTGAGATTTAAGGAGGATTTAATGTTAAGTTGACTTTTCAATAAATAATCGCATATCTATTAGAATATACACATTCCTATGTTATGATCTAACTCATATTTGCGATTTGAAATAATAACGTATTAGTTTACTCAAAAACATAATTTATTTTTCAACTGAACTTGAATTACAACCTTCATGAATTTTGACCTCAACTCAGATAACTGAGAAAAAACTAAGACAAAAGCTTTATTCCCATTGCAATCGAAGATACAAGTGTTTTAATGTGATTTGCTGGGATGCCCTTCAGAGTCAGTGGTCAATAGCGATGCAAGTCTCGTAACTCTAAATTCATTCGCACCATCGTCAGACAAAAATACAAAATATAGTTTAAGAAAAACTCTTTCCTTAGGCTAAGTTAGATCAAATTCTGGAGAAAAGATGATTTCTACAACACGCCATTTAATTTCTACCTTTGAAGTCAACTGAATAATTTAAACTGAACAAATAATTTAGTAGTTCACTTTATCCAATAAGAATAAAGATACATTTGATATGGTTATTCAACTGACAGAATTTCAAGCAGCTAATTTGTTAATCCATTAGAATCATATTCAGCAATCCATAGTGAAAATAAAATCAAAGAGGCAGCAAATAACAGCCTAAATTCTTGAACTTCATTCGTACAATAATTAGATTTCATGTAAATTGACCAAGATTATGTTCGATCAAAAAATAATTGACAATAAGTAAAAGGTCTAATCCTCCCTGATTTCCAATGAATTCCCAGTTGATTCTGATTATTGATGAAGAGTATTTTCCCATAAATATTTTAACTTAAATTGAAACTAAGTTATCGCACTAGTGTTGTAAAAAATTATGAAGGACTATGTCGAAGCATAGTTCTAACTAGTAAAACTGTGACCGATTTTCTCAAAAAAGGATATTACTGGTATTTTCAGTTATTACTTAATGTTTTCACCTCTTTAACAGCCAAATGATAAATCGTATAATTTGTAGACATAATTCCACTTCAAGAGAATAATTATTTTAATTGGTGATTAATTATCTATCTTAACTGATGACCTTTAGCTCAGTTTCATTTAATAGTATACAAGACCTAAATGATAACCGGATATTTTTTTATTGACGAATAATCATCCATAATCCAACTTCGTGTCCAGTGAAGACTTGACCTATTTGAAGTTAATTTCTGTCACACCGGCTAAAGAACAGTAGAAGGTTTGAAAGCAGAGATTTGTCGTTCTGATATACTTTATATCTCATCACCCTTAACCAAACATGATTACGCACAGTTATGTCTCGCCAACAGCACAATTATGTTTGGAACTCAATGACCTGCATTTTTTAGCTTCAGTCGTTTTTCACCATAATACGATTCTCAAGCACTTTCATAAGTGCATTATACTCTCAATTCTGATTTGATTATGGTTTCTTCATAAAAGCCTCAAGCACCATTCTCTAAGTCTATCACCAAACACTAGTTGATCATGCATATACTGTAATGAGTTTATTCTTCAGTATTCCTTAATTTTTAATGCATCTCATCCAACAATTTGAAAGCATGCAAATCATTCAACAAATTATCATCATAAATAGTGCATTTATTTTAATGACATAACAAATTAATGATGACTTTCAAATTAACGATTGAATCACTTCAGAACCATAAATATATATATATATATATATATATATATATATATATATATATCACCACAATTCCCAATTGATTATCTATCTATCTCCTCTTACGTTGCATAAAAATATCTGTCAATGAATATTTTTTGAGAATTAATTCTTATTTTAAAAATATATATATATATCATTTCCTTTCAATTGAAAAGAAGAAAGACTTTCAAGATAATTTTCATTAGTGTTAGTTAGAATTGCATTAGCTTTTATCAACATCAATCGATATCATTTAACTCTTCTTTTCTCTTATTTTTTTTTCTACATACAAAAAACACATTAGTACGAACCTTGAAAAAATAATAAAAATCTGTAGTATTCCATTGAAAGACATTGAGAGTTCAATTATGTCGGAATAAATGAATGAATGTAGGTTTATTTGAAAAATTTAAAGAGAAAGTGAGAGAGAGAGAGAGAGTGAGAGCAAGCGGAGAAAAACTTTATTATTTTCATTGAAATAAATAAATAGAGAATATAAAATGAAGAAATTATCGAACAGGTGGTTTTTGATTCCTTTTATTTCTGGTTAATTATTATTAAACTCATAGTTATTTTTCTTCTTTCAATGAAATGAAAGAAAACACTATTTCTGCTTAAAATTTCATAAAAATTATTTTTCTTTGTTATTCTAAGAGTAGAACATTTCATTCTCTCATATATATATATATATATATATATATATATATATATATATATATATATATATATATATATCTTTAGTTATTAAAATGTAAACTGTTTAAGAAATACATTTTCATGATGCATTGGCATTGTCTAAGAAAACATTTAAATTTCACATATCAATCAACAGATAATTTGTTTTAGTTTATAATGTCTGAATCTAACTGTGGATTGAGTGTTAAATGCATCAGATGAAAAACTGTAAACTTGAGACATCATTAGTTGACGCCAACAACTTCTTAGTTATTGTTATATTGTAGTGAAAACTGCTTATCACTAATGCGAAATCTCCTTGTAACTACTATTCAAACGTTTTTAGCGGATAGGATGAGATTACAGATGCATAAGGTTGGTCTGTACATCTGAAAGAACTTAATAGATCCATTGTTTTATCTCGACTATCTTTCCTAATCAAAATCAAGGGGAAAAATGCCATATTTCATCAGTAGTTTACATCGTACACCTATTTTGGTTAGAAAACTGTTAAAAACAAGAAAACACTGAATGGATGTTTTGTTTTGGTATGGAGCTCTGTGGCACAATGGTCTAAAGGTTTAACACACACCTTAACCTGATGATCGCATTCTCTGTTCCTACTGCCATCAGGAATGTGCACTGGTGAGGTGTCATATGCTAAAAATAAACCTCTTTTCAGCGTTATCTGGTTTTCTTTGATTGTCTAAGGTCAACCCTTATTGTGAGCTAAAAAAATTCAATAATTACCACAAACCCTCACATTGATAATTCCTTCAAACGATATTTTTTAAACACGCATTACCTCTTACTGATTTGATTTTCATCAGGATTTAGTTTTTTTAAACCCGTTTCGTAACTTAAGGGCTTCCATAAACTAACACACAACTACTCCTTGTAATTAGCCCATTCGTTTAACCGCTTCTCAAAACACTTCATTTGTTAACAGTAAGTTTAAAAAACTATTATCGATACCATTAACTAAATAGCCAATAGTGAAGATAATGAGGAATATTTGTAGCTAAGGATTAAGATTACTAAAGCAAACATACAAACCACTACAAAACAGCTGTATCAAATAATCAACCGAATTCTCGATCAACAAAATAGATGCTTGTCATTTGTGAAGAAATTCTGATCACTCACTCCTTAATTAAGTTTGTATCGATGATGTTATTGGGAAATAAAACGAAAGTTTCACCAGTAAACCATTCAACTAAGATTACAAAATCAACCTCAGAATAAATAACATTTGACTATTAGTTGGAAAACCTTTACTCTTGCTATAATCTTAAATTTATGATCATTATATTTCAAAATATAATAAATGGGATTTCACTCAGTTCGGTATTTGCATTTTGGATGAAAATTTCAATATTCAACAAATTGAACAAATGTATAATTATTCGATTATGCTAGATCTTTTCAGTTGAATTTTATATTCATTGATATGCTTGCGGAATATCAGCCCATAAATACCAACATTACTTTGTTATATTTGCTTATTTAAGATAGCAGAGAAAATTCGTAGTTCAGGGGGATGATTGTGGTGGAGTTTTGTTCTCTGAGCTGAATGTTTTAGTTATGGAGCTTACTTTTTGTTGAACAACTTACCTACTTACGTTTGTTACCCTTTTGTGGAGCATAGACTGTCAACCAGGAATAAATAGTTCTACAATTCAAAAAATTTATTACCTAATGATTGTTCATTTGTAATTTTTCAACTTATTTCTTTTGTGTTTTGACAAATTTCATTGAACATTAGTTAATATATTACATAGTTTTATTTAAAAAAGATAAACGATAAAGATAAAAGATATACTGAAGTTTGTTTTTTTAATTCTAATTAAAGTAATGAACTTGATTTGAAATTTAAAAGTTATGTAGTAGATATCTCACAGAAGATGACCGAACGTGAGAAATTAAAAGTTTTATAATCGTTAGTTATTGATCAACAAGATTTATTTACAGTTTTGGGGAATTCCTGCTCTCGTCAAAATTTGACTTAGTGTGTAAAATTCACAACTCCGCCTGTAGTCCCTTCGGGACTACTGCCGGTCCGAAGCCCTTATGAAGGAGGAGAGTTTGGACATGGGGTTGGCGACCCCATCCCAACTAAAAACTAACTTGCCAACGAACGCTAACCAGAACAAATAATTCAAACCATTTTCACTCTACTCTGGGAGTTGGAAGAACAATTATGACGTCGCGTGATGAAAGCCGAGTTCCCTCCGAAGTCACGAGGCTGATGCCTCCTCTGACAATCAGAGCAACTATACTTTTAGGTACATGGAACGTTCGAACATTGTGGGAGACTGGAAGACTATTTCAAGTTGAGGCAGAAATGAAAAGATACAAGATGCTAGGCATCAGTGAAACACACTGGACACAGGTAGGACATCTGAGACTAGCTTCAGGGGAACTGCTGTTATACTCTGGTCATGTAGAGGAAAACGCTTCACAAACACAAGGAGTTGCACTGATGCTGTCCAAACATGCACAAAAGGCACTGATAGGTTGGGAATCTCATGGATCCGGGTTCATCAAAGCATCCTTCAGAACAAAGAAAGAAGACATTACAATGAACATCATCCAATGCTATGCACCTACCAACGACTTCAATGACGCCTTTGAAGATCGATTCTACGAAACGCTGCAGTCAATCGTCGAGAAATGTTCACCAAAGGATTTGACAATTCTTATGTGATACCTGAATGCAAAAGTTGGCATGGACAACACTGGATATGAAGACATCATGGGACGACATGGACTGTGAGAAAGGAACGAAAACGGTGAGAGATTTGCAAACCCATGTGCCTTCAACAAACTGGCCATCAGCGACAAAATATTCCCACACAAGCGCATACACAAAGCTACATGGATTTCACCGGATCACACTACTCAGAACCAAATTGACCACATCTGTATCAACAAAAAGTTCAGAAGGACCATGGAAGATGTGAAAATCAAGAGAGGAGCTGATATAGCTTCAGATCACAATTTGCTGATCGCCAAAATGAAACTGAAGCTAAAGAAGCACTGGACAACGGGGCAGACAACATCACAGAAGTTTAATACGGCCTTTCTTCGGGATACCGTAAAACTCAACGAATTCAAGATAGCCCTCACCAATAGGTTCCAGGCCTTGCAGGATCTACTCAATGCAGAGGAAGCGACATTGGAGAACAATTGGAAAGGGATCAAGGAGGCAATCACTTCAACATGTCACGAAGTTCTGGGTCACAAGAAGTACCATCAAAAGTAATGGATCTCTGTTGGTACTCTTGAAAAAATTGAAGAAAGGAGGAACAAGAAGGAAGCCATCAATGTCAGCCGAACAAGAACAGAGAAGGTTAAGGCACAAGCTGAATACACAGAAATAAAAATGAAAGTGAAGAAGAGCATCACAGCCGACAAACGAAAATATGTGGAAGATCTAGCGATGACGGCGGAAAAGGCTGCAAGAGAAGGAAACATGAGACAATTGTACGAAACTACAAAGAAGCTGGCCGGAAACTATCGTTAACCAGAAAGACTAGTGAAAAGTAAGGAAGGCAAAGTAATCAGCAACACTGAAGAACAGCGAAATAGGTGGGTAGAGCACTTTAAGGAACTCTTGAATCGACCAGCTCCACTGAACCCACCCAACATCGAAGTAGCATCCCAATTGATGTTGGGGCACCTACGATTGAAGAGATCAGTATGGCCATCAGACAAATCAAGAGCGGCAAAGCAGAAGAACCAGACAACATTCCAGCAGAGGCAATGAAAGCAGACGTGGAAGCAACTTCAAATATATTTCACATTCTCTTCAAGAAGATTTGGGATGAGGAACAAGTACCATCAGATTGGAAAGAAGGATACCTGATCAAAATACCAAAGAAAGGCGATCTCAGGAAAAGTGAGAACTACAGAGGCATCACTCTTCTTTCAATACCAGGCAAAGTCTTCAACAGGGTATTGTTAAACAGAATGAGGGACTTTGTAGACGCCCAACTACGAGACCAACAGGCTGGAATTGCAACATTCCGGATCATTGAGGAACAATCAACTGAATGGAACTCACTACTCTACATCAACTTCATCCACTACGAGAAAACATTCGATAGCGTGGACAAGAAAACACTGTGGAGGCTTCTTCGACACTACGGTGTGCCTGAGAAGATAGTTAATATCATACGGAATTCTTATGATGGATTCAACTGCAAAATCGTGCACGGAGGACAGCTAACTGATTCTTTTGAGGTGAAGACCGGTGTCAGGCAAGGTTGCTTACTCCCACCCTTTCTCTTTCTTCTGGTGATCGACTGGATTCTGAAGACGCCGACATCTGGCGGGAAGCACGGTATCAAATGGACAGCCAGAATGAAGATGGATGATCTGGACTTCGCAGATGACCTGGCTCTTCTATCTCACACGCAACAACAAATGCAAGAGAAGACAACCGGTGTAGCAGCAGCCTCTGCAGCAGTAGGTCTCAACATAGATGAAGGAAAAAGTAAAATTCTTCGATGCAACACAACATGCACCAACCAAATCACTCTTGATGGGGATGCCTTGGAGGACGTTAACACCTTCAGATATCTGAGCAGCATCATTGACAATCAAGGTTGATTCAGTGCAGATGTAAAGGCGAGGATCTGCAAAGCAAGAGCTGTACTTCTACGGTTGAAAAATATCTGGAACTCGAAACAACTTTCAACCGAAACCAAAATCAGGAATTTCAATACAAATGTCAAGACAGTTCTACTGTATGGAGCAAAAACTTGAAGAACTACCAAAGCCATCATCCAGAAGATACAAGTATTTATTAACAGTTGTCTAAGCAAAATACTTCGTATTCGTTGACCAGACACGATCGGCAACAAATTACTGTGGGAGAGAACAAACCAGATTCCAGTGGAGGAGGAAATCAGGAAGAAATGGTGGAAGTGGATAGTACACACATTGAGAAAAGAACCGAACTGCGTTACAAGACAAGCCCTCTCTTGGAATCCTCAGGGTAAAAGGAAAAGAGGAAGGCCAAAGAACACATTACGCCGAGAAATAGAGAAAGACATGAGAAGAATGAACAAAAATTGGACATAATTGGAACGGGAAGCGCAGGACAGAGTTGGTTGGAGAATACTGGTCGGCGGCCTATTCTCCATTAGGGGTAACAGGCGAAAGTAAGTTAGTAAGTGCAAAATTCACATACACATTATTGTTAATAAACTTCATAGATTGAAAGTGTTCATCAACACACATGCATTTACAGATGTTTTAAAATTATTAGGCAGTAACTACCAAGGACAAATAAGTGAGACTGTGTAAAATCTGTAAATTGATCAGAATTAGACTTTAACACCGTTTAATGCCGGCACAATGGTCCAGAGGCAAAGCGTTCGCACGCAAGACCGAAGGTGCTGGGTTCGAATCGTGCTAGGTGCAGGAGTCGTGGGTGCTCACTGCTGATGAGTCTCATACGAGGATTAAACGGCCGTTCAGTGCTTCCGGGTTTCTAATGGTGGTCAAACAATTATTGACTGGTGATTTCAATGTGCAAAAAACACTAATCTCCATAACTCTAACTGAAAAATATCATACTGTTTAAATTTTTAAATACGAAAAAAATCTATTGATCAAATAGGTAGGTGGCATGTTATCAAATGTGAAGGTCACTTTTTGATTAAATAAAAATTAAATTTAGTAAGTAATCAAATTTTACTTTCCATATAGTAAATCAGTGAAATTACAATGCTGATACTCAGTCCATAGTCACAGTGAACACTATTCTTTTCTCTCATTTTTCGTGTATTCATATAGAAATATGATATTATGTCCGGATGGTTCTCACTGTTTATGCTGAGTTTCATTAAAATCATGAATCAATCAACGTTAGACCATCAGTAAGAAGCTGGAAGTAATAGACGGCCGTTTCGTCCTACTGAGAGATTTCTCATCTGTACTTATCCACGACTCTTCAGACAGGAATCAAACCTAAGACTTTCAGTGTAGCACATGGACCCCTAACCTTCTGACCAACGGTATTAATATCTAATTTGAATGAACCCAAGATACCTAACCCCTGTTACTCACTGTATTCCGTGGATAACTGCTGCACACTCGACAAGGTCGAACAGTATTAGTCTATATGCTTGTTTCATTATTAGCCAATTAGTTATAACATTCATTATATGGATATGGATATAGTTATATTTTATTTTAAATCATCATTGATCATTGATTATTGATCAGACAAAGTAAAAGACCTGGAAGTACTGGATAGCCATTCTGTCCTAGCATGGGACTTCTCATTAGTGAATATGCACTAATAATGATCGATTCATGATTTCAAATGAATTAGTTCTAGGTAAAGTCTTGGATTCATTCCATCCTATATGTCATCGATTAAATGAGTATAAGTATTTCAAGTCTTTACAATTGCTAAAATATTTTTTTTACTTCAAAAACACATTAATACTGTACTTTATATCATAAAATACGATAAACTATATTATTTATAAATGTATTTATAAAAATATATCTGGCTGATTGTAAGAAAAATGATTTGGATTGTCATAGTGGTTGATGCCAACGTTTAAAAGTTTTAGGCAGATTGTGTCAATTTCGAATCAACTGTCAAATTCATTTGTTAGGCCAAATAAAAATCGTATCAAGAAATTATTGAATTAAACACAATTAGGTTAAGCTAAGCATATTATTCCTAATAAGACTTCTTAGTTGACCTTGAAAATCTGTACTTTTGTAGATAGATTAATCTGTATGTCATTTTTGCTTGCTAACTGATCAGTTGTTTCTTCATTTGTTTATATAAAAAAGAAGAAGAGATGGTTAGGTGAAAAGCTGTCAATAAAAGAAAAAAACAACATTCTTTAAAATACGAGATTGGTAAGTTTACTTTGGTTTATCGATGCTATTGATTGAATAAAACAGCCGCATTTGATCCTTAGCTTAAATATGCTTTATTTTAGTAACAATGTTAGTACTTGAACTAACCTTGTATGTATATAATTTAGAATAAGTGACCATTTACTAAAATGTTTATCATCAGTATCAAATATGTGAACCGTGTCTATTCAATGTTTATTTGAACCTTCTTACTGATGTTGTGGCATGCAACTGGTTAGTTTCTTCAGTATATGTGCACCCTGTACATATTGTCTCTAAACTGGTATTAAGTCACAAACATTCTTTTATAGAGAGAAAGATGGTGGTTGATAGTAGAATCCCGGAAGCGTATATGGTCAGCCGACGATTTCCACATAGAAAGAAACACATGTTCTGAATTCCACTACTAGCCACTATTTATCTCATACACACATATATATAAGTTAATATAAGTATACATTGTTTTAGGCTTACTTGTATAAACATGCTTTCATTCAAAAAAGTATTCTTTATACTTTTCATAATAAATAATTAAATTATAGATAGAATATACTAAAACTTGAAATTAATTTATTTTCCTTCTTAATTCAAATTGAATGTGATAGTGATTGGGCTTTAGCACAATAATTAATACGCATATCCATTACTCATATTCTGTGAAATGATTCGAGTTTGATTATTTTTTCACCTAACAACTAACAATTGTTCTCACTTTTAAATTTTAACAAACAAAATAATGAATTTTATTGACAGTGTTTCTTCATTATTCGTGAATACATGAATTATGTAATGTTACCACCTTTGGACAAATCAAATGTTAATGATAAATAGATCCATTGATAAGTTGAAAATGCTTTTTATCGATTATAAAAATCACTTGGATAAGCAATGAAAGTTAACGATTGATTTCTGTTTGGGTCTCCATTACATTAGAAAATCAAACATCCATATAAGATCGAATCTGTAAGTTTTCAAGTCTTACATTTGATAAAAGGTCTAATTTATTTTCCATACTTACTTAAACACATTCGATATTATATACATTGAAAATAATTCAAACACCACTAATAATCTTTTTTTAATTCATTTAATCATATCACAGGATTGTGAAGGTAAGTAAGTTACACATTTGAAATCATGAATCCCTAATTGTTAGACCACCATTAGAAACCTGGAAGCACTAGACACCCGTTTCGTCCTGGTATGGGTTTCTAATGGTGGTCTAACGTTGATGGATTCATGATTTCAATTGTGTAACGTACTGATCTTCACAATCCCGTTATGCAATTACCTGTGCTCATTAGTGACTAGCACCGTGAGGAGTCTTCTCCTAGTTCTAGTGGGAAGTCGTGACCAGTGAAGTTCAACCTGTTCGGATGTACACAGTAACTACCGATGACAGTGTATGAGGTTGCTCAAGATCGTGGATTGATTGAAGTTAGACATTATCACCTTTAGAAACCGGCTCAGTGGTCCAGAGGTTAGGCGTTCGCGCGCAAGACCAAAGGTCCTGGGTTCGAATCCTGGGGGCGCAGGAGTTGTGGATGCGCATTGTTGATGAGTCCCGTACCAGTACGAAACGGTCGTTCAGTGCTTCCATGTTTCTAATGATGGTCTAACCATGATCGATGAATGATTTCAGTAAAACTTAATAATTTCTATAACTCCATAGTGTAAAATTATCAACATGACTGGATTCAATATCAAAATTTTCAATATGGTTGTTAATGATAAATTAAAACTCTTCTATTCATCGTGACTATACTACTTAGCTAATGAATAGGACAGAATTTTCATCAAAAGACTGAATTAACCATATATCTTATAATTCATTGGCTGTTTCTAATCCTATTGTTTGTCAAAGATTTGTGTTCAGTGTATAAAATACAGTCTGATTCCTACGAAACAGAAATAAACATTCTGTCCAGCAAACTAAAAACATTGTTCGATAAATCTCAAAAACCAGTTCGTCGGAAGCTGATGTAAAAGTATTTGAATTCATCTCACTAAATAATATTAATATGAATGGTAAACATGTTCTATGAAGTAGCACACTTGTTTATCTTCATAAATAACTAAACATGACCGACAATACATTAATAACCTTTTCACTTTTTAAACACATCCACATTATCCAATTGTCTAATTACAGTTTAAACTTAATCGTTGACAAGTTCATTGATTAGCCGAACTTCATTTCCAACTATCCAACAAGATTCAGTTGATTCTATACTAAGTATTTGATGAAAAAGTATTCCTGAAATGACTTTGAATAAATTAGAAGATTGGTTTAGTATTCCTTGATTTTCTAATGTTCGTTAACTATTGTCAAAAATGTTTAAAATAATAAATGAAATTATGCGGTCTTATCAGTCATAAATAAAGATACTTGTCAATTTGATTAGGTTAAATGTTGAAAGTGTTCAATCTTGTTTAAATCCGTTCAACAACTGTTCCTTGAAATTACGAACAGAAGTTGTCATTAGTTATTGAAATTTAAAACTTTTAAAGAATATTTATTTTGGTATTTCTTATATATTTCGAAAATTCTTCATCAACAGTAATTAAAGAAACTGTTAATTAGAACTGACGCTTCTCAGTTCAATGAATTTCAAAAGTTCTACAGATTTTTACCACTGGCTATTTTTAGATTTATCAGTGTGTATCTTTCACATTTTTGCATACAACATGATCCCTATTCACGTAACCTTTAATTATAGTCTAATCACCTTAGAAAATAATTTTATTCGAAATTTTTGTAACTGATAAATTCATAGTCTCGTTATCTTATGCACAATTTAGGTCAAAAGTTCATAAACATAGATACTATTTTTTTGTATTGTAACTTAATAACGTCTAATTTATTAAAGACTAATCGTTTCAACACCTCTAATAAATTTTTACATGCCAATTTAAACTTTAAAACCCCTTTCGCACGTGTCAATTTGCATGTATACGTTGATATGCAAAAAGTTGCTCGTGATAAAATGAATATCTTTGTTAACTCAATTAGAATATTGTAGGAAAAAATTTAAAATATCACGACTGGAACATTCAATCATTCTTATAATTAGTAAAAAGTAAAAAAGATTGTGTCAGAAAAGTGTTTAATTATATCATTGTTTACTAGGATGTTTTAAAGATAAAAATATAACTCGCTTGATAAATATTTTAATTTTGGATTTATTTCACAGGCTAATCAATTGACCTTGAGGTCATACTTCCTCTCCTCAGTTGTGATTGGTTACTGTGTCATTTTAGCGTGCTATTTTGTGACTCTCCCAAGGACGTCTCTGTGGCGTATAAATAGACGCAGTTTGAGTGTTTGGATTCATTGTGTGCTGGCTGGGTGTTTGTAGAATACAATTTCTACACTATATCAAGACTTCTTGCTGATACCTTTTGGTCAAGGGATCACAGTAAGACTACCTGGATGCTGGTTGATTGTTTTGTTCTTGTTATTCGACTGAGGTGAACTCGTAATAGTTTAAGCATATCTAGAGACAATCATAACAACATTCGTCATTAAATCACTTCTTTGTACAATCATCAATGTGGGACTCATCCACAACTTCCGTTACCAGCAGGAATCGAACCTAGGACCATCGGTCTTTCACATGGATGCCTGACATCTGGACCACTGAGCAGGCTAATGTCTAACTTCGATCTATCCGTCCAGTGCTTCCAGGATTTTAATGACGGCCTAACACTGATCGATTTGTGGTTTTAAAGTAACAAAATAATCTCCACAGCCCTTCAATGAAAATCATTAAATGTTAGATGATTTCAGCGATAGTTAACTGATAGATTACAAGAGATTTACAAACTTGAACTAAAAACCATCATAACAATCTCTCGAAATTTGTCAAAATCAAATACTCTAATTGTGTATTTACTCAAAGAAGGTAAAAAAAAAGAATACAATCTTAGTTTTTGTATTCTGTACATTTTTGTGTTGAATAAAATTGTTGAATACTTACTACCATAGTGTTTATTTTGAATGGTAATAGACTGAGAAAAAACACATAATTACAAATCGAATGAAAACAAATATTCACTATTCCATAGTGTCTAGTGGTGGTTTGTGCTAGAAATTATCTACTGTACAACTTGTTTATTTTATTTTTTTATCGTATGAAACTTTTAAATTCACAACAGTACAATTAGTTTTGCGAAAACATCTTATTTGTAAATAATATGCTAGAAAAATGTAATGACGTAATGCGATTGCTTTTTTTTAGCTATAAACTTCTTTCATTTTATCAAAACATTTGTTCATTATTTTTGTTGTGTTTGGAATATACAATGAATACTAGTAAGTATCAAGTGATTAGTAAATAAAGGTATCCTTATACTTGGTTTTAGAAAATGGTTATTTGCTAGTACTATAAAGAGATTGCTCAGGTGTTAAATGAATATTAGTTACAAAGTTACTTTATTTAATCAAGGTAAATTTTATAAAAGTTTTAAGTAATAAGTATTTACCTACTGATGCGATTACTTATTAGTTTAATCGTATCATACAAGTTTCGGTTATTAACAGTCCTACGCATAGTTCGATAATATAATGTCATGAATATACACTAATAAAATATTCTTACTTAGCTGACACAACTGTCTAATGTTCTTAAAATTGAAGGTGAAATCAGCGTACGATGATGACTGCTATCCAATAGTCGAAAATTTGAATCCTTCAACTATGAGTCAAGAACTCTGTAGGTATGCACTGGGAGATTTGTTCGTATTGATCGATTTTGTAGTTAACATTAAGGACTGATCTTAGAATTCCTTTGAAAACTAGGAAGTATCGGACCTCTGTCTCAAAATATGAAACTCCTCAGCAGTGTTGATTGTCAACCATACTAGAGAATGAACTCATCAGTTTAATGTTTCATGATAGGCATTTAACCGTTTGGTTAATGAGTCAGGATCAAATGTTTAAAATACTTAACATCAACCAATATTGTGCAACCATTTTGTTTAACTCAAATTTATTCTTGATGTGAGCGAAAAAAAATCAACTTTCCCCATAAACTAACTACATTGATGACAATCACATGCTCATTAGTGACTAATGTCAAGTGATAATTCCATAAATTCTAGTGAGAAGCCATTATCAATGGAGTTCAGCTACAACATTTATTAAACAGTTATCCAATAGTGGCATTTAAAAATGATCACATAATAACATGAAGTGAATGATATTAACCATTTATAACATTTGTTTCTGACCAAGTAGTTGAAGGATTTGGTGCCTATCGTAAGACCTGAAGCTTATGAGTTCGATCTCCAAGTAGTTCGTGGATCAACACTGCTAAAGAGTTCCCTACTACTACGAGACAACTGTCTAACGCTTCTTAGTTTCCAATGGTCATCCAGCTTAGATTGTTTAACAGTCTTCATTATAGTGCTTATTATCATTTTTGTTAAATTAATTGACTTTAGAAAAATCAACTGAATTAATCACTATATTTAAGTTTTCTTATCTTGAAATTATAAATCACAGTGTAATATAGCTAGATAGGTATTTTTCTAATGAATTTAAACATATAAATTAGTTTACAATTATCTTTGTTATCGTTATTTACATAGATTTAGATATTCATTGAAACAACTGAAACCAGGATTAATTTGAAGATGATCATAAAATTTGCTCATCGGTGATTAACTTTGTGAGGAAATTGTCGGAGATCTAGTGAAAGGCCTTAATTAGTAGAGTTCAACCCTATCACGCGTATGTAGCAACTACCAAAGATAATGAGTGGAGTTGCACAGTATCAGAGACTGATTAAAATTAGACATTAACATCGCTGAATGCCGGCTCAGTGGTCTAGAGGTTAAGTGTTCATATGAGAGACTGCGAGGTCTTGGATTCAATTCCCAAGAGTGGGAATTGTAAATGTTCTCTGCTGAAGAGTTTCTAATATTCTGTGTGGTAAATCAAGTAAATTTGAAAAATGTGAACCATTTGGTACCAACTTAGTTTTTACATGGTCTGTAGTTATATTCCCCATTGTGTTTGATTTTTTTAGAAGCTCCGAATTGTTTAACCAAACATCCTCTACACTATTTTCTGTAGTTACTTCCATGTCTGATCTCCATTCTAGATGATGATTTCATTCAGATGAGTTCAAATCACTACTCATAGTCATTTCCTCTGATACATATTCTGAAAACCACAAAACTTTGGCCATAATATTTACCAAATAAGTGTAGTTATAAATACTAACATTCAATATAAATCAGCACATATTTATTTTCTATAAAACTTAATGTTTTTTTTTTTTCATTCTTTCTTTCGTCCCTCTAACACTCACTGTCATGTATAATGTTAACCAATCATTATCTACAAGCTTGTCTGAAAACAATTGTCTGAAAAGAAAGAGTGAATTGAATGGAAAAAAAAATTGAAGCAAACCAAATAAATTACTCCGCCCGTAAATCATTCCAATTCTCTACACCAATTCTACTTCTCATCATATGTATTCCATCAATCTATTCATCCATCTATCCATCCATCCATCCATCCATCTATATATCTATCTAGGCTATGACTACAACTGTCCATCCATCTAATAATCAGTTAGTTATTTATGTTGTGTATAAATCTCTCACTCTATAAATATGTGTCCATCTTACCATCATCTATCCATCTAACCTATCTGTGTATGTCTACTATTGTTACAACAGATTAAATAAAATGTTATGCACAGAAGCTGTACTATGATGGTTGTTTGTATGTCTATGAATGAAGTGTGTGTCTCTAACACATAACTTGCCACTCATAATCGTAATAACAATAATAATAATTACTATTATTATAATAATGACAACACTTAATCATTGATGATAACCATTAAATTTTATTTGTAAAACGCCATCGAAATCATGATTCGTTTATTCAATCTGTAACAATAATTACACTGTGGTTAATCATAAATAAATAACAAGGAATAACAATCATTAATACCATAGTCGTCTTCAAATTAAAGAAATAAATTTTCACAGTGATAAATAAACACTTGACGATAAAGAAGAAGAATAAGGATAATAAAAGCTCACAAATCAAATGCACATGTTATTTTTTCAAAAATAAATCAAGATAATGATACATACTGGGCAGTCATAATGATTTATTTTCATTGTAAACAATAATTTCTCTCCGGTTAAATTCTTTGGATAATAGAATTTTAATCAAATTAAATTACATATCCTTATTCATAAATCAAATATACTGATAAACATAAATTATTATTTGTAGTCATCTCAAAAATTCATATTGATGTCTGGAATATTAAAAGTGATTAAATAGTTTCTACGATTTGAAATAAATACATATTGTTCTACTCTACGTATTAGCACCAAAAATTTGGAAGATTATTGGTAAGTAAGATGGATATTTTCTATCTTGATAGTTTTCATATTATCTAACAGTAAATTATCAAAGCATTTTCTTAGTTATTATTTTCTGTTGAAGTAAGTTTTTGAGATTAACTGAGTTCGGATGAAAACTTGAAGAAGTCATCGTAAACGGGGATCAAGTTAGAAAGTTAATATAATTCAAAAGTTACAGTATAACTATTTCGTCTCCATCTAAGGCTGTCATTTAAGGCTACAAAACCCTATATTTAGTTAATTCTAGACAATTAAGGTTGCTTAATGAATACGATCTGTATAGAATTCAGTAGTCCATATTTTTCGCTTAATATCGAACTCACTGAGCTAACCAGATTTATCAATGAAAATTATAAAATCCAATGCAGTTCAGCTTAATCGATCAAATTCCATTAGGTATTATTGAGAATAATATTTGTGAGACATGATAACTGACAAGTTTACGTCTATACAATATACACCATATTGATTACGAACTTGAGTAGAAATTTAATTATATTAAGTTTCAATTGAATCATTCATCTGGCTCATATTCATTGTTCACATACATATTTGTGTAGTCTATTAGGTCGACAAAATGAAAGCATAAATAATAATAACCTTATTTCAATGTTTTGTATAACTATCGACATTTTGTTGCCCGTTTGTATTAATATTTATGTACTTCAAGAAGGAGTTCATATCGAAAATTTCACGATTTCTTTGACAACATTGGAAAAATAAAGATTTTTTTCTGTATACTACTCTAATCGTTTCTCCGATTACTGATAATACTTTCACTACCTCTACTATTATGAGTTTTGAATTTGACAACTACATCTCTACGTTGTTCTACGTTGCTGTTCATTGACTCTAATCATTTAGTTGTTTTGTAATTGCTGACATTCTAAAATTTTAAGCAATCTATTACCAAACACCTATGAACCTTTCATTTTTATAGGATATTAAAAATATAACCTTACAGCTTTCAAATAATGTAACTAGTCAGAACACTGATTTATTTATTTAACTGAGCAATGATGAACCATGGCTTAGTCGATTTGATTGCATTATTCTTCTTTTTTTTCTAAAAAATTCCTTTATGCTGTTCACTTTGTAATAGTCACGTGAACATGAATGAGACATTAATTTATGACTGTGTATGTATGTAACCATATATGTGGTTGTATGTGCACTGACATGTTTATCCAACTCATCTATTCATGTTGACTCATCATCAACATCATCATGATTATTATCACCTTGTTCATCAATAAAAATGATTTCATCCTACTGTCTATCGTTTTGTATAAAAACTAGACAAAAAAGAATTCCTTAAAATCTCATTACATTGATTTTTTTTTTTAAAGAAACTCGAATTTTTCTCTCCTTATTTTTATTTTATTGGAAAAACTCAGAGATTATTTAGTAAAATAAAAGAATGTATTTATTTCTGTCAATAACACTTGTATAAAGATGGATAAGGGTACTACTAAATAAAGCAATGAAAAGCAGCTGTCTTTCATAAGTTTTTTTCCAGTTCAGTAAATTTACATCTACAAAATCAAAGTGATCTATCTCAGATGATCAACAAGAATGACATTAGTACAGATTATGTTATGATCTACATAACTTAATCATCATAACATAACAACTACCCAACATGAGTTATAGTCTCATCCTCATCAAACAGACTAAATTAGTTACGATCATGTACTTGCTAATGACTAAGTTTGAGATATATACCTCAGTTTCTAGTGTTATGCAATGGTCTTAATAATCAACTATGCCAAGAAGGGGAGGTCATGAGAAATAAATTAAACCATGAATAAATAAACGTTAAATTCATGGCCATTGACTTGAAAGATATTATGGTTATATAGAGATTTGAGAGTTTCAAGTTCTTATGTTTTCGAATGAAAGTGCGCAAACCTTAAATCGATCAAACGTAGGCATTCACACCGTTGAATTCCGGTTCAGTGGTCTAAAGGTTAGGTGTGTGCGCACGAAACTGAAGGTCTTGGGTTTATGGATGAGCACTACTGAAGGATCATATACCAGGACGAAACGGCCTTCCAGTGCTTCCATGTTTTTAATGATGGTTCAACAATGATCGATTCATGATTTCAATTTTAAATAAATACCTAAAACTAGACATGTTCTTTAGGTCATATTGATTTTAAATGATTCTCTTTGTGCTATAATTCTGAAATGAAATTAATCTTCAAATTGACTGAGTCAACATAAAACATCTAGGTACATTAGTCCAGAATAGTCACTTAAAAAGTAAAATTCAAAATGACTTATATTTACTTTTGTTATTAAATAGCTGATCATTTCATGATTATGTCTAAACTTTATAAAATGTAAATTTTCAGATTGAGATTAACAAAATGTTTAACTTCCTTTCAATTAATCTTTATTTGTATTAATCGGTTAGTTGTGGTGTTTTGTCGAAATATAAAAATACATTGATTTACTCATTGAAATAAATAAATAATTTTAATTTTGAAACATGACAATATTCCATTTTGTGTAAACAGTATAAATACATCAATAATACCCCATAAATTAATCCCTCATAATCTGGTAGTGTTAAATATTTGAAAACAAAAGATTAACTCCACTGTCCCAAAAAACCATTAAAGAAGAACACCACTACATTGAAGTAAAATCATAAACCGAATCAGAAAGTCATAACAAAACTTTACTGAAAGTTTTTCCAGTACATTTTTGTGTAGGTCTAAACAGTAAGGTTATAGAACTAGTTCTCCTATTGGCACGTAACACTCATCAACGCATAAAGGACTATTTGAAATAACATATTTGTTATGCTACATACTTTCAGTCTAATTTAAATAATCAAAATAAGATTTACATTAGAATACTTAATTGGATTCTTTTTTTCTACACAAAGTTCACAAATGAATGACATTTGAAAATAAAACAATTTGAGTTTAGATCTGTATATTGTAATAGAAAATCTATTAATTAACATTTAGTTGTCGAACTGTATCATTCCGTAGAAAAAATATATAAAAAGTAAGTATTTTTGAAAAAATAAGATATTGTACTGTGTAGTTTCTTGATTAATGAAAATAATTAGAAAAATATAGTCTTTATTTACAATTATCTTTCAACTTCCATCCAGTATGTTATAAGTTTGGCTTAGATAACTTAGGTAGCATCAATCGACCTCACACACAGCTAAGTATATTAACTTGTTCTTTAGAAAGCAAATGAAGAGACCATTTTCTCAAGCTTTCTTACTTAATTTATATAGTCAGTGGATATTTTACAACTGTGCATCTATTAGTGAGTAAAATTTATTATTCTTCGGTTCTTAAGAAGTCAGTAAAATGCAAACAATTATGTAACTTCGTTGTTTAAACTTTTTAACTTATTGAAAACTGAAAGCGAGTTCAGCGTTCAGAAAAACAAGCATGATTTTACTGAATTTATCAATGAATTGGTGCTGATTTTTATGCTCATCACTTCCAAAATAGAACTCTTTACCAGTGTATGTCGGTGACCTACTACAGAACCTTCATATCTCCTAGTTAACTCTTGTCACTTATAAGTACGTGTAAACTTGAGTATATCAATACATACGATTGTGTATTTCGGACAAATAAAACTGACTTGAAAACAAAGAACATGAGCCGTTCTTTGCGAGACTAGCGCTTAACTCTATGTTCTGACTTGTAGTAGTGTGAAATGGTATCATTTGAAGTAATCGTGCAACGTCCCAGAGTAATGAACGCAGCATACCCTTACATATACCTGAACAAGGAGGATGACGTTTGACGAAGCTCATCGATCAAGCAAGTGGCTGTAGAAATATAATGGAAATTTGGTGGAGACTATCGTTTCAAAAAATTGAGAATAATGATTGCAACAGAATCATTCATCTAGCTTCCAGCAATATGGTACTACGATTAACCATTGTTAGTGTCGACGAATATTTCATCTCCAAAGTATCTAGACTCCATAAGTTACCACTTCTTCCTAGGACTTGTGGTAAATCCTTATCTTCGATGTTTTTTCATCATCACACTCACTACCACTTATACTACTTCACTTTTCATATCTTTTTGCTGATGTGGTGTGGTAAATTGGATTGATACATTGTTTTGTTTGCTCCCATATTGTTTCTGTTTGACTGGAACTGCCAACTATTATACCCATTTAAACCTAGTTAGAGATTTCGCAACAACACATACACATACTTATAGTCCGGATGAATCTTTTTAACTACAATAGGCTATACAATTGGCTTGTTATAAGTCGATTCTAATATTCAGAGAAAAATTCCTAATGTAAATTTTTATTGAATTCTTGATTAGTTACACATACTGATCACGGTATCACCTAAAGTTTACTTTTTGTAATCACAAGAAAACACAATCAACTGACTGATCACTTCCTTTAAAAATTAACCAGAAGTCACCTACGCTTTTTTTTTCTTTGGCTAACTATCATTTATTGTTAGGTTTAGTACAAGAGAATAATATCTATCATTGATATCATGAACTGATTGTAGCTAGAGCATCACTAAAGAATGGAATGAATTGAACAGCTGTTAAATCATAGTATCGAGTTCATCGGCAGTGGACATGATTGACTCCACTAGGAGTCGATCCCAAGACTGAGTAGTCAAGATTCTTAAGCGTTGGTACATGAGATCAAAGGTTTTTGGGTTGAACACCAGTTTGCAGTGTCATGAATACCCAATGCTAAGAAGTCCTGTACTACAATGACATGGTTCTAGAGAGCTGCTAAGTTTCCAGTGATGGTTTCAATGCAACAATACATCCATTCGTAGGCAGTGATTTTATTCACTTCATAAACCAAACTAATATAAAGATGATTACAGATAAATTGATTTACAATCAACTAAGTGTAAATAATTTACAAAAATACTAAATAAATCATTTATATCAGAATATCTTAATAGTTTATTTATATTCTACATCCATAGCATTCAAAGATGATCGAGTAATAATACTATACACTGATAACAGTAATAATAATAATTAGAAGAAGAAGAAAAACAGAAAGATTTATACAGTCGTGTATGAGAAAATATTTGTGTGGTATAATTTTTTCGTCATAATTTCTTTTTCAAATTACACTTTTTGACGTATACCTGTAGTTAGTTTTTATTTTTATTTTTCTGGTTTAAACTGTCAGTCAAATTTCCAGATCAGTGAAGCATATAAAAATAGAGAGAGAGAGAGAGAGAGTAGGATATACTTTCCTGACAAATAGATCGAAAAAATCACACACACACACACGCATACAAAGACATATACATAATTTAAAGTGAACCTGTTCAAACACGATTAATTTATGCATTTTATTTTTTACATCGAATACACAGTTTATCTTCGTTTTCTTCATTATTCTTGTGGTTCATTCAATGTTGAGTACAGTAGTGTAGATATGCCATGCGTTAACATGATTGAAAGATTTTTATTTTGTACCAGATGTTTCTTAATCAGAAAAGTATGTTTTTTGTTATTTGTTTTGTTGTGGCTTCGAATGAAATGATTTAATTCCTAAGATAAGACTGACTATATTCCATTGAATATATATGAATTTATGATGAATACACTCTGTGATTGTATGAAAAGATGATAATCTTCAAAAATGAAACATTCATATAGTGAATGCAATTATTATTTAACGGATTTTCTGATTTTTATTTTGTTTTTTTGAAATCATTTTTTATATTATATTCAGTGAAATCGGGTTTATTTTAGTAATTGGTGAATGTTCTCTCTCCTTCTCTCTCTCGCCTTCCTTGATCATCACTAAACAAACGTAAATGCACACATTAAAAATCATGGATAAGCAGAAAGTAGATCAACATTAAAAATTGATGAATGTTGCTTGTTTAAGTGTAGATATCATTGTCACTAATCATAGTGAAGTGTCTAGAACAAATTTGTCATAGTTAGTTTGATTAGTTTATTCAAAGGTGTATAAAATAATACTGTATAAATATATAGATTCAACTGATGAAAAGAGATCAGCAGTTTTAAGAAGTAATAATTGTTGCCTGTAATAAACATGATTTGATCTAATCGAAAAGTGATGTACTGGAAGTGGTAGGCAGAAAAACCCTGGATCTAGATTTCGTGGTATTTTGACACTAGTCTGCAAGGTGTATCTGTATCTGTTTGTTGGAGTTGAGTTTGAATCATTCGGCTTCACAATTTTAAATGTTATCAATAAATTATTTCAGCTGTAACTGACTGTCTGAAAAGTTTGTAATGTTCTCAACTAATTGTAGCATGATCATTCGTTAAAGTAAATCGATATCACATACACTTTTTTGATTATATCGGACTGATAATTTTTCTAAGTTAAACATGATTTATCCTTAGTTTTATTCTTTATTATTGATCCCGATCTTGGTAATTTATTTAATAGACTGTATGGTTGTTTTCTGTTGAAAGACCTTAAGTCAATGAACTGAATCATTAACTGATATGCTGTCAAAAATATAATTCACCTGAATATATTAATTTGTGCAGACAATGATCTTCATTTTTTAACAAAAATTTTCGTAATGAGAACTTATTGGTTTTTTGTATGTCAGTACCAATATTTACACTATCTGGTAGTTGAAGGAGAATTCTACATACGTTTGATGAATCCTAATTATGTTAGGCTGGTTAACAAAAGTTATAAATTGTAAATCTGCAGTTAAGTAAAAACAAGCTTTCCTTCCCTTATGATTTTAACTCTTTTGTTTCTTCTACAACCAATTATCGTTTGATATTCCCTCTAATGCTGAATCACGAATTGTTTTTCCTTCTAGTTCGGTCAGTTATTATATCATATACACTATAGAACCTAGCACAAGTGTGCATAGACATAAGTTTCCACACCAAATCAATAGAGCAAGACAAGTTCGAGAGTACTAGAAGTAGTAATAATATAAATGGTAGATTATGTGTAGAAAATAAGATTCAACAAGAGAGAAATGAATTTGTGGAATTAGAAAATTAGCTCAAGATCATTTGAAGCTTAGCATCCAAGGACTGGCGAAGAGGGAATCCGATTCTGAGTCTTGTCAACCAGCATCTCCAAAGGTGATTACAATTACTGTGAGTACTCTATATTGGTTGTTTCAAGTCATCAGCATGATTCAGTTAAACACTCATTAGCTTCATCTTCGAAAGATCCTAGCTTTATTCTTACACCAGCCGAAATTACTTGTCAGTGTAGGCACTGTAAGCATACTCAGTCAGTGAAGATTGATAATTCATGTCATAATTTACTTCACAATGAGTCTTTTTCAATTCCGCGTGTACGAAAATATGCAAGCATATTACTTTTGATCAGATAAATAGCTGTAAACGGTCAAGGATTAACTACATTATTAATTTTTCTAAAAAATCCATAAGCTAGAATTTTCAATAGTTTAGTCAAGTGAACATCAAGTTAGCAACAGGTTTTTTGATTATAAAATATTTGTGAACTCATAATGAAAGTTATTTGATATAGGATGCTGTAATTTAACACCTATGACCTTTGCGTGATGAATGCATAAGCATGTTAAAAAAAATTAGTTTGATTATAATAGGTGATAAAGTTATTACATGAATAGGTTGAGGATGAATGTATATGTTCAGTTATCGATCACAGTGTAATATCAAACCGTATCTGATAATAAATTTAGATTAAAATATATTCCAGTAAAAGTTAGCTTTAAAATGACGAATTAAAAGGTGGTGTAATGAAATAGGACGAAGTAATCATAATTCATGCAGGAGAGTTTATTGACAAAATCTATACTAAAAAGTTACATTTTTGCACCAATACCAGTGACTTTCTAATATTAAATTATGAAGTAACCTTAGATAGCTGTTGAAAACATAGAAGTACTGGACGGTCATTTTGTCCTATTTTGAGCCTTCTCACCAGTGCGCATCTATGACTCCAAATTCGAGAATCCAATGCAAGACTTATAAGCGAACTCTTAACCTCCAGACCGCTGTACCAGGATTCAAAGACACCAGCGTTCAACTCCAGTCAATTTTACACTGTTATCCAACGCTTATCTATCGCTTTAAATGGAAAACTATCTCATAACTGGCATGGTTGGACTGCAAACGTCTTGGGTTCGATTCCCGGTTATGGATGTGCACTGCTGAGAAGAATCATACTAGAGAGAAACAGTCATCCAGTGCTTTCAAGTTTTCAATGATCATCTAACCAAAATCACCTTGTAAACTAAACTGTGAAAATTCTCCACTCTTCACAATTATTCTCTTTGAAAAGAAATTTGACATTAAGGTAGCTGGAAGGCAGTTACACCAGCTTGTCTTGATTCTTTATTTTAGTTTCGTTGATGCTCTGAAAACAACCAAGATGTACATACTCTTGTACAGAGTTGTATAAAACGTAATTGCTTTTCTGTTAGATCTAATATGGTTATGATTAGCCATTGTGTGAGTCTTTCAATGTAAAGGCTAAATAGCGCTGCATATTCCGTAAAGACGGGATTATTTGCTAAATTATCTATAAATCAACAACAAACGGTAGGGATAAGTAATTATAATACGAAAGTGTATATCAACATCTCTCCTGCTCCTGATAAACTATTCATCTATGAAGTTTCACCAGGAAATAACTTTTGTCTCTAAATATAATCACACAATTACTGTAATTTATACATGACACTTTGATTTGTTTGTGATTCATTATATATTCGTCGATGAATTTAAAAAAAAACATTTGTATTCATTCTTTTTACAGATCACAATTTGAATTACGAATCCAATTGTAAAATTATTAAATCAGAAAAAAAATGATTTGGAAATTATTTTCAATTAAAATTTTTGTATATTGGACTACATTGCTTATAAGGGAGGTTCTTCTCTCTGGTAAGTTATACTGTTATTTTTATGTATATATATAGTGTTTATTGCTAATATTCTTCAATAAACTTTCATATATAATTGAAATTTACAAATACAATCGTTTTTAAGTGACAGCTCTTTTGTCAAATCGGTTTCAAACACTTCACGTTCAGTTCCATTAACTAGTCTATTACACACTTACCGTAGAATGTTGTTTTACGGTTTTTTTTAAAAATCTTTTTTGCCAAGGGATATCTATCACATAAATATACTACAGCTTCAAATATTACAAGAAATGTTTAAACGAGATTCCGCGAATCGTCAACTAATTAGTGATATTAAATCAAATTAAGTACAAACGATTGATAATCATAGTCAAAACAACCAGCCTATGCTTGAAATCCTTTAGTGGCAATCATTTTGAATGTGATACGTAGTAGTAATGTTAATTCGAATTCCAATGGCCACACTAACTGCCTGAATCTTACAGTTATTCAGTCATAATAATAAGTGGCAATGAACATAAAGCTCAGGTGCAGAATTTTTGTCTTAGCTCCCTACAATTTATCTACCATCAAAAATAAATTCACCATCATATTGGACAGTATAGTCCATTGTTCATATTGCATTGAAATTCGATCAGCGCTATAAATTAGACACTAGGATTATTGGTTATTATTCACTTATCAACTAACAATATATCACTAGCACTGCAATTATTAGGTTACTCGATTTCATACCGTTTAATTACAAAATATCCGCCAGAAAAAACACAACACCAATTTGATTTTTGTACAATTGAAAAAATTAATTTAGAAAAATCCTTGATCAATACTTGTATAGTAATTCCTTTACCGTTCCCTTACTTTTTTTTTCTGTAATAGAACAAGTGTCATGTTTGAAAATTGTTTAATACCTGCGACAAACATACACATATTCTCTTTCTAACAATCCATTTATTTATCTACTTTATTTTTTTCAAATTTGCCTTGCTTTGTTTTTCTGTTTTGTTCTTTTCAATACACGTGTAAAATAAAATAAATTGGTTAGTGAAACACCTCCAGTGGCTTGTTCATTCATTCAATGCATAGCATTCAGTGTATAGCAAGCAACATCTAACAAAAATATAGTAACTCGTCGTGTTAAAGTATGATCATTGTAAAGTTAGAGAGCGAAAAATAAAAACAAGCTAAAATATATCAGACTTGAATAATTGTATACAAATAGTTTGTTTTTAGTTTTTTTTTAATAAACTGTCTCTTGACACATTTTATTGTTAGAAGACTAAAGCATAGAAAAAATCAAAACACAAAATAATATCTAGTGAATCCTAGACAATTTTGCCAAGTGTCATCTGTTTTTTTTTCACCTGACCTCATGGCGTATAGAGCAAATAAACTACCATTAAAATTGTTATACGGACAGTGTTGCTGTTATTATTATTATTGTTATTTTGTTTTCACTGTCTATAAGTAAACATAAAAATCTATACAGAATCTAGTGAAGCAACTATTTGTTTGTTTGTTTGTTTTTAAGGGGAAAAACAATCCAATCCACCCTTAAATGAAACTACTTTTCACCTGTATAATCATATATATGTATATATATATGTATACAAATACGTACTTGAATATATATCTGATATAAAAAATAGATTTTTTTTCGAAAGATGATAAATACAATAACATCACCTATCAACCTGTCACTCGTAATCTCGAATATCAGGCACCCTACTGGGATTGTCCTATCTGCCACTATTCACAGATAAATGCATACATTCGCATATTGTCAAAATAACCATAGACCAAATAGTTAATAATAGTCATCAATAGATGATTACTTATAGTCACGTGTTTGTAGCTAAGGGCATTTTATCTTGTCATTGTCTGCTAGCACCAAAAGCCGAGGTATCACAATACCTACCAAAAAAAAAATACACGAAATATCAGGGGAAAAAATAATAAAATAACGATTAAAATAATTGGGTTTCATTAATTTCAAAACAACGCCATTTTGAAGAGGAGAAGGACAAATAAATAAACAAGCGATATTGACTAGCGGTCATTCGTATAAACAAATAAATAAATAAATAAACAGTTCAAATTTCACAGATTAACTAAAGGTTTACACTTTGAATTCTTATATTCTTTCCGACATAGATACTATTTCTTAAACGGGATTTTATTTCATAAAACTAAACAGGTAGCCGACTGATGAATAATTTTTTTTATACTTTCTTACTTGATTAGTTGTTTAAAGTTGACTGTCTATATTGTAATCAAACCGACTAGAAACGGGTTGTCAGCGTTTTATTCATTTGTATCCATAGTGGAAAGTCTTCATAAGAATTTACAAAATATTATGATCATTTCTTTATGAAGTGAATGCATTACTCACTATCATTATAATTAAGAATCATTGATATTTTGCTTAATTTCTCATTCGTTAGCTTATCCAGAATAAAAAATATACATGATATCATGTCAGTGTGGGGGACGTTAGATCTCCAGAACTCACTTGGAAATGGTCCTAATTTTGTAATTTATTTCTGAGATTTTGAATTCGTATGTTTATATACCAGTTGACCTTCAGCTGATACTTCCGCCTCGTGAAATCCTTAACTGTCATTGGTTGCTGGATTATTTTAGTACTCTACTTTGTGGCACTCCCAAGACCGTTGCTATCAGTGCATAAGCAGGTTTTGATGTGTGTGATTAGCAACCTCAGTCTTCCTGAGTGCCTGTAGAATACACGCTCTACTCCTTATTAAGACTTCTTCGTCTAGTTAGTGCGGCCTGGGGCAAATAGAGTGGCCTATCGTGTCGCTGAATCATTGATTTTCGTTCCGTTTACCGAGTGAAGTAAACTCGTAATTGCTCAAGCAAATCAGTCAGATATCCAAATGAAGTTCATTTCAAGTACAAAATTTTGATAATTTCTGAAAAATGTTATACAGTCAAATAATAAAATACTTTGTAGAAAGAAATACAATAATAGAATGAAAACATCATTGTTTTCTGACAAACCACTTGTCTTCTCCAATAAACAAAAATTGGCATTCATCCTCAACCATGAGATTTTAATAAGTTCGTACTAGTAATGTAGTATAGTATGGTATACTACAGTGGTGATAGTAGTAGTAGTAGTAGTAGTAATAGTGATAGGTAGTAGAAGTAACAATACCAATAATAATTTAAGATATATTTCTGTAACTGTATCATTTTACTTGTTTGTAAACTGTGTTCCTTGTAGGCTAGTATAAAGACAATGATTGTGTCTGAAAATTCCATAAAATGTTTTGTAATGAACATTAAACTACTCAGTAGTTAGAAATTTTCCATTTCAAACAATTCAGATAATATTCACAGTAAAATGTCAATATTTCTCAGCAAATAGAATTGTTTGTTAAAATTCATTATTCAATGAATTCATACCAGTGATAAATTTTCCAAAGATCTGATTGACAGCAATATTAAAATGTATCGACTTGGCTTTCATTATTACTTAGTGACTTAACATTATCTAGGGAATATATTCAATTGACTTAAAGTGGTAGAATATTCTTGACCATCTCTGAAAGTGAAACCAATTACAATTGAAAAATGATTATAATTCAGATTATATGGTAGGAATTTAGTCGAAGGTAATTTGTCAACATCTACTTTTCAGATATATCTACATCGTCAGAAAAAAGACACACCTTTGAATACGATTACGGGACTCCTGATAGTTAGTTTAGTAAAATATTGTTTATCATTTTCGATTGTGTTAAACATCGCAAACGCAGAAACAAACTTTGATTTAAAACCATTTCTTTAAACTTATTTTCAAATACTTTTTTAAAATGGAATACTCAATAAACATTAATTAGTGTAGAAAATAAGCGATAAAATCCTTCGCATAAAAATATCAAGTCACATGTAATTCAAAAAAAAATTTGATGATGTGCTCAATAAAATGTGGTTTTTCATTTTGAAAATATCACTTCTCCATTTTAATTATCAATATCACATTTCTCGACAGAAATAAAAACAGCCGGAAAAAAAACCGAGCAATACAAATACAGTCAACGATTTCAATTCACGAAAATCAAAACTCGAATAAAGTAATTCTCAATTTTGTTGATGATTAACTGTTATTTCCCCAGATTTATAGACTCCTGATTACTGTTAGCCTACTGGATTAATTGTTTTTGTTATATGCAATTCATTGTCGTATTTTTACGACATTTTCTTAGAACTCTTAGTAGTATACATGTAATTGCCAACCAATTCACATACATGCATTTATGCAGCAAGTATGTATACATTTGCAGATCAAATGTGAAATTGCGTGACTATTTGCAACATTTCTCTTTCATTCTTTATATGATTCATATAGAAACGGATTATTTCCAATTTTTTTTTTAAAAAAAAAATAAAATCTTATATTCAATAATGATGCATAATACTGACTGAAAGGTGCCGTTTCTAGAGATTTGCATTTTCTTTTTTAATGTATTTTTCCATTAGGAAGTTTTAAAGAACGATTATTTTCATCTTTGAAAATGAAGAGATAGTGTCATAAAAAATAATTTTCTGTATTCCATTTTACTTTCTCTGTATTATTGATAGCATAAATAAATAAATAAAGTTTTAGAAAAAAAAATGTTGTTGACGAGAATATTTGACAGTCAGTTAAAAGAAAAAAACACGCCCAGTTCTCCAAGGGTATATATAAAATGCAATTTGATAAATAGAGGTTATTCGTTTACGAATCAAGAAACTTTAATATGAAGTCTAATAATTGAAAGTAAATTATACTGCTTCCATAATTTAATCTCGTGCTGAGGTCACTACTGTGCACTACTGAAGCGTTCCATACAAAATAGCTGGTTTGAAGTAGTGGTCTAGTTTAGATCAATACATGATTTGATAAAAAATTTTTGTTTCAAAGTTATGAACAGTCGATCAGCAATGTTGTTTGGCCATTTGTGGATATGTTCTTTTTTCTTTTTTTTTTATGATAAATTCCTGGAAATCTGCTGTTCATAGTCAAAACTATGAAAATTGATGTGTCCTCTCCATATAGACGACAGGCATCTCTTTAACCTATATATATCACGTTGTCTAGACTGAATGGAAAAAAAGCGCTTTCAGTTTATTCATTTTTAGAATCTATCTCTTGAGCTAATATGAAATTATAATAAAACGATCAGAACCTGTTGAAGTTGCGCTTAATGATTGAACATTTTGGCAGTTTTTTTACACATTACAAAACAATAAAGCAATACTCTCTTAACAAAAGACTAACTATGATAATTAAAAAACCTTTTTCTTACTATTAAATAAAGACAACTTTTCTTTAAAACCACGTATTTTGTGGAGATTAAACTGTTTCATAGTTTGATTCATTCTTTCCTACGTATATTGCCAAGTTAAATGATTTTTAGAAAATTTTATTTTGTTCTGATATAAACCGTAAAATAGTAAAAAACTTGAAATACAGAAATGATTTCTTTTTACCTTCAGACTGTTCAACAGTTTGTACTCAAAAATTTACACAGGACCACCTCCAGAAAGCAAATACCATAGGATAGGTACAATAGCATACAGAATCTGATTGTCGGAGACTTAAAATTTGAGCCAGTTAATAAAATAGTTTTTATCTTCACTGAACAGAGAAATAATGCTTAACTGCCTTGTCTGTTACAATAATTAAGTTCACATCATACAGAAGTATTAAAAATGTCACTAGTGTAAAAATCGTGCATAATCAGCGCTGAGATGGATTTCTTTTAGTTTTCACATAGAGCCTCAATCGTTGAAGTGCATCAAATCATCAATAGAATGACAGCTAATTAAAGTGATCATATGAAGGATATTTAAGAAGATAAATTGATTTCAATGTGAGCTATTCTAATGAGGGTTACGAAGACACCACGTTAGTTCGAAAGGTTTTAGTTTAATCTTGTATGTTATTGAGAGGTCATACTGTTGAAGAGTATAGATACCGGCTGAAATAACCATCCTTTGCCTCACAGCTTCCAATGGTTCTTTAAATGAAATCAATTGGAATTACCTTCAAAATACGTTGTCTTTTGTTATTGTATAAGCAGATTTTTTTCTATCTCGCAAATCTAATGATAATCTAAAACTAAAGTTTTATGTTAACTTAACAGTGAAATATTGATCACTTCTACTGTGTGTAGTTTATCTGTCAATAATATATCTGTATGTTCACCATATCCTTTTCTAATCGATTGACTATATTTGAATTTACTATAACTGACTAGTGTTTAAAACTATCTGTCAAATTATACAAGCTTAGTTTTGTTTATTAACTAAGTTTCAACTAGTTTCATGCATCATTCAATAAAAAAAATATCTAATTATAAATTTAACTGACATCTTCGTTTCAGAGTTTCTTTTCAGTTGGTTGACATATCATAAATACTAGGCTAATTTATAATGTATTTTACTAATATTCCACGTAATCAATCACATGTTTAAACTTCATTACATAAAGGTCAATTATGAATCTATTTTGTCTCATTAGTGTCGTCTGTAATTGAACAGGCGTTCGATAACGCAACAAACAAACCATTCAGATGATTAGATAGTATTTTTTGTACTATTGATCGTAAAAAGCATTCGAGATATAGATTCATAGGATTTTTACCGTAATATTTTTTAAACAGTAATCTGTAAATGTTATATAAGTAAATATAGATATCTTGAACTAAAAAAAGTTAGTATATTTAATTAAAATACTATCTAATAAAGCTACTCTTTAGAAAGAATTTCCTTAAACAATTTCAGGTCTCTCATATGAAATTTCTTTTTTTATAAATTAACGAAGAATAAAGAAATTTAGTTTACTTTACATAAATTATCCATAAACCTACTACATTACATTTTTATGCATCCAGGCTTTACACAATCTAATATTATTGAAATCATGAATCAATCATTGTTTCAGTAGCACTGGAAACATGGGAGTACTAGACGCCTGTTTCGTCCTTTTGCGGGACTCATCGGCAATGCACATACAGGATTCCCGCTACTCACAGTAATGGAATCCAGGACCTTCAGTCGTGTATGCGAACCCTTAACTTTCGGACCACTGAGCTGGCTTCTAACGATATTGATATTTATCTAGGGTTTTGCTTACGCTCATCTAACCGTGACTTATTCATGATTTCACTAAAAAACAATAGCCTCCATGAATTACCATACTTGTTGATTATTAAGGAAAAAATCCTATTATTCTATTAGTAGAGTTTATTAATTATTAATGCATTCAATTTATTCTTTGCATAGATGATAATATAGTATTGTAAACTGTTACCGGATAAAATATTACTCTTACCTATTTTTCCTTAAAATTTATTTATCTACTGATGATGAGCTGTACTATTTGTTGTTTACAGACTAACATATCTTTTCGCATTGATTTTCGTTAGTACAATGAACAGATTGTTTTACAATCAACTTTCATTTCAAACACTTGACCTCTTATTTTATTTAGTAAAAAGTATCAATAGAGAAGTGAGAAAAATGACATGAATTTCTATTGTTTTGCCGGCTTCTCTTCAGCTGTTGATAAGTTATCACAGTGTAGTGTGTTGGAAGTAGTTAGGTATCATTGTGATGGGGCATCGATTCGTGTTGAAGTGAGAAACTTTATTGAATACAATATGTATCACAAATAAATACAATATAAAAGAGAAGAAAATTTTGAACCATCAAACGTATTAAAATTAGATTAAAACGTTAAAAATGATTCAACTAACTGAACATTAGTTCATGTTAATTAAGATAAATGCAAGTTGAGATTAACCAGTTAGTAATGTAATTCTGAATTTGAAAGAAATTAAAATGATGTAACTTGATGCCATAAAAAAAACACATTAATCCTTTTGATTGAATAAAGTACAAATCATGTGGTTTAAAATCTTTTGATGATGTGAACCCAGAAAGTTTTAAACTGATGAAAAATTGAAAGGAAATTCGGAATTTAATTAGTGAGTTTTGTTCATGTTATGTTTAGTGTCCGATTTCCACTGAACATCTGCCTACTAGTTAATTCTATACAATAGTATTATAGTTTAATATTGAAAATGTCAGTATCCAACATGATTTGACTTTGCTTTGACAAAAAGTCCTTCAAGTAAGGTTGAAATTATTAAAATAATCCTTAGCAAATTGTTATCTAATGTAAATGACAATAAATATTATGAGTGATTAGTTAGAATCAATAATTTCTATGATAATTTTCATTCACTCGATTGATAAACTTATGTCGGCTTTGAACTAGTATGCTCTAATCATCGTAATACTATTATTATTTGGAATTTTTATTCTAAAAAAAAAACCAGCTTCTTAATTTGTGAATTTTCAATAAGCATTAGGTAAATATGAACTTGAAATCAAGTGAAAATTATTTTTTTCTATGGAAATTAAATCAAGTTTGTGATGAAAAAAATGATGATTAGAAATATACGCTTTGATAATAATGCGGAAAATGAATTATTTTTGCATTAAATATGCAGTAAATTTAAATAAAACAATCAAAGAAAACCTAAGAGCGAATGGAATTTTTCTTTTGAACGATTTTACTTTAAGCTACAACTGTGGAAAATGACATCATTGTAAAAACAATTTTTTCCCCTTGTTGTATCTTCTCTTTCTTCGTTCATCTTATTTTTCTGAAAATAAAATGTTATTAGTGTTTTTACACATTTTTGAAATCATCAATCAATCACTGTTAGATCACCATTAGAAACCTGGAAGCACTGGACGGCCGTTTCGTCCTGGTATGGGACTCAGTAGTGACTAGCTTCGTGAGGATATTCTCGGAGTTCTCGTGGGAATACATGACCAGTAGAGTTCGACTTTGTCATGTGTAGGCAGTAACTACCAAAGACAAATAAGTGAGGTCACACAAATCCCTAGATCAATCAGAGTTAGACATTAACACCGTTGGATACCGCCTCGGTGGTCCAGAAGTTAGGTGTTCGCGCACAATACCGAAAGTCCCGGGGTTCGAACCCTGCGAGGTGCAGGAGTCGTGGATGCACACTGCTGATGTGTCCCAGAAATGTAAAATGTTATTCGATTGGACAAATATCATAGAAGAACAACAGAAGAACAAAAATAACAAAAATACATAAACTTTAGGTAACATATTTAAAAAATTAAGACTATGTAGAGAGGGAAAACAAAAGAAGAAGATATACTTCCTTGAATAACTTCCATGTATTGATGAATAATTACCAGTAGAGAAGTAACAATTAAAAAGATCAAAGAGAAACACACACACACACACAAAAAAAACAATGCATTAAGTTGACTATACAACACAAAGATCTTGAAGTAATTTTTTCTTTTCTTTTCTCTACTTATTTGAAGCTTAAATAGAAAAAAGCTTCAGGTCATTTCATTCAATTTTCTCTCTACTTGACACAATGAAAAATCAAAATAACAAAAAAATAAAAAAGAAGTAAGGTCAATAGAGGCATAATTGAAACATATTTATTTGAAAACTTTGAGAATTTTTATAGAATTTACTCTTGTTTTTTTATATATTTACAAATGAATATTAATTCTTTGAAAATTATTTCGTGTTAATCAAAGTACCAAAAGAATAATAATTGAATTGTCCTTAATTTTTCCTCTTTTTTATCTCATCAGTGAACTCTGACTCTCAATGCTTACTCAGGTGTGTGTTGTATAAACACAATTTATTTTTTGATTTCATTGTAGGATGTTTTGTTTTCATGAGGGAGAATAAAATATTTTTTGTAAAAATCAATTTACAGATTTTTATCAGATGAAAAATAAATAAAAATGAGTTTATGAATTTTAAATTCAACTCAATCTATCTATAGTTTCATCAATAATAAATGTTATTGATTGTGAGATCACTGAATACCGTGGTATATTTGTTAGTTTTTAATTCATAACTCCTAAATTTCACTTTAAATCTTACAGCAAATACAAAATATTGAAACATTTGTGACTTATTTTTGAAAATTACGTTCATTTTGTGATATGACACGAATTTTGAACTATTTTTTTCCGGTCAATTACTGCTTTAATTAATATTAAATTGATTCTGCTAAGAAAAGAATTTGAATGTGTCAAAGATCCATTTGAATTTACAAATAAAACTGAAGATGATGCTATCATGATCAAAATAATTGTAACTGTGTTTTATGTGAAATCCGTATACAGTAATAGTTATTTGATAGGGATAGTTGAATATTTTTGTAAATGTTGGAGAGTCATAGCCTGAATTGCACACAGAATTTAACATGCTAAATCCTATGTTACAAGACACAGTATCCATGTCTTACCAGAAAAATCATACCTACATGGCATAAAAAGAAAAGGTAAGAGGAACACAGATTATGAACTATTTTAATGCAATGGCTTCAACTAATAACTGTACTTGGAAGTATGAAGAGAGAGGTGACGTATCACTTGTGGATGCATTCTAAGTCAAGACATGTTCATAGATTTAAGTCACTAAAATAATTTGGTCCGTGTATTTCGAAGATTCTCCGATCCAGTAAGCTAACTGAAACCATACGTATATAAATTTATCAGTGTACTGTAGAACAAAAAACCTTTAAACTCACTTATAAAACACATGTTTATTTAAATAACATCGGCTCACTAGACGTCTAAAAATGAAAAAAATCTGAGTCCTAAGATCTTAGTTCTCAGTACAGACTGGTTTTAATTAGACAACTACTAAAGCACAGGACAAGTGTTTCATTTAAGCAAATGAATTCTTAACAATGAGTTTACACCTTTATCGAGGGTCGAAACTAGGGTTTTCATGCCTTACGAGAAGCGCCTAGATTTTAAACCACTCACCTGGAAATCAATATATTAAACTTCAACTCATACTAGAGCATTAAATATTAGTTTATAATCCAAGTAAAACTATCAACACCCATTGAAATGTTTTTTCCACTGAGCGAATCTATATCGTAGCTTACATAAAATAAACGTCATTCAGTATCTGATTAATAGATATTTAATACATATACACAACTATCGAGCATGTAATGATTAAATAAAATTACTTTAGCTACATAAACTCATTTTATTCATTCATTATTTTCTTTGTATTGATTCAATTTTATTTTCTCTATACACCTTTTTAGTTAATCAACAAACTGAATAATCTTTTCTTTTATCTCTTTTGATTAGATTATTTTATTTTAGTTGATTTTATTTAGTGAAAATAAATTTACCTTACTTTGTATTCATGTTAGACAGGACTAATTAATGCTTCTAGGAAAATTATTAGATAAGCATACATAAAAAGATCATTAAAATATATATAAAAAAGGTTATCAATACAAAATCAAGAAATTATGCAGAATATCTTAAAAAAAATAATAACATGTCAATCAAAAAGATTAATTTTCAAGTGGATTTACTAATATTTTATTGATTAAGTTAGAAGTACAATTGTAATCTATTGGCAAGATTACATGATGATTACAAAAGAATTACATGCAGGCACAGATGAACAAAGTCGTACTCAGGAACTGATCAGCTGCAGTCCTGAGCATCAATGAGGAGATTCAAAAAATCTATACAAATGAATTAAACTTCACTCAGTAGCTAAGTAGGTAATGTGATGGTATTTGAAACGATGGGTACTGGGTTCGAGTCCCAAATGCAGGTAAACCCATCTGACGAGTCGCCAATAGGATGAAATGTGTATGATCGCAAATAAATTAACATTCTCATTATCTTTCATAATGGAAGTGTAAACTTTTGCGTACATAGAGCTGTACAATAGTATAATCAAGACAGTAAACAGCAAACATTCTTCACTTTTTTGTTATTGATTAAATCATTCTTTGGTACATTTAATCTCAAAAATAATCATTACGACGACTGATTTGAGCATCAATAGTGTTTATCGTCTCCCAAGAAATTCACCTAAGTCAAAAACTGAATACATCATATAGTACTACTCAAACTATTTTAATTTCAGTAGTAGACTAATCATCTAAATTATAAATTAATAGCACTGACACCTGCTGTTTTTATCCAACGCTCATCAGATAATCATTAAACAGTGAACAGAATAACAAACACTCAAATTCAAAAAACAAAAGCTAATCAGTTGATAGTAACACAGAATTTTTTAAATTATAGAACAGTGATTGATAATAGTGTGCTAAATCAGATGATAGATAGACAATTAAAAAAAATACTTGTGGGTTGAATAAACTTAGTTAACTTAATCAAACCAACTTAACGATAATAAAAGTAAAAATACTGACAATAATGATAATTGCTCGCTTCGTTTTTTTTGTTTGTTTTTCTGCTTAACTTTTTTCAACTTTTGTAGTATTATTTTTATCATCTAGTGACTGTTTGTAACATTTCATTTATTCTCTCATCGTTTCATTTGTTTCTTTCACATTTCATTTCCCTATCTCATTATCATCATCATCACCGTTGCTCTTATCACACTTTATTTTTGTTGTTTAGGCTAATCAATGCTGTTTTTTCTCTTTTGTCTATTCTCTTCGATAATTATTTATTTTCACAATGAAAAAAAAAACAAAATAGAACTACTAGTTCATTTTATGAATATAAAGTACTTGATTTCTAAATGAACATGTGTTTGCCAATCAATTTGTTTAATTGAATTAAGTGTTTAATGTTTGCCTTGTTTGTATTAGTTGAGCAATTAGAGACAAAAAAAATGTTAATCGCATTCATCAATCAAACCAATGTTCAGTGTGTTCATTTTTCCCAAACATGCATATATATATATATATATATATATATATATATATATATATATGTATGTATACAGTTACCCAATTTGTTCTATTAACTGATTACCTTTCAACACTAACTAATCAATCACTAAATTGGATACATAGAAGTCTATAATAAATCTGAATTTCCTGATATTAGGAGCTTTCCTCTTAGTTAGTTTTTTTATCTTCCTAACTTGCATTATTCTTTCTCACCTATCTCATATATATATATATATATATATATATATATATATATATATATATATATATATATAAATTAGGTTTTGTTGACTAGTAGAGACAATAGCAGCTAGCATGAGACAGTTACTGAATGATAGAATTAGATAATAGTATCTTTTTGTCATAATTTGAATCTTGTCCTTTGTAAGGCTAAATCATTTAATTAATTATCGTCTGATTTTGAAAATGTATATTTTTCAGTTTCAAGCTAAAGAGTAGAACAGATATCCTTAGGTTTCATTGATTTTTCAAATGCTTTTAACAAACTAATCTAGAGATTAAAAAATGCTAAATAAAATTTAGTTTATACTGGTTAGTATTTGCATCATTTTTTTTTAACAATGAATTCATGTTAGTACAACTTAATGAACGATTTTAGAAAGATTAGAACAGAACAAATTTAATAACGTTAGTGAATGGCTAGCAAGCAGCGTTAAACAAGCCAATAGCTACCGAGGTATCAGTAGCCCAGGGAAAAACTCCTTAGGTGCTTGAAATGAAAGGTATTGGTTTCCAGTTTCTATCTGAACATCAGTATATCTAAATAAATACTCTTAAATAACACAAAAATGTCATCCTGGATGTCACTACTGGCCACTATCCAACAGCGATATCAGTGCAACCTGTCTGTTGGGAAAAATGTGACAATAAAGACTGATCATTTATTATCACTATAATAAACAATAAATATAATACCATTTATGTTTCAAAACTATCAGAATACTCTCCAGCACATAAGGACAATGTTTAGTGATAACAGACTAATGAATATCTCATGTAAATGAACTTATTAAGATTAAAAATCCTTAACTTTGGCATTTCTGTTCATTTTTAATGCACCTAATCATTTTTAATAAAGAAAATATTCACAATATCGAGTCCAGTGGTCATACTTTAACTTGATCAATAGAATTCGATTGAAATTCAATTTTGATATTCAACACACAAACCATAAATTTCTATAATTTCAAATATTTTCACTATTAGTGCAATAAAATATCATTTAGAAGAGTTTACTTTTCATTAAAATTCTGATGGTTGTTTTGTTTTGGAAAAAAAATTAACTTTTCCAAACTCTAGCCTGTGTTTTTTTTCCAAAGAATTTGTTGATAAACGGAAATATATGCAAAAACAAAAAAAATGTATCAACCACTTCAATAGTTTAGTCTTTAAAAAAAATATCAAATGAAAATACTACAAATTTTGTATGAATGTAGTTAGTTGTCTTATTCATTTATTATTTTTTTGTTTAATCAATTTATGTACCATCTTAAATTTAAAAAAAACTTCTATCAAGTACACATCAATATGGATGAAACTGTTCAATGTACAATTTTTTATTTAACCAAAAACAAAAAATCAACTTCCGGTTTAGCTTTAGTTGTAGCCATCTTAATCGTTTACTCAGTCAGTCATCCACATATATGAACTGGTTGACTATATTTTGTTTGGTTGACATTATAAATTATATATGTTGTATTATGAGTGTGTGTGTGTGTTTGAGGGTGTTTATTGATGAAAAATCATTGTCCCTGGAAAAAAATATGAGGTTTTTTTGCAGTGATTAATATTTGTTAACGTTTTTGTTAGCATAAAATTTAACTTGTTCTCATTTTGTTCCAGTGAAACTTTTTTTTGACAAGTTATTTTCCTATTGTGGATAAGGCTTTTTTTGTTAAAGTGAACACACTAGAAATATATATCAAATGACTTTTTTTTGCAAATTCAAACTTTTATAGTTTTTTTTCTTTCATCATAATCATCTATCAAAATCTCTATCTATAACTGACACTTTATGCAGTATTGTATTCTATGTGTAATTTATAGATATATTTTAATGAATAGTGCAAGCTATAACAAGCATCACACCATAAAAGATGCTAGAAAAAATGTTTGTTAATCAAACTGGAAAAATGACAAGCATACGACTACTAAGTTGAATGTATGTGTATACACAGATATAGTAGATACGGGTATTGAATAGATAAGATATTATTCGTCTAGTGTAGCTGTTCCTTTCAATCAGACATGTCAATCTAATGATGTCAATTCAGAAACAAACACATTCACATTATGATACAAGTATCAATACTAACTTTTATTCGTCTATGAATTATGCTGTCTTAGTTACATATTCTTGTCAATATTATTTTTGTTTTTAACTAATGATTCAGTTTATTTTAGATGTATTATATGCGTTTACTTTTTTTAGAAAAAAAACAGAAACAACTCTACACAAGTTGTCGTTGTTACTTTCTAAGCAGTATTATTAACACTACCACTATTATTATTATTATTATTATTACTACTACTAATACTACTTGTATAAATAGTACTGTTAGTTTAAGTGTGTCGTTATACTTTCTCAAATATAAAAAATGCATTTTTAAAAAAAGTAATCGCATACACTTGAATTACTCATTAAATGTCATTCATTCAGTTAGTTCTGTATTATGGAAAGGAATTAAAAAGCAGGCAGTAGTGAACAGGCCTCTCACTTTCAACTCTAGAATGAAGCACTAAAACAGATTGGGTATAAAATTCTTCGTAATGAACACTATATTTTCATTAGTGAGTCCAATTCCAGTGAACTAAGGGAGAAGTTGACTTTCTAGATATCAATAAACTTCGTCACTTACAGACGCCATATAATAATTCATGCTTAAGATTTTTAAAAATCGAACAATGTGTAGTGAGTTTATTTTAAGTATGAACTGAAATTATAAACGATTAAGGAGTACTGAACAGTTAGTGTATTGTGGATCTAGAAGAACCTCTGATCATAACGTTTTTTTTAAAAAAAATTCTCGTTGTCATAAACTATTCCCTTCTCATTTTTACAGTTATAATCATGAATTATAATAAAATATAACAAAATCCTATCATCTGTATATCGTGAGTAACCAATATTAATTTATATTTCCAGTTGATTCTTAATTTCAAAGTTGATGTTAACTAAAAGAAAGAGAAAAGATTTTTTTTTAAAAATGATTTTATTACCATAAAATAAAGCAGAGAGAAGTAATTTCAACAAGTTCTTCATATTTTGAGTATATTTTTATGATGGTACAAAATTACTGTTTCATGCTGTTTTCCTAGAAGAAGGGTAAGTTTTGGTCTTTTTATATAACTGTTGGTTCAACTCTAATTTCTAATTATTAAAAATGGATTTTTGTGATCATGATGAATATTTATTCTGTTTGTATTAAGATAACCTTTTCAAGACAGGTACAATAATTTACTCTGTATAAGGTTAAACTTATATTGTTATAGAAAACGGTTAGTTTAAAGTTTACTAAACAAAAATAAATGATCAACCAAGTCTCAAAAACATTTGAATAAATCTCTATTTCTCATATACAATTTATATATTTCAATAATTTTATGTTGAACTTTGTTATTAATTTAAAGATTCATTTCATTTTGAGCTGATACCATTCGATGAAGCGTATTATTCATGGTTAATTTCAAAGAAAACTCAGTAGTGATTAGCTTTGAGATAAAATCAGTAGTCACACAGAAGTTTATCAATGAATGTGATTTAAGATGACCTCATAGTAATTTTATTTTGAAGAATATGCAGTTGCAGATCATTAATTATATAATATGAACACTGATAGATTATGGCTAGCGGCGCAATCCGGAATACGTGTTCCATCCTATTTGCGACTCATTATCTGGGTTTACTTGCATTTGGGACTCGAATGCAGTTCCCATTGTTTCTAATTCCATCGCATTACCTATTTAGCTACTGAGTTCCTATGGTTACTGAATTATTTTACGAGGTGAAGTTTAATTCACTTGTATTGATATTTTTAATCTCTTCATTGACGTTTCGGACTGTAACTGATGGGTTTCTAGGTACGACTTTGTTTATTCGTGCCAATACGTAATTCTATGGAATCTCAAAGCAGGACAATACATTACTGGATACATAATGGCGTACATTATTTTTCCTATCTGATATAAACGAGTTTTTGGTGACGAAATTTTTACTCAAGCAAGATATTTATTACTTAAGAACGAATATTGCCGTCATCAACCGGTTCATCTTATAGTAGGAACTTTCTTTCGGTTTGCTCAAGTCTATTGCCAAAACACCATTTTCATCTTGACATGACGTTATGATTGTAATCAGTTCTTAAAAAAGTAACTACCTAATGTATATTAAATGAATAAGTGTCAACATTGTCGCCAGTAATGTGAGTGTTAATAAATCAGATAACAGAACAGAACTGTGAAAGTTATCAACCACTCCATAGTGTACATTATAGTTAATAGGTAATTTTACAAAGAAATGAATGAGCTATCCTATCAGATCATTAAAGGACAGCTGACAGTTTATGTCCTAATGGCAAAACTTGTTTAAGCTTTCGGTATTGAGTCATATGATTTTTCATTGGTCTTGGTCACTATTTACCCTAAATCGATCGCTAAGATTTCATTTAATTTTGAACAACCCTTGTTATGATACTTGAGTTTTGAAGTAACTGGTCAACTTCATCCCAAAAAAATCTACACTTAATCTCTTTTTCGTAATTTAGACATTTCAGGTTTCACTATCTCATGGAAACCGACCTGGATAAAGAAATAAATTAATTTTTGTTTTCTGAAATTGTTCCCACTCTTTTTTTCAAAATACAAAGTTAAATAAAGGAGAATAGGTCATGCTTACATTTATATAATGTGAAAGTAAGCAGTTGTTTACGATTGTTTACAGATCAAACTATATGGATGATAGCTTTGTATCGTAAACTAAATGAAGTCGAGATATGTGAATCAACGAATTTCAACTCAATGTCCTAATGACATCGGGCCCATTTAGAACACAGTTAAGAGTAAGCACTAATTAGTCTCACACGAAAATGTAACACTAGTTCGATAGCTTTTATTTTTTTCATTTGTCCTCCCTGTTAATCGAAGCTAATAAAACTTTATTGTAACTTTGATACAATAAGAATAATGAGGTCAACAACGAACTGTTGTTGACTTTTCTACTTTTTTTTTAAAATAAAAGATTTCCTACTAATTGCATTTGAAATAGGCCAGCTAGTTTGCTTGTACAGCATGATGAACACATATGAGAAAAGATTACATGAGAAACTTTTCATAAAAGCAGTGAAATTTGAGTAATTACAATTTAATACCTCATTCTTTTATATTTTTTCTCTCTCTTCAATTTCAATTACCAAAGTTGATTTTTTTCTTTTGAATAGGTGAGAATTCATTTTCCATAGATTAGACATGGACACAACAGATATACACACACACTGAGACTGAACACATACATTAAAATAATCTATAATGAGACAATTTAGTTTTTAATGAAGTCTAATAAATCCAGTCATATCACAACAATTAACTAACCAGTCGATTCAATGGATTGTCTTGAATAATAAGTGTTAATAATTATCAATAAGAGGTGTGACTCATCATCAACACCATCGTCAATACCAAAATAAGATTTGGTTTAATGAAAAAAAATTTCCAAGGAGTGGTCATAGCATGAATGGAAATCTTTCCTTTTTCTTGCCATTATTTGTATGAGCGGTTGGAAAATGCGTTGAGATTTTGATAAAACGCGGATACAGTTGTTTTAATCTCATTGTGACATGACCACTTATCATACAAATTTCAGAAAATTTTTTTTCAAAAATGATAAATAGAATGACTATACACAAAGTGTGGTTTTATTTTTAAAATGTGATATATTCGAAATTACAGGTTATATAAATGTTAAATATATTTATTGAACAAAATAAGTGTTTAAATTTTATCGCGTAGATAAGATTTCATTTATTTGTAATATTTGTTTACTGTTATATCGAAATACTTGAATAATAGTTTTTTTTCTAAAATGTTGATTGAGATATGAAATGATTATGTTAATGTGATATAAAGCTAAGAATGTAAATTCCTGTGAAAATTATTGTTTTTCTGGTTTCATCTTTACAGTTGTATAAAAAAATTTTCGACTTGAGAATATTCTGCTAAAAAACGCAGCCTTTTATGCTTGTGGGCTGAGTGCTTCAGTTATTCAAGTGAAGACTTCAAATCAAGTTATCACATCCCACGAAACAGCCAAATTTCATATAAATTGTATCTAAAAACTAAGTAATATAACTATATATTTGATATGTGAATTAACTGATATGTTGATGAAGTTAAAAGAATTTAATATGAATATCATTAAATCTGTATTGTGAATTCCCAATTATTATTTTTAGGAAAAGAAATATACGAAAACAGGGAAAAACTATTACTATCAGCTTAAAACTATGAACTTGAATAAAAGTGTACTTTGTTATCTTGTATACACCTATATAACTATGTTCAGAGTTATTATAAACTTATTATGTAACATTTATGGTTGAAAATGGTTTAAGATATGCACTGTTAAGCATTATCATTGTTTCATAATTCATCAAGAATTAGTCCTTTATACAAACCTTAATATATACATATATACGTATATTCCATAAAAATAACCTGTAGGCAAAGTTATTACTAATCAGAATAGAGGAAATATATACGGTTGAATAAATATATTTAAAAATAAAAAATGAAACAATGAATACCTTCTAGTTTGAAGCAAAATTATTCTCTTATATATACATCTATGTGTACATAATTCGTTATTTTGTAGTCTTCTTATACACGAGTGCTTACTCGATAGAGCATTGTTAACAATTCTCATCATGAAGAGGAAAAAATAACAACAACATCAACAACAACAATAATCATAATAATTTAACGATTCACTAAATTCATAAAGGTGAAATTTATCTTTGACCTTTGGTGGCATAAGAAAAACAACAATAACAACAAGCTGATTCTTCTCTTTTTAAATGTGTTGTCTGTGACGTATTAGCATTGGCGAAATACATTATACATATGTATGTATGTATAGATTTATATATGGATATATATATAATCCTTATTGCATTCTTCATTATTTCCAATTATACTGTTGTGACCTATAAATAGCAGTAAATGTTTACAAAATCTAAGTAACAATATTTTTTGTTACTGTTAATGTTTGGGTCAAAAATAGTCTTTATTATTATTATTAACATCAGTAATACTTTCAATAAACAACGGAAGAAAAATATTTTCAAAATAAAACAATCAGAAGAAAAATTTTCATTCAACAGTTTGTTTTTCCTTTCTGTTTTTCTTTCTTTGTTACTCTTTAACTTGATTGTTATAAAGTTCTACAAGTCATTGATGTGGATTTCTATGATAAAATTGAAATAATAATGAGATGACTACTGGTTTGGTGTTGATGTTTTTTTTTCCATTGTCTAATAAACTCAGACAAATGTCTTCAAATTATATATATTTTTTATTTGTGAGATTTTTTGTAAATGCTGTCCAGTATAGACAGTGGTCTAGCTGAGATCACTTCATGATGTCAACTATTTTTCAAAACTCATGAAATAATATCAATGGATTATTGAATAATCAGTTTATCAAAATCCTTTTAACAAGCACCTAATTCGTTATCAGAATAGAGTAATGACTACGGAATGCTCTCAATAGATCAACTTTTCATACACTTATTATTTCACTGCTAAACAGTCAAGAAGTTGCTTGCTTTTGAAGCAGTCTAGGAATACTAAACATAACAGACGACTTACAACACAAGTTGTCGAATATAGAAAGTATAAAATTTCTATTTAAATTACAGACCATTATAAATTTATTTAGAAATGTTTTACTTTATTTAGAAAAAGTGCCAGAATATTTGAAAATAAAGTTTAAATTCATTAAATTTAAAAAAAAACACATTTTTAAAATATAAATCCTATGAATATTTTATTTAGCAAAAAAAACAGAATAATAATTTGAAATCATCGTAGTAATTTTCATTAATAAAATAACAGCTGCCCAGTAAAGTAAGAAAAAATAAGCTTCGTTGTATACATGTACATAGTGTTTTCACTATGGATATATAAATAGATAGATAGATAGATATATAAATCATTACTTGAAAACTCTATATACATACATACAAAGATGATTGACATTATGTATTTCAGTAGGCCGAACAGAAAATTCATATAAATTCCAAACATTTCCACAAACAACACAGATAACGAATAATTTGATTTCTCTGAAAATTAACAGACAGTTGAAAAAAATATCTATATATATGGCTAACAACATGTTATGCAATAAGTTTGACATTTCTGAAAAAAAGAAACAAGAAAATTATTAAGAAAAAATATTTTGTTTAATGAATAATAACGAAACAAATAACTTGGTGATTAAATTTACGGTCAAATAACATGTAACTCAGCAGTCTAGTGTGGACACCCTACTGTTTCGGCATAATTCTTTTATAGATTTTAGCATTTTAAAGAAATGTTAATTCGAGTGTATATTATGTAGTAGTTATATATTTTTCTTGTTTTAATTTCCTTTTTAAAAATTCCTTCTGACTGACAATTCAAATGATCTCTGTACAAATCTTTCATTAATAATAAGATAATTTTCTTGATTACAGAAAAAAAACCCGCGTAATTTGTAAGAAATAAACGCTTTAACAGAATTCAAAATTCAAAATAATTTAATGTTAAAATCTGAAATAAATTAATTCCATTAATTCACACTAATTTAATGCATTTCACCTACCGCTGATAGAAAAAAACGAACCGACTGGCAGATTAGATCAAGGGAAGAATTCGGTCAACTTATCAAGTTGCTCTCATTCATCATTTACACTGTAATTTGATTCAGTTAAAATAATGGAAATTCACGCCAACTGTCTATACACAACTGGTCTCTTTGATGTTACTTTTGTACATAACACAGCAGGGTGTTATTATTATGACCAGAATAAGAGAAAAAATAAGTACCGAAAGGCTAAGCTTGTTTCTGTCAAAGTCAACTTGTTTGATAACCATTATCATAAAGATATTGACAGACTGATATGTAAAGAAAATAAGTTGGATTGATTTAATTAAATAATAGTTTTCATTTTAACAACTGGAAATATGTAATTTACAAAACTAAATGCATAAACTAAGAAAAGGTTCGGTTTCTTTTCCTATATTAGTTTTATATATTTACAAACTGAAGGCGGAGGAAGTTTGTTAACTAAGAAATTCTCATATTCTTTTGAAAGTGAATAATAAGCCTGATGTACATCCGTAACTAAAATATGGTAGCTCGCGAAACAGTCGAACAGAATCTTCGGCTAAGTAGTTGAGTATAAATCTTGCAGTATAATATAACTTCCTGTTATAGTATAAAGTAAATGTCTATTATTTAAGGATATGTTTGATTATTATCCACTCTTACACATTTGAGATCATAATTCAGTCATTGTTAGATCACCAGTAGAAACCTGGAAGCACTGCATGGCCGTTTGTTCCTGATATGGGACTCATTAGAAGTGCGCATCCACGACTCCTGTACCTCGCAGGATTCGAACCCCGGGACCTTCGGTATTGTGCGCGAACACCTAACTTCTGGACCACTGAGGCGGTATCCAACGGTGTTAATGTCTAACTCCGATTGATCTACGGATTTTACGCGACCTCACCCATTTATCTTTGGTAGTTACTGCCTACACCCGACAAGGATGAACTCTATTGGTCACGTCTTCTCACTAGAACTCCGAAAATTTTCTTACTTGTGAGCACATATTATGATATTTTCAGTTAGAGTCTAACAATGATTGATTGATGATTTCAAATGTGTAAAAACACAAATCTCCAATACTCTAACTGAAAATATTATCCATTCATCAACTTATAAGTTTTTAATACTTCCTGAGTAAATGTATCATTAATTCAGACAGACATGCTTATCAATTCATTCAACAATCAATCTAGTGTAAAATTTCACTGGAATGCAAAAAGTCAGGAAAAAATATCTATTCAAATGATAAATAATGTATATTGTATTGAGATTCATGATATATTGATTTTATAATATTTGTCTAAACTATTTTTGTCTGAACAAACCAGCTATTCATATTGAATCAATCTCAACAGTTAAGTGAAGTTTTCAGCATCAAATTAGTGAAATAAGGACTAACTATTTACATCACGTAGTCGGAGCTCATGCGATCTGATTGTAAGTGTAAGCAATATATCGTTCAAAAGTTGTATTTTTCTGTATAGGCTTCTACTTTGAAGTTTATTATAAAAAGTTTTTGGTGCTTTAGCGTTTTTACAGAGGGATACTTTAAACCAACACCTTTCATTTGGATCATCATTATAAACTTCAAAGAGAAGCTTTTTAAAATCTAAGCATAAATAAACAGTATCTCATTTTCTTGATGTAATACAAAAGTTGACGTTGTGAAACTTTATCGTTTATTGTTTAAATTTTCTTCCAAATATTCAAATTAAGCAATCATAATTAATAAAAGTCACACTATATTCCTGAGATTATCTATTTATTTGTTTATTTGTTTGTTTGAAATAATGTCCAGTAAAACTTTTCTATTACCATGACAGTTATAAAGTTAACTGTCATTAAGGCGCCATATTTAATTTCCCAATCAAATTGGGAGTATGGATTATATTATCTTATATTATGCATATATAAATATATATCCTAAATATTTACTAATCTGACTCATTCACCTATTTCTGCGGATTGATTAACTGAATATTTATTGAGTGAAGATTCTTCAAGAGTTAATTTATTAAACATTTGTTTAAATTAAGCTATTTGTTAATCAATATTTTATAAACGATTACTCTACTATTTTAGCTATTCATAATTCAAAATAGAACGTACTTAATAATAGAAAAGGAATAAAGAAAGGAAGTACAAATAGATATTGAGGATATTTTACATTTTATTTATAAGTACAACGATTTTTATGAATTGTATTTAAATCTAGTGAATGAAATTTAAGGTAAATGATGCTCACCAATTCTGGTTTTCTTGCAAAGAAGACTTATCGTGTCTCTATAATGACTGATAAATATATTATTCAGTACAAAAAATCATTGAGATTCGATAATTGTACTAATGTTTATTGTGATACAATTCAAAGTCTGTAGATGACGTTCTTCTTCTTCACTAACAGTGCAATTACTCGGATCAGATCTATTAGTCACCAATGTGGTTATGAGTGAGAAGTGCTGATAAATCCTAATAATAAGAATGAATTACAGTAATTCAGCAGTGCGTGACAAAGTATTAAGATATGTACTTACAAACATAAGCCTTCGTATACCGTTGTTAAATATTTACCAGAGGATGCATTCAAATATATCGAATAAAATCACTGATTTATTCATAGTACGATCATTACCACTGTAAATAAAAGCTGAACAATTATATTCATGAGTGATGTTTGTTTAAATGTCTTGACTAGTTGGTCTTGTAAATAATATCAGTTGTAATCTCATTTCAGTAATAAATTACCACATGGTGTAATTTATTTGTATCTTCATTTCAAACAAACTGTTATTACTTCTGTTGCTAATAATAATAATAATAATAATAATAATTTATGGGTGACATTTTTAACAGATTCATTGCTCTATGTCACTAAGTGAATCTGGAGATATGTACCACTTGATACTAACTCGGTAGTCTAGTGGTTAAGTGTCTACCTAAATATTGGAGTTTCTGTGTCTGATCTCTGCCGGAATTCTGTATTCTTAGTACTCAGAACTAAAAATCTATTTATCGCTTTATGGTTCCTGGTGTTGCTTTAGCTAAAATCAGTCAGTGAAGTAAAACTACTAATTCATTATTCTCATCAACTACCTAAACTAACAATAATTATGTGCTTACTGCTGACTAACTTCGAAAGATGATGCCTAAGCAGTGATTCTAAATAACATAAGTGATTGATAAATATCATTTGATATCAGCTCTTTAGTTTGAAAGACGATCTCTCTTCTTCGAGACCTGGGTTCAAACCTTTTAGAGGTCATCGTACTAATAAGAATCATTTCTTTGATGCTATCTGGTTCACGACGGTACTCCAAATGAGGTGAATCTGTGAACAATACTACTAACAAATTAAACCAATATTCATACAATATATTCATCATTACGGTATTGGTTTTATGTAGAGTAATCCACACTAGTCAAATCAGTGGGATTGGATGCTCTGAAAGTCAATCTTCCTTCGAAAAGATTAAAATACTTTAACGTGTTATGTTCTTCATCTGGTTGAATAGATTTCATTTTGTAGTATAGTTTAAATAGTCGAGTACTATTATCTTACACTAGTCAATGTCGTTATCTATGACCATAATTTAAATTATATATATATATATATATATATATATATATTAAAACTGCGGAAACGTTGTAAGATCTAATTTAAACAACTTGAAAAAGACAAAACCACAACACATGGTTTTATTCTGACAGATAGTTCTATTTCTTAATACATATTGTAACCTTGAAAATACATTATTTGACATATGATAAACAGCAGTATGACTGATTATTTAGTAACGAGTTTATATCATATCGATAGATTTATCCAATTGTTAATGTAAACGTTTGTAAATAAACATATGTCTATTTACTTGTTTAAGGACAATCAAAAATTCAACTGTATGTTATTTTCTCTTGAAAAAAAAAATTCTTTCAATATTGTCACTCAGAATTGTCATATTGTATTAATGTATATAAACCAGATAATAAGTTGTACACACCATGACAAATATTTCATTTATTCATAAAAGATCATGAAACGATTCGTTGTCTTTCTTTCATATGTCGAAATGAATTTGTTATAGTTTCGTCAAAAAAAAATCGTTTTTTGTTTTTGCTACTTAGATTATGAATGTAAATACAGAAGAAACGAGTTATCTAATATATCTATCGTAAAATTCTTTGTACATATTTTTAAATGAATAGTTTCTTTAAAAAAATAAGAAAATGCGTGTTTAATGGTCGCTCAGCATGATATCAGAATGAAATATAAGTGAAACAATTTCCAATTCTAACATGCCTTAAGTCTGGATTTTGAAATCTTGGTCTAAGCAATCTCTCTATCATCTGTAGATTTTACAAACGATTCATTCACGATTGGAAATGTAGTTATTTAACAAGACTATATATATCTATATTTCATAATTTTAAATATCAATATTGATTGGTAGAAAAAAATTGGAAGAAGAAGAATGAGAATGAAGCTGATTTGCATTAATTTTAAATTAAAAAATGATAATTTTCCAGAGGTAGATTGAATAAATTAATGGTTAGTGAACACATTAATTCATCTATCAGACTTATATATCAGCTGATCTAGATAATCTGTTCATATTAATCTGATATTCAAATGATAATATTTTAAATATAAACAGTTTTATTATTGTTGGTCAGTTCAGTTAAACACAATATGTGTTTTAAAATGTTTTAGAGTAAAATACATAGATTACATTGCACAATACTTCTACTTACTACAATCTTTCAGTTATTGAAAGAAACAATTTCTGTTTATTATGAAAATGGTCAGTGAATCGAAGAGTATAGTTAACTTATCATTATCAGCATAAAAATATTTTTCATCTTAGTAAAATATTTAATATACTTTTTTTAAAATCTTGGAATTTGAAATTCGTCGAGAAATTCTTGATTGACCAATATTTTATCAATCAGTTATCAAACAAAGTGTTTCGTCTGTAACTTCATATGAATTTACTTTTACAATTTACATTTACAAATATCTGAAGTTTGAAACTTCTTACGAATTTGCATTTACAATCATGGAGTGAAATTTATTGAGGACTGAATGAGAGTGCAACACTGTTATAGGATTTAATTCGACTCAGTCAGTTCATTAACTTGTCTACTCACAACTATTTGAGTTAATGGAATTTTCTCTAAACTCTAATGAACTGTCTTTACTTCAGAGACCTACATGTCTTTGTATCTCTGGGAATACATAACACACTGTAAGCTCTAATGTAGAAGAACTTTAGTTAAATTACACAATCAGCATTGATTTAAAGCTTAGCATTGTGACTTTAAAATCGATAACTGATAAGAATTAAACTCATCTTAAACCTTCTTTACATTCACTGATTATTCAACCTTAATTGAATAATGGTTTATAGATCTTCTAATTGAATTAGCCAAGAAAACCTTGTATCATTTATGCAAAACCTAAAATCATGATCTTCCATATCGAAAAAGTCTTTCTTTTTTTCATAGTATCCCCATATACAGAAAAGTTTTATTCAGCAACGTTAACTTTTTTTGTCTGATTGATGAAAAATCTCCTTCATTTATCAAATAAAACAACATCATTCACAAAATATTGGTTGCATCATTTATCATTTATTTTTCATTCATCAACATTTCTAGATGTAACCTGAGTTTTTTTTATTTTAGTTAAGTTAACAGTTAGTCAGTTAGCCAGTTAGCCAGTTAATCAGTTAGTTAGTCAATGATTTAAATAATTACCTGTCTGATTGTATGTCATTTTTGTCAAAAATGTCTAAAGTACAAAAACTTCAGACAATCAGTGCATAACATTATTCTTATTTTTGAATGAATGAATGAATGAATGAGTGAATGTGCATATAATCTCGTTTTGTTGATTTACATTTTTCGATTATAATGGTTATATATATATATATATATATCAAGGCAAGTAGTAACAAATGAACTGATTGACATTTGAAACTATGGTAGATTAATTAATCAGCACTTGATATTGGCTCCAATATGTTTTATTCTATCCATTATATAGTTCAATTTTCTACGATCTATCAACTCTTATTATTTGATTGATGTGAATGAAATTCATCAGAAATAAATTAGGATATTAGTGTAATCATTCATTGAAGTTATATAGAATGTAGTAAAAGTACTATAAACACTATTAAATTGTTCCCGTTTTAATTTAGTTACATGAGCAATACAAAAGATAATCGTTCTCGACATTATTTTGTATCAGTTGAAAACAGTAAACAGTGATGACGCCTATTGATATTCATAAAATTAACTGAATTAAGAATTGTACTCCATTAAGATTTTGACTGAGTAACTTATAGACATGATGTTTGATACAAGACCTCCAAGTTTGGAATTGAATTTTGCATATCCTAAATGATCACTATTGATTAGCACAAAACTGCAATGAAATATCTGGTCACTACATTCTAGTATCCACTATTTCATTAGATGAAGTCATTTTGCGCTTGTCTAAAAATTGGTTTCTATTTTGATCTAATGGTTAAGTATCTTTTTCAGTCGGGTTATACCAGCTGTAATAGTTTTTCGATCGGACAAAAATCCGCGTCAAAATTGATAATTAGGGACCTATGTTGAATTTGTGCTGTCCAGTGAATTAGAGCGGGGTTTATATAACCACAAACTCTTCTACAAGAAGAATATAGAAAACGTTGGTCCTAAAAGTAGCACCCATACAGTGAAATCTGAAAATTCTATATATATATATATATATATATATATATATATATATATATATATATATATATATATATATACGAGATAGGTGAGAAAGAATAATACAAGTTAGGAAGATAAAAAAACTAACTAACAGGAAAGCTCCTAATATCAGGAAATTCAGATTTATTTTAGACTTCTCTGTATCCTATTTAGTGATTGATTAGTTACTGTTGAAAGGTAATCAGTTAATAGAACAAATTGAGTAACTGTATATATATATATATATATATATATATATATATATATATATATATATATCAATAATTGATTGATGGTTTCAGTGTGTAAAAGCACTAATCTCCATAACTCTAATTAGAAAAAAATCGTAAAGTGTACTCACTGGTGACTAGCATCGTGAGGAAATTCTCAGAGTTCTAGTGAGAAGATGTAACCCGTGGAGTTCAGCCCTACCGGTTGTAGGCAGTAGCTATCAAAGACAAGTGGTGATGTCTCACAAAATCTCTAGATTGACCAGAGTTGGACATGAACACTGTTGGATGCCGGCCCGGTGGTCCAGAGTTTAGGCGTTCGCTCTCAAGTGTGAAGTTCCTGGGTTCGAATCCTTGGAGGGGCAGGAGTCGTGGATCCGCACTGCTGATGAGTCCCATACCAGGACGAAACGGCCGTTCAGTGCTTCCAGGTTTCTAATAGTGATCTAACAATGATGATGAATTGATGAATTCAGTGTGTAATAGCAGTCTAATTTAAAAAATATATATATATATATTTCATAGTATAGCTCAACGCTGATTAAATGAACTTGATAATTTGTAACTAAGTAACACGAATTCGAAACAAAACCGATTTTCAACGAAACCAAACTCATAATGATAATATGAATATTTAATAAAATTTCATGAATTTATCCTATGCATAACCTTTATTTATCATTTGAATGCATTGAAATATATGGCATCTCTACTGAATTCTCTCTTTCCTTTAAATAAAACAATTTAATTCACACTTAATTCACATAATTGCCGATTTAAAAAAATCTAAAATTTAAGTTAATTACAACGATTGTTATTAGTTCACAATAATAATACTCAATTCCTTTTTTCTCACTGAAAATAATAGCATATTAATTAAGTTATCAGGATATATATATATATATATATATATATATATATATATATATATATATATATAATGAATATATTTCAAGTACTATAAAATTAATCAGTAAATAATTCTTTCATTGTTATTTTTATTCAATAAATTTAACCCCCTATTGAGATAAGGGTCTTTGCATAACCATTAATTTACACCCTTTTTCAAATGATTCCAATCTATAGAAATGGACAATGAATCAATTAATTAACCTACTACTGATTATATAAATACAAACACATAAATACAACATACATTTGTAAATTGCAATTAAATTATCAACAGGATGTCTTCAATATTATTATTATTATTATTATTAATATTCTCTAATTTTTTTGAATTAAGCTCACTGGTACAAAGTCCTGAGAGTATCGTTTACTGAGTTCATTTTTTTATTCTAATCAAAACATAGTATTTTTAATTAAAACACAACTCAATAAATTTTCTTGTTAAATATTCAATGTTTATTATTATTATTATCGCTTATAAAACCACTTAATGTGAATGTGAATAATACTAGTAGTTTTGAACGTTTTCTTGTAGAAAAAAATTTAATGCGTGTACACCTGTTACAGGTTAAATGCTTTTATTTCCTTTTCTTTTTTAAATTTACCAATGAATTAAAAAAAAATACTTTTTTTTATAAAAAAAACAGCAGGAAATTAGTTATTGTTTTCCATGTACATTTTACTTACTTAATTATGAATAATGTAAAATTGTATATTCATTCTATTGAGAAATGAGTTCATCTGCTGGTCAGAATGAATGACTATGAGATTATTGCATTATAGTTAAATATTAAAAAAAATTCAAATGAATATGTGATTGAGTAGATATTATCTGTCATTCAAATTTATTTCAAATTATTTTTTATTTTTATAGAATGATTACTACTATTATTATTGTTGTTAATACGATTAATAGTTGTAAATATACGAAATATTAGTAATCTTTTTTTTAATTAGAAATAATGACAAATTTCATGTAAAGGGACTTGCATGCTTAAATTATAAGCGTTTTGGTATATAAAAATGAAGATTTGGTCCAACTAAAACTAACTTGTAGTTTACTGGAATAATTTAAGTCAGAAAATCCATTTTGGCAATGCAACCATTTGATTCATGAATATATTAATTAATCATTAATTGCTAGACTACCGTCTGAAACCTGGAAGCACTGGACTCTTCAGCAGTGCTCACCTACGAACCCAGGACCTTCAGTATTGCTCACACGCATTCAGTGGTGCTAATGTCTAACTATGATGTATCTATGATGTATCTCCATTTTTTTTCATAACCATACCTATAATTGGGAACCTAAAATAATAATTTTTCATCTTTTTTGTAAGCCCCTTTAATGTTTAATGTTTCTTGTTATATAACTTCCTTTTTTCAGATACTAAAGTACCAATGGTTGTAAATCATAATAATCAGATACGTTTACAAGTCGGTGATTTACTACGTCTTGAATGCCCTATTCATATTACTTCAACTGGTGGATTAGTCTCATTATCAAATGATCGTGATATTAATTCGAATACACATCAATCTGAATATAATACAGGTGTTATTTATAATTGGAAAGTACAAGATTTACATGATTATTCATTGGATACTAATGATCATTATCGTTTTAGTCAACAACGTCGTATACTTGAAGTAACTGAACCATTACAAATTTCTGATTCAGGCAATTATACATGTTCTGGAATAACTGGTTTTGGTAAACGAGAAGTAACATTTGAAGTACATGTAAGAGGTAAGTACAAAACTGTATAAAAATTTATGAATTTTTATTTAATTTAATAATTTTGTTGAATTATTAGCAATAACAGAATCAAGCATGGGTCATTCATTCTAATTTAGACGAGTTAGCACAATGTTTCTTCTTCAGAGTGTTACTATTTTACTGAAGTATGACTTTGAGATCTTTCACTTCCTGATCCAGTGCTCTATCAACTAAGATATTGAGTTAGGATGTTCATCTGCTTGTTTAACACAAATCTTGAAGACTAAAATATAGCGTCGTCATTGCTGAACTTATGGAATAGCATTTTTATCAGCACAGAGACTAATAGAAATTTCCTATTATTTTCTGTAACTAAGCTAAGAATCGTTTATATAACTTAATAAAAATAAGCTAATCATTATGTAAAGAAAGAACACATATTATTTTCTCGACAGCTACTTTGTGCTGTTTATTCTGATAGCTTCTAACTTTCCCGTAACACAGAATGATCAGTGTAATTTCATGGTCGAGAATAAGGCTAAATTTGAAAATGGCATGATAGTTAGTAGTTAGTGAACTAGTACAAAGAAATATTTAATCTCTTAACTAGCTAGAAACATTTATTTAATAATGTTGAGCTAAATTTTATTAATTGTAAGTAATCATTGTAACTTAGTATCTAGGTAAATGACAGTTTGGCGCTTGCATTGAAGAATTTAGACATGAACATAAATGGAAATCCACTTTCATTAAAGAGTTATGGAGATCGTTGGGTTTCATTAAAATCGCGCATCGGTCATTGTTAGACCGCCATCAGAAACCGGGAAGCACTGGACGGTCGTTTCATCCTAGTGTGGGACTCACTAGAAGTGCTCATCCACGAGCTCCGCGAGTGGAAATCGAACTTAAGTCCTCTAGTCATGAGCGCGAACGCCGAACCTCCAGATCTTAATGAAACTCAACAATATCTATAATTCTATGATGGAAATAATAAAAATATGCTCACCAGTGGCTAGCTTCGTGAGAAAATTCTCAGAGTTCTAGGGAAAAGCTGTGATCAGTGGAGTTCAACCTTGTCGGGTGTAGGCAGTAACTACCAACGACAATGCGTGATGCTGCGCAAAACCTTAGACTGAGCAGAGTTAGACATTAACAACGTCGGATACCTGCTCAGTGGTTTAGAGGTCAAGCGTGTGCACGCGAGATTGAAAGACTGGTCGAGTTCCTACTCTCTGGGTCGTGAATGTGCTCTTCTGATGAGACTCATACGAAAACAAAATAGTCTTTCAGTACTGCGAGGTTTCTAATGGTGGTCTAACATTAACTGATGCCTGTTCTAAATGAAATTACCATCAATGACTGAAATCAAATTTAAGATTCCACCAATTACCATAGGGCAAAATATAAAATGAATATGTTAATTTACTGCCTAATGTATATGCAAAAACCTACATATACTGAAATAAATGCATTTAGAATTTCCTTCAATGTTTAAGCAAATGTACTGAAGTATGTTAAACTAATTTAATATCAAATACTTTTAGGTGTAGATGGACACTTCATTAATTTGAAAAATAAATTATACTTTTTACAAATTGTACCAAGAATTAAAAGGTAGTTTTTAATAGACAACTTCAATAAAATCTATTGATTTCTAGATTATACTTTTATATAATATACATTATACCTGTATATATATATATATATATATATATATATAAACGACTCAACATTAATTCTTTCTTATACTTTGAGTGAATGAACTGTCATTATTGAAAATACCTTTTAATAAAGTGAACTAATATACGATTGACATAGTTGTTTTAAGTACTACTGTTATTGTTATAAGTAACAATTTTAATTGGATATGTTTATAAATAACTGATTTTTAATCAAAACATGAATTACACATTGACCTTAAGTAATGTAATTAAAAAAATAAAAATTAATTTACAAAAATTAATGTTTCTTTATAAAGAGGGATTTTTTCATTATTTAACAGATGAATGCTTTCATGTTTTATCGATTTGTGTATATATACAGATGTTTATTCTGTCATGCAAACAATGAGCACTTTTAAAAACTACTCGTAATAATCACCTATAGGCTTATAGCTCATTAAAATCTGTCTAAATTTGGATAAAGGTTTTTGTATAATTGTTTTTATGTATGTATGCATATATATATATATATATATATATATATATATATATATATATATATATGAGTGCTATATGTTTTTATATTCTTTTTAGAAATTTTTATAACTGATTACTTGAAGTAGTACAGTGTTATAAGTACTTGAGATATTGTCTGTACTAAAATAGTATTAAGAGAATAATGAATAATTACTTGCCAATGGCTATTATATATATATATATATATGAGGCAGGGTAACCGGAGACAGTTAGTTGAATAAGAGATTCGTAAAACACTTCAGTGCACTGAACAATAAAATTTGCTTCTTTTATACTAATCAAACTAAGTTTTGTAGAGAAAAGCCCCATTCTTATTGGATTACCGCCAAAATTTAAGTACATCTTTTTAAACAGGAATTTTGTATGAATGTTGTATTCTCATTATAAAAATATCGATTTGTTTGAGTAGTACACGTAAATCGTTGACTGATGTTTTTTTTTCTCTATAAGTAAATTGACGTGAACTTTTCTTTCATAAATTGCCAGACGTGAATAATCGATTTTTCCACTCGACCTAATTCAAGCAGGAAGTTTTTTTTCATCTGATACAGAAACTGTTCTACTGAATTTCTGTATAGTAAAATGATAACATTGAACAATTTCTTATCATATGTCACATATCACATATATTTCATGAAGGATACATAAATTTATATGTGTATATGTATGTATATATTTTGATGCGAGGACAAGAAAAACAATTTTCTGATGACAAAATAAGATAACCTTATCAGTCATAATGAAAGAATTTAGAATTTATTTATCATATTGAAGTATTCTGTTGAAATCTAATATGATTTAAGGAAATTGATATTGATGTTGACCTGAAATTTCTTATTTCAACTGAACTAGTTGAAAAGTAACTGTAATACTACACAATTGTCTGAGTGAAGTTCTTCATTTATATTCTAACAGTAACATGCATACTCCGTATTTTGTTCTTATTTTATAAATATAATCGATTTCAATATAGATTGAGTGTGCATATTATTTTTACTATTGAGTTGTTGATAGAACTAACTAGTTGAGTCTAGAATATAGGAGAATAAATGTTTAGTTCTGATTAATAATTATCTGAGTACAAATAGGCAGAAAGTACCTTGAGATCAAAACACTTTGCTTTTCTTGGTTATTGGGTTGAAAGTTAAAACATCGCTTAAATTATAGTTTGTTTGATTTTATCAGGAAAAGTTTTTAAGAGAAAACATCAATCTAACATTTGATTTGTGAATGAAATCAACATATTGTTTAATGTTTATATATAGTAAAAATAACTTAAATAGATAATTTACAATTTATTTATAAGCAAATGATATGCAGTTTTAAGTAAACGATACATAGAATTTATAGCTTTTGTGAGAAATCAAACTGTGAACTGACTATTTTCGACTGATTATTTTCAAATTTTTCGTTGACAGGTAGTAGAGTTTATAGAAGGATCGGTAAATAGGAAAAAATAGTTTTCAACTTGTGGTGTCTATTTTCTAAAAAGTCTAAAACGATTCTGATTTTTAAACGCCTTTGAGATTTGAGACAATTTTAAATGATGTTTTGAATTAAGTTCTTTTATTGCTTTTCTATTTTTCCCGCACTCATATCTTTGCCAAATCTATCTTTTCATGTGAAATCAACTTATCTTTAATGATTATGATTATTCTAAGGTTTCACCTGATTTAAAAATCATAGTTTTCTAAGGCAAAGAGCCTTTATCAAGTCAACGAGCTAATCAGCATTCACTTATCAGGCTTTTAAGTAATTTCATTGGAAATATTTATTTCTTGTCTAATATTATTTGTTGATCTTTTTCAATACTGAATGATGACCTTCAAATAGAACTTCAGTTTATGAAGTTTCTTATGAACTCATTTACAACATAAACGTGTTTGTACTTTAACATAACCATATTCAAGTGCACAGATGTTTACAAGAATAATTAACCTCCTTATCAATTATTGTCATTCATTAATTTCTCACAAATTTATTAATTAAGGTCAAATTTGATTAGTGAAAATAAAGTTAGCTGTGAAAAAAACAAACTATTCAACTCATTTATCATATGGTAAATTGTTGAAATATTTTTTTTAAATGGGAATATGAAAGATTAGTGGGTAAATAAAATATTTTTTTAAAAAAAGTACAAATCTTGTGAAATTTTGATAACACTACAGTATTTCTAACAGGTGTATGTCTGAAGTCTGCATCGATTTCTAATGAAAATTTTTTTCTAACAATGAAACAGACCATAAACATGGTTAAACGTCGATAGGTCAACAAAACAATCGATGCTCAATATGAAAATGACAAATATGTGACAAATAAATAAAATATTATCCATAGTCATACAGTTAAAACAAATATTGAATAAAATGTAATATTTACCTTTTTTTAGTTAATATTTTATGTGGGGAAACCTAGATTCGTTTTCAAGTAATTAAAAAAGAAGTCATTTAACGTGAAAACTTATTTAGATACAAAGTTAATAAACAATACTGTTAAAAACTATGTTACTTAAGTTCAGCTAATATGGGGAAAATATCGAAAGACCTAATGGAGTTCAACCCTGTTGGGTGTAGGCAGTAACTACCAAAGACAAATGGGTGAGGTCGCGCAAAAATCCGTAGATCAGTCAGAGTTAGACATTAACACCGTTGGATGCCGGCCCAGTGGTCCGATGGTAAGGCGTTCGCGCACAATACCGAAGGTCCTTGGGTTCGAATCCTGCGGTGTGCAGGAGTCGTGGATGCGCACTGCTGATGAGTCCCATACCAGGAACAAACGGCCGTCCAGTGCTTCCAGGTCTCTAATGATGGTCTAACAATGATGATTTGAGGATTTCAAATGTGTGAAAGACCTAAGTCAACCAAATCGGTATATGTTTATCAGACTATCAACGGTCCTTTTGAATGCATCCTACTTGTGAAACTGATATGAGGTATTAGAATAAGAAGTTAGAGTTTTTGACAACTTGATCTGAAAGTCTGTAGTCAACTGGAAGGTTGTATCGTTCATGAGTTTGTAAGCTTCATTTACAAATAGTTAAAAACCTTTTGTTCTGAGGGTGAAGACAATTATGGTCATATCAGATTGAATTTCGTCGTTAAGTAGTCGCCTACAACACCTCAGCTTGCAAAATCCATGATATTTGTTTTCAAACGACGGCCCATTTAAACTTGCGACTCTTTGATTCCTCTCTGGTAGCCAAAATCGGTCATTACATAAGAACTAACTCCTCGTGTATAGTTTTTCAGTTAGAAACTAAAATACGATAAGCAAAATCTTCAACGTTTCTATGTATAACTTATAAATTCGTATGTTTTCAATGTATACAATTTGGTGATATTCATATTTTAAATACAAAACAAAATATAATTGAATTCAATTTGTAAATAGATTATTTTTAACATTGATCACATGAATAATCTCCAACGATTTTTATTTGTCCATTTGATTGACAACACACTTAGTTTTACTTCAAAACAAATATGTTTTTACCCAAACAACAATTCAATTTTTTGTTTGTTCATTAATTACAGATCCGAACGTCAATCTTCTATGTGCCGTTCCAAATGTGGAGAATACCAAAGCAAAAGGTAAACTTCTAGATTTAGATTGCATTATGTGATGCCCTACTATGTGATGTATATATAAATGACATTTTATTGCTGAAATTGTTTGTATAGTTTTGTTAAATCACATAGATACTGTGGTTATGTAATAAAGAATTACAAAAGATGATACTTTTTATAGAAAATTAAGTAAATGGCTTAACTTTGAGTAACTTGAAACTTAGAAAACAAAAATAACGTTCTGATCAAACGATCATCCATGGATAACATCATATTTCCTGTCAAGAAAACAAGATGAAAATGACCTATCAATCAAACGGTTCGAAATTATAATAATAACAATAATAATCATAATAATAATAATAATAACAGTATTACAACTAATGTTAAAAATATGATCAAACGGAAAATACAATTTTGAACATAAGGATGAAATTGAAAGTAAGGAGAATAAAAGTTGATTTTTTCTTATGTATATGCGATTAGCATTGATTTCGAACCATCTCACAGGATGGTATCAAATTAATCAGTGTACACAATGAGCATCAACTGCTTTAAATCAAAATGAAGAGTTAAATAAATTTTAAATCTTAAAAATAACTCAGATGCTGTAATATAATAAACAATGTTTATTGGATTGTGAATAATGCGCAAAATGTTATTTGAAAACTTTGAAAATAATTGTAGTGCCTCCACGTATATTCGAGTTCGCTTACATTTAATTTGATTAAGCCTTTCGATTAATTTATTTAACCAAGCCATCTGTATAACAATAACTTATATGTATCATTGGCTGTTATTATTGTGTGGTTTGTATGAGCTGGTATGGCTGAGCATTGCTTAACGCCTACGCGCTTATGCATTCTATTCGCTTTAATATTGATCTCTTAAATATCACGATGACTCAGACATTTTCCTATGTATATATACGAACATTTTAACCTTATTAACACATTCGCATATTCGCACTTCGCTCGCTAGTGTGCCTGCCTGGTCTGCTTGTGGTCTGCTATCCCTATTTGTGGTGTGCCAAAATAAACGTATTCAACGCTTCGAGTTTACCTTCTGATTTATTAACCGTCAGACGCCATTTAGTAACGATTGTCTGAACGAGCTAATCACGAAGATTAAGAACACGTAGAAGTTGACCACCACATAATCTTTTAGTTTAAATCGCCAAATAATAAAACGACTATTTTAAACGATTAAATTTAGACACAGATAATCTGAATGCATAATTTCAGAAGTTTGAAAATTCAATTTTTCTTTCATTTTTGAATCCAAATGACAAATGTTTGCATAATTAATTAATTAATTATCTAATGCCGACTATTGTAAAAATATCTAACTTCTTTTTTTTTCTCTCTCTCTCTCTCTCTCTCTCTCAATATAGCCCCATGTTTCATTGACACAGCTTTGAAAACGAATCCATCAATTAGCTTGGAGAGACTTATCGGTTCATCGGTCACATTTAATTGTGAAGCTGAAGGTACAGAACCAATAAAATATCGATGGTTTATGGGTAATGCTGTAGCTGATTGGATAACAACTGGTCAGGGAGTTCGTGGACCAGTTTTAACAATTGATCGAGTTGGTCGAGAACATACTGGACAATATACATGCCAAGTTGCTAATGCTGTAGGCAGTCTAAATTACACTTACAAACTCTTAGTTAGTGGTAAGTTATACAGATTCACAGTTTCAACATAATGTAATATGTAATCTTAGCTGGTTGTTGGTAAACTTATTTTTGCATTGAATATCTTATTTATGTTCACTGTTCAATTATTATAACTAATACCTTTTGTGAAAAACAACTTTACGGAAGAAAATAAACAATAACTGAATTATTGAAAGAAATGAAACTGTTTGTAATCATTCATTCATTCATTCATTCACTGAATCTTATGTTTTACTGATTTATAATAATTGATAAAAAAAATGATGGACAGGTTGAAGAAGAAGAATAATCATAATCATTAAAAAAAAGAAAAGAGTATTGCTCTATTCTTAGTTGATTTAAAGAACAGTATTATTTGTATGTCTGGGTCATTTTGCACATGATTATTCATCAACCACTCGTTATTATTATTATTATTATTATTACTATTATTATTATTATTATTAGTGTATTAGAATTGTAGATTCTCAACAATCTGTCAATTAAACCATTCATCATTCATTGACACACTTTCTTCTTCAACAGAATTATACTCTAAGAATTATGACAGGAGAAATAACAGTGTATAACAATGTTGATGTTGTTGTTAGAAAAAAAATTACCTGTCTGGCTAAACACACATTGAAATGTGCATAAAACAAAACAAAAACGTATTTCTCAATGTTTAGAAATATAATAGTTACTTTTCTAGTTAAGTGCCTACCTTTTTGTTTATAGTATTATATGAAGTAGATTTACGTCACGTTAGAAAAGCACTCTATATATAAATATATATATGTAGATAACCAAATATTCTCTAGAATTTCCTGGTCATCTGCATCGGTATAAAATCATTTCTACAAAAATTGCTTACGACGCGATCTAAGGATTAATGAATATTTTATAAGTTGAGCTATGGATACATTTAATTTTGATAATGTTTTAAGACGATATATAACAGCTTTGCACAAAATGTGAATCACTCCCAAAGTGTGACAAAATTGAATTACACGTTCAAACCCTCTTCTACTTTTTTCATTTTCGATCACTAACTTATTTCAGTGATTACAAATGTAGAAATATGCTCTACTCAGAGCTTGTCTATGAACTTGGTTGCGAAACTACATGAAATAAAGAATTATAGGTCTAGTTTCTTGTTGAAACTAATTATCTGTCCTAACTAATGAATTTTTAACAGAATCTTTTAACTTTAGCAATCATACACAAGGATTATTAATTCCCTAGTTATAAGTTGATGTGATAAGGCTTAACTATCAAGTGTAGAAAATAAATGCACAGCTTGTGCAAATCATTTCAATGAATTGAAAATAGTTATTATCACTTTGTAACTCATATATTTATGATCAATATTTTTCAAATTATATACTACACTTCCTTTTATTATGGGTTTAACAAATACGATATTTATCTAGAAATCTGATAATAATCGAATATCAGAAATTAGCAATCATAGTTATCAAAAATAATTTTTAACTGTTGCATCACGAATAAGTAATTCGAAGCCGAATAAGCAAATCGTGCCGTGACTTATAAGAAATCAGTTTTTCTTCCCATTTTTTAGTTGATCAAATTACTTAAATTTTATTATTTACTTAACAATAAAATTGTTGTTGACCGACTTTTATATGCCAAGAAATTCAATCAGTATAAAGATTTCAAGTGTAAAATATAAATGATTAGCGGATTTTTTTCAGAGGGTTTCATCCATCTAGATGATTAGGTGTTAATTGTGAAATTTATCTATCTCTATAAACCCCATGTACTACTAATGAACACCTGATAACTGATGACTTATTGCAATGGGGTTTTCTTCGAAGTCGCAATAAGTAGCCATGACTAGTCTTGTTCAGCGATGTCAATCATGAGACAAATATTACCAAGAGCAATTAGTTTCGCTTGCATGATATTGAGATTTGACTGAAGTTAGAAATATAAACCATTGGATGCTGGCTCAGTTGTCTAGATGTTTAGCGTTGTCAACGTGACCGAAGATTCCAAGTTCGATCTCCAATGCGATCATTGGTATACGATGCTCAAGAGTCCTCTGCTCAGATTAAAACTCTAATTACCTTTTCCACTCGAGAAATAAATTGTCTAGTAGTCAAAATAATTAAAAGTTAATTAAAAATTTTTTCATGGGTTAATAGTTAGTAAATTCAAATAATGACTTAATACACAGTTAGATTTTGAATTAAAAATGTGGCAAAGTAGCGAGTACTTCATCTGTTATTGAAAAAAATTCGCCTCAATATTTCTCACTAATTATCTAACCGAATATCTTAAAAGTTACTCCAATATCATTTTCGAATAAGGTGGTATTTTTACTGTTGTGATTATGTAGATCTATTTAGTTTGACTGCTTAACTTCTGCTTTTTCATACATAGACAACAAAGTGATCAATCTTTGTGTAAATATTTCATTAATAAACACTATGACTAAAGTGTTGAGTCATTACAAAATCTTTAAAATTCAATTATTCATTGTGTACATTGTGAATAAGTGGATAGATCTAATAATCTCTACTACATATGAAAAAAAAAACTTTTGTTTAATCAAAGGTTTCAAAATTCTCTGTAGAAATAAGACTCAACTTATTTGATTTACTATTAACTTCATTTAATGAATAATCCAAATTTTCTGTAATAATTTACTTGTACTTCACTTAATGTTGGCAAATTTTGTTTTTTTCACTTCATACTAATTAATTTATAGAACCACCATCAGCTACACCGAAAATTCTTGGTCCTGAACAGAATTACACATTTAAAAATGATGAAACTGCCGTAGTTATGGCTAGAATAAAATGTGCATGCGATGAACCCGTGATACAAGTAAGTCATTATTACTATTAATAATTATTATCGCTAATTTTATGATATAAATTTTATTGTTTTTTTCTTCGACAACACTAAATGAAACAGTCAGAAAAGCTCAAAGAACCAGCAACCTAAGTTTACGGGCAGAGTTTTGGAGGTTTTGTGTTTTCACACATTTGAAATCATCAATCAATCATTGTTAGACCACCATTAGAAACCTGGAAGCACTGGACGGCCGTTTCGTCCTGGTATGGGACTCATCAGCAGCAACCTAGGTTTAGCCAATCAAGAACACTACAAGTTTGTAGTGTTTAGATTTGAACAATAGATAATCTGCATACTATTTTTATTTACAAATTTTTTATCTTTTTTAGTAAAAGAAGATTAATGTTTCTAAAACTTAACCTAAAGTATCTTGTTTGTTTCTGAGCTAATTGTCACCATATATGTTTGTGTTAATCCAGAACAATCTAAGAAATATATATATATATATATATATATATATATATACATTTTAGTTGATACAATAGACTGAACACAGTTGTCAGAAATTTATTAGTTTTCGTCAAGCTAATTCAATCCAGAGAACATCTAATCATTATATGGCTTTTGAATAAAAAAACGTTTCAATACATGACGATACATATTTTAAAAGATATGCATAAGCTCAACCCTAGTAAAAGTTCGACGAAGAATTATATATATATATATATATATATATATATATATATATATATATATATATATATATATATATATATATATATTAGTAAGGATGATTATTCATTCATAGACACGTGTCATTTTTCATATGAAAAATGCCTTAGGGTATTAACAGTTTCATTGATTGAAAGTAATATGAACTGAACATTGACAGATTTTTTTTGAAACCACGCTAAACAGAATAAATGAGAAACTTTAAAAGCTGTTTAAAAATGATTGTTTGCTAGTGGCTAGCAATAGAAGTAAGAATACGCTTTTTATCCTATTTCGAACGTGTCAACTGGATATATATGCAGTCCAGTATTCTAGTTCACATTAACACTGAAACTCAGTGCCTTTAGCTAAAATCAACCAACGAGTTATCCACTTATAGTTATTGAGTTCAATGAGTCATTGGTTTGTGAAATTAGTTTTGATCCTAGTTTTAGTTAACAGATCATTTATTCAAATCGTTTCTTTATATCCCAACACAGTTTTATCAGCAGTAATCTTATACTCATAATTTTAGCCACTAGTACATTCCATTAATAACATGACCTGAAGAAATATAACTCATCTCATAAGCGAAGGGTCAGTTAAACAGCTTTTTAATAAAGAGGAGTTTAAAACAATTCAGCGAAAAAAGTTTTCTTTTAGATTATATCATTTTCTGAAAGTGTATGATCGTATTTATTGTTCATTTACAAATTAAAAAGTTTATTGAGGAATAAGAGGATGATTACATCATATCTGTCAAAGAAAGTTGTTTAACAACCAAGAACTGAATAGCTATAGTAAGATGAATTCGAATGCCCAAAGGATAGTTACCCACTTGAAGAGTATGAAAAGGGTGAAAGATAAGTAAGAAACGTGATAATAGCAATTAATAAAATTAAGATTTTATCATTATAATTCCCAAAAATTCCAGCTATTGAGATCATAATTGAACTTCCAAATAATTATATTCCTATATGTTTTAATGGTGATACAGATAACTATCATGTGTTCACTAGTGACATTTTATGAGGGGATTCTCTGAGTCCTAGTGAAAAGTCGTTACCAATAGAGTACAACCTTGTCGGTTATGAGACAGTTACCCGCAGAGGACAAAGGATGATAGCAGCGCAACGATGGTAATTGTTTGAAGTTAGACACTAACACTTTGAAGCGTACGGGACCAACGGTCTTGTCACAATGCAAGATCGTGGATGTACTCTGGTTACAAGACCCATGACGAGATGAGAAAGCTGTCCAGTGCATTCAGGTTTTCACTTGTTGTCGTGATTTAAATCAATATTTTTGCTAGAATTTAATTTAGTGTATTTGTTTGTCACAATGTAAATGTTTACTTATGAGTAGTTTAATTTTTCACATAAAATTTTATTGTGAAAAAGCTATTACCACTTTTATAACTCCTTTTATTCTTCTAGTGGTTAAAACGAGTTGAACCAGGTGAAGAATTAATGTATGAACAATCAGGTGCAACAAAAATCCCATTACCGAGTGCAAGAATAACTGAACAAAATGAATTCTATGTTATTTTAGGCTCATGGGTTAATTCACCTGCTATTGTAGAAAAAACAACAGCCTATACAGATAGATCAAGCACTTTTCATGATATAAAACTTTCATCATCATCAATAAATGCTAATAAGGATTTTAATCACTTGCAAATTATCGATGATGTTGATGATGATAGCAATAATAATAATAATAACGAAAAACCATCGATTTACTTTCAACCTAAAACAAATTACAACAATAAGCATAATCAACAACATTTTACAAATCAAAAGAAGGAACAATTATTTATGACTAAATTACGATTTCAAAAACCAATCAATAAAGAACGACATGAAGGAAAATATATTGTTATGACAATGAGTTTATCAGATGTTAAAAGTTTAGAATATATTGTAATCTATGTGAATATAGATCAAGGTAAATTTAAAATATTTTCTTTTCATCATCAGTGTTAGTAAATTCCTTTTTTTTTATTTGATAATCATAGTAATTCTATCTAATTTTGTAAGCTTAAGCATTTTTAAAAAATCCGTTTTGGTATGCTCTGATAATGCTAAACTCTTATTTACATAGTACTAAATGCATTGTTTGTAAACACCTAATCAAATGCAATTTAAGACGAGTATAATACAGATGTAAATATGATTGTGTCTAAGATGAGTAAATTAATAGCAGTCAAATAGTTTAACTGCGTAGATGAAGAATGCATAAAGAGATTGCACAATAAGCATTATACATGATTGTTAGCCAGCTTTATACAATAAAATGAATAAATTTAGCTCAATGTTGAATCTACAAATGTTTAGTTGTAATTTATAGCTACTATATTTCTGATGATTGAATTAAACTTGTAATTTGAATTATATAAATAAAACTAGCGCAAACAAGTTACAAATTTAGAAATTGTATTTACTTATCTGTTGAGTAAACAAAACTAAAATCTGGTCAAAATTAAAACTTTGCAAACACACTTGATGATTCTTTCTTAATTGAAAATAATAGTGCTTAGTCAAAAAATAATACATTGAAATTTATTTCCTTTTCGGTTGTAAACTTCTGGTTTTTGATTTACATATTTTGAAAGTACCTACCACTGAATAGTCCAGGGATCCAATCACAAATATAGCTGTTCAATGAGCTCATTCATTCCACTAACTTTCGTAAAAGTAATATTGATGTGTATCAAAAATATCCGTTATAGTCTAGGGGTATTTAAGATCAATATATGCACTTATTTTTATACTGAAATCTAAGTCAAATCAATAAAATAACTGAAGTAGGACCAGAAATAGACACTCTCAACACGATTAACTTATATGCCTGCTTTGATCAAATATATTTTAGGAAGTTAGGATTGAGTTTGATTGTGTTGTAAAATATTTAACGAGTATAAAGTAATTACTTGTAAGTTATTCCTTAAGGTAACTGTTAATTATCACTTATTGTCTGAATGGGAAGCAATCACATTTATGATCAGAATGACGTACTATAAAACAGTTTATAGATGACAGAGTAGGATATGGTTTGATCCGGCATTCACCAATGAATCGAAAGTGCTTTAAAATTTTGACGTTTCACTATGAATAATAGCTTTATCGATAACAGATACATTTATACACATATTTAAATGTAGTAATTACAAAAAGAATGTATACAGTTAAAATGTTAAACTTCATTCCTTCTATTTATTTGATTTAGATTCAGCTTTCGCAAAAGGAAGACGTGTTTTAATATATTTTCTTGTTCCGTTTGGTTTATTGCTTGCCGTTCTTGGATTAATTGCTTACATGTTTGTATTTCGACGTAAACGTGCTCCAAGTCATTTAATATCTTCTAGCAATGAAAGGTGTATTTTACGAACTGCTGAACTCAGTCCTGAAGCATATCATGTTATACCAAATGGAAAGAAGTCTTCTAGCCTGAATACATCATCCAGGCTATCTTCAAACAGTCAAAACACTGGGAAACCAAATTATTCTTATATGGGAATTCAATCTTCCTATAATTCAAGTGATAATCACCATAATCAGACATCAAAAGGACAAGAATTATTAAATCATTATCCTAACATTCAGGTTAATCCGTCACATTTTAATCAACCTGCAAACTTTTCTCAAAATACTCCGATTTCAAGTGATCCTCGACTTCTTTTAAATATTAGTGATGATTCTAGTCGTGTGAACAGTAAAGCAAGTTCTGGAATGAATGGTAACTGTATGCCTGCTTCTCATCCATCTCACTGTATCTTACCTTGTCCACCTAACACTCATAACATGACACCATCAAATCATAGTGATATTCAACAAGCGATCAATAATTTCAATCAATTTCCAGCTTATTTTATGAGTTCAAATGAACAGAATTTAAATCCCCAATCTTTCAATGGAAAACCTCCACAACCAACTTATCAACCTGCACCATTTCCAGGTCCAATGCCCAATTTTATGCTAAATGTTCCACCAGCGCCTTCTAACGTTAGTGAAGTATCATTTGATCAATATTCAGCTGTAAGTCAAAGTCCAGTCTCTTCAAGTACTCTTACAAATCATTACACAGCTCCATTCGGTGATTTTGTTCATAATGAAAATTCAGAATGTAAAGATTTTCGACATCATTTTCAACCTCATTATCTTCAAACATAATGATTAGTAAATATCAGTTAGTGAATAGTAAAAATTTGTCTTCGCTTATAATGAAATAGGCTCATATATTTTTGTAAATAAAACATACTTTATTTATCCTTCAAAAGTTCATACATAAAATGTGAAAAGTTTAATTTTATACACTCCCAACAAAACTTGCCATTCATTTCACCAGTCTTATGAAAATATTACCTAATTTACTTCATTTTCATCAGTATAAATATACACAGTCATAGTATGAAATACTAATTTACCAAATAAAATAATTTTTTAATTTATTAGTATTACTGATCTCTTCAGAATGCATTTAACAACACATAACAGCTTATTATATTTTTTAAAATAAGCGCACAATCATTACTACGGTCACAGGGTTCAATAGTCTATAAACTTCTCTTATTTCTTTGGTGAAATAAGATTTTCAACAACAGACAAATTATTACAGCAAAATATTAATCTTTTCATAACTTCAGTTGTTTCTTCATGCAACAAGTGATCTGTTTCTTTTGCTAATGGAACAGTTTTAGGCACTTGATTTAACCGCCAATCATTGTATAATAAAAATATACTGATGAAGAGCATCAGTATTAATTTGTTCTTTCGACTCTTTTGCACTTCAGCAAATTACATCGAATCTTTTCATACTACTATTAGTTATCAAATAAATGTTAACAATTCAAATGAAATGGGTTGTATAATTGCAATGATTAAAACATTAACATTAACAATAAATTCACAATCAACATGTATATTAAACATATACTTTATCTTTCATGAAACATGTATGTATTAAGTTCTTTCGTCTTGTTAAAATTTAAATCAAATATTTGCACTGATGAATAAAATTTGTTTTTTTTTTCATTATTGATTGTTCATTTCATGAATATATTTGGAAAAAATTAATGACGGAATTTGTGATCAGAACTAAAAACTGTATCTTTCGTTCCTTGTCAGAGTAGAAAACTTTTGCAACTATTGTGCTGAGTTCAAGTCCCGTGTCACTCTCTTCTCTAAAACGCTGTTGGGTTGTTCAATGTTGGATTTAGATATTGATACTCAATCTTCTTGTATGTTAGCTTGAGTGGCTACCTAGGTGAGAGGATTGAGAGTGAAAGTTTTTCATGGCTAACCGAACCAAAATGTACGTAAACTCATTCACACATATGTGTCTATCCCTTATAAAATTAAATCACTCATGCTTTACGTTTTATTCCGTAGAAATGCTAGCTAGTTCTTGGCTAGTCACATGTACTTTTCATTTAGTAGATTTTCAATTAGCTCAATGTATTCAAAATATCAACATTCGTTTGGATTTCATGTAAATATGTTCTACTTTATTTACATTTTTCTATTCGTTTAAATGTACCTAAATTCAGGCAAATAAATTAAGAGTTCTTCCTAAATTAGAATGCCAGTTAGCACTTAATGGTATTTATTATTCAACCCTGTGTTAAATAACAATAGCAAGGCGATAGAATGATCAAAAGTTTATACACAATATGCATATTTATTGACTACATAGACATTAAAGATAAGCTTGGAGGTTGTCCCTAGTTAAGAAACTTCATGGTTTTCACTATCACGTACTAAAGTTTTACAGTACAATATTTACGATCTGCTTGATTATTAGTAGAACTAAAATCGTGATTCAAAAACAAACAGATGCTGGTAGAATAATTTAACACCAAATATGGAAAATTGGAATGAGATTTAGGTCATCATAGAATAAGGGGATCCGCACAGTTCAAGTTAAACACAATATACTTATACATACTAAGTGAATTCGTCTGCATTTACAAATGATTCCGAAAGAAATTCATAGTAGAGCTGTGACCAAACATGACCGTGTCTCAAGAAATCGAGAAATTGATTGATCCATGTCGTGCTTTTGATGGTCTGATAAAGAAGTGCTTACAAACTATTCTAGGAAGAATAACTTTCGTATCTTCGACGTAACTTGCTATTAGTATCAAGTGAGATTGTAGGCAAACTTAACAGTTGATATAAAAGATCAGCTTTTCCTCTGCACATCTACGAATTATGTTACAACACGTAAAGATGGTTTGAATTTGACTGGATGGAAAGAATATCTGATTTATATCAAAAGTTGTTTTTTTCAATCTTTATGCCATTCATTTTCATACTCTTGATATTAAAATGGCTTGTATTAATTTTATGCCCAAATTTTAATTTAAGGTCTCTAGAATCCTGTCCATTAAATAAATCGTCTGCTCATAAAACTAAATAAATGAAAAGAAAGAGACTGCACTCCTCACCTAAAAACTCTTTTATTGACTTTTGAATCAGCGATATTCAGGAAAGTTTTGAATATTCGATTATCATGGAGCACTTGTACTGGAGATGTATTCGAAAACCTGAGAAAGCTAAAATATTTATTAAAAATCGGTTAATAAGCTGTATAATTTTTGGGATTCCTGTAGATGAAACCTTCACAGGAATTCACAATTTTATGCAAATTTACCCTCGATTGGCAAGGGTAATTTAACATTGGTTTCCAGGAGAACCAAGGAGACTGCTCACGTGTTAACAGTTCAATGTGAACAGTTCAGCTCAATCCCATGGCGCAGCCTCACAGATATCTGAGACCCTAGTGGATCGAGGGAATACCAAAATCGTGCTGGAAAAGAGGGGAAAAGTTACAGAGAACAGTGGAGTCTAAAAGGCAGCAACACAAATTAGTTTTCGCGCACAAAGTACAAATAAACAAAAGGTTCAGCAAAACAGTTACTGGTACAGTTGGCTATAATAGTGAATGTTATTAATAAACCAATCACGTCCTCTTCATAATAGTGGAGTCACTGCAGTACAATATGAAGAAATATACCTGACATTGAATATGATAGGTAATTATTTTACTTTCAGTATGGATGTAACGTCTTGCTACTGTATGGTTGTTTTAAGACTATTCTAGTAAGTTCAGCATTTCAGGCTGTTAGTTTGCTCTGGTTCATTTTTGCTGAAGTTCGATTTCTTTATGATAAAACTTGTTGCAATATGGATAAAACACATATGATGAGCGATCTTCTTTGAATGGTTTATTTAGTTTTTCGCGTGAAAGCGTTATCAATGGATAAAGTGACAAATCCCCAGGCAGACAGTATTAGTAGCAGTTTTATTCATTGTGTACTATCTTCACTAATTTAGGGAGTGAAGTAAAAAAATAAAAATATATTTCACATTTCAGTAAAAGGCCATTTGTGAATGATGCAATTTTATTAAAAGTGAATTGCTTTTTCTACAACGTGTAAAATAGACTTAGTCAAAACGTATAACCCAATTTCTGTGTATACAGACGACATTCCCAAAACGGCTACCATTACATTTTTTCGACTATGAACTTTTGCTAGTTTCATTGGGCTCAAGGAAAACTGCTCAAACATTTTAGAGATTCATCGATAATTTATTCATAAGTCTCAAATTTATGCATCTTTGTTCAAGCAGAGAATCCCATCTCCAGAGTCTGGGCTCTGTTTTCCAAAGACTCTGAGGACACGGTTTTACTTTAGACATGCTGAAATGTTGAATGTAAACCAACCACTCAAATTTTCTCTGACATACCACTGACGCTTATGGTATTGGCCCACTTCAGAATGAAGTGGCATTCATTCTGTGTGAACTTAAAATTCTTAGAAAGAACGAGAAGGAAGACATCCAAGGAAGAGACTGCATGAAGGATTGGAGGCAGACATCAGAGGCATGACAAGAACTTGACAAGATTTGGGGATGAGAGCTATGGACATATTAGGTGGTGGATTTATGGAAGGAAATTTTTTCTCCGCTAGGAATAACGGGCACATTCAAGTAGTTAAGCAGGAATCTATAGATAACCTAGAGCCAACCATAGTCAAACAACGGTGCACATTTAATGAACTGGTAAGTTTTTGGTTGTCATCATACCGAATCTTGGGTCTTTCGTGAGACTTTTAACCGGCCATCTACGTAGAAACGAGGAAAGCAACAACTCAGATGAAGATACGAAGAAAACATTTTCCACAGTGAAGGAATATATATTTGGCTTTTCATAGCGTTTAAAGTGCCATACGGCACAATATCTAGCTAGTAGTGCTGTACATCGATTCAGTGTGCTGAATTGGTCTCAAAACAAATGATAATTGCTGCCAATCTTGTTCACCCGATTTTGCGACATTTCTAAATGCCGAGATGAACGATTCCACCGCGATACATACAGATGCTCTGGAGTTACTGAGTACACAGTTAAACTAGCTGAACTGTTTTTCACCATTGAAAATTATTTCTTTTCACGATCTTCCAGTATGATAATTTTGCTATTCCACTGAGTCGAACTGCTAGTGGTAATTCGGAATAACCACTACGTTATTTTCAAGGTAGTGAGTATCCTGAAAATAATTGGTATGCCTAAAATAGTCGAAGGAGTCGGTTCTAGTTTGAGGTTTTTGAGTATTACAAGTAATGGCATCTTTTGGAAGGCATTAAAATGAAAATTATTGATGCTGAAGTCCAAATTCACCTCCTAGACTTAGGACCAGACAGTCGATTGAGCGTTTGACTCTCATAGGACATCAACAGAATCAAGAAAATAAAACCCGATAAATGAATTATTTAGCACTTTAATTCATTGATTTCCGTTTGCCTGTCTGCGAGCAGGCTATGGCCTATAACAAAGATCGACATTTCTATATCTGTCACAAACAAAATCCAGTTAATAGGTCTGCGTAAACCCACTTTAGGGTTAGCGCACCTATTACCGTAAGTTCTAATCGATTTTTCGTTTTCCGTCCATTGAGAGAACACTGGTTCATTTTTACATGTTAGTGTTTGTAAAAAGGAACTTATATGTGTACTTTTCAGAGAGATATAAAATCTTTGCCATTACAGTTACGGTCTCGAAAGTGATCTTATGCGTGTCGGGCTTCTCTGTTGAGTTTCGGACTGTCTGTGTTCATGTTGAAAGTTAAGTAAGCGAGTGATCGTATTACAGACATCTGTACTTCCGTTTCAGGCTGACTGGCTCTTCACTTCAGCGGAACAAACCTTGACGCCGAGGATTATTACAGGAGTGAAGTTGAAAGGATAAGCCAATTCAATAACATATTTGTTTTGCAGCAACATAAAGAAGGCTGAAATTGTTTAAAAATCCCTGATCAAAGGAGCTGTCTGGGAAACATTCATTGAAAGTTCGCCTGCTTATGACTCCTAGCACTCGTAACAGAATCTCTCGTACGAAACCATAATGTAATTTAATATAGTTCGATTGCAGTTAAAGTCTCTGCATATGAGAACGGCTTTACTGAAGGTCCCGTAATGTTCATGAAAATCGCTGGTAAACATGCTGAGTAGGATGTACTAGTTGAACTCGAGTTTAAATGACTGCAATACTGCGAAGAACTAAGCAGCCGATTGATCATCTCATACTGTCGGAAGCTGGACACTGCCCAGCAGAATAAGGTTTCGATGTTGTCAGGCCAGGATGATCTGAACTTCGTGATAGGGGATGGGAGAGCATTTACCCATACAAGTCTAGGTTTATGTTCTAGCTTAACAGAAAGAAAAGTTACCAGCAAAAATAGGTAGTGGCTAGCGGTGGAAGCAAGAACACGCGTTAGTTCTACTCAGAACCCTTCAGCGGGATATACATGCGTCTCACATCTAATGGTCCTTCCAATAACCAGACCCAGCACCGTCCACCTCGAACGCCATCGCTTCATTCACTTAGCTACCGAGGTGACCAACTGCAATCCTTACCACGAGTGGAAAAATTTAAACAACCTGAAGAAATGAATTAAACCTAACCCCATTTCGCAAGCCAGTGCCTATCTTGACGCTGTAGCCCTTCAAGTGGACGGTAGTGGATTTGAGTTTTGGAGTGAACATTAACTCTGATATGTGGGTACATCCAGCTAACGGGTCCTGAGTAGGATGAGACGTGTGTCTGAATTAACTGCTGGTCACAGTCCATCTCAGCTTACAATGCTCGTGAAGTAGTAGCTATTTCGAGGCAGTCCACACAGGACGAACATACGCCCAATGAGTCTGACCAATCACAGTCCCAAATATCAGTGTGAGGACTTGAACTATCGAACTACCAAAGAGAAACTTCGTCTCTAAAAATATTTCAGAACACAAAAATATCACACTTAATAAATATGCATCAAACGTTACAACAAGGAAAGCGCTAAGTTTATCATTCTGATTACGTCAACGCTCACCAATGAAGGTATCAACAATACGCAATATTGATGACACCACCATCCGAAAACTCTTCTTACATAACGACCGCTAGACCAAACGAAACAGAAGTCAAGGATGAAATGATGTGAGGATATAGTCTGATGAAGTTTAATATGTCTGGCATTACGCGATTTAAGCTGATTAATTGTTTAAGAGGTCCGAAGCACAGTGTACTGAATCAACTTGTGCGGATACTTGTCCGAGAGCCTTCAACTAAGAGCGCATCTGATACGACTATTAAGGTTGGTATCAGTCTCAGAAATTCACAGAACTGCTGAATACTGTGATTTATTCGTTACTGTATTATTATTACATTTAGATTACATTTATATTTATTAAGGTCTACAAATTATTTCAAAATTTAGCTGATTTGAGTCTGTGGAGCTAGATATCACTAGATGTTGTTGGAACTTGGAACCTTCGAGATACAAGCGCAAAGAAACTAAATGTTGCCTTTTTAACGCTAATTTACCAAACAAACGTTGAAGATTGAAGTAAAATTACAAACTAGACAAAAGTAATCATACTAAGTTGGCACCACTACGCAGTAAGTATAGTTGTCTGGATCAAATGTCTACCCAGTTGCTTCAATAGCAGCATAAGCACATTGATTAAGTTAGAAACGAGGAACTTGTGTAAAACTCAAAGTCGCTTGCTGTTTTTACAGTTTTTAGTATCTTTCAGATTCCATTCTTGAGTACCATATGTTCGTTCAACTTAATACTACTGTTTTCCTCCTTCACAACTAATATCTCACATGTTTTCCCCTTCATATAATCTCGCAGTCCACTTTTTAGTCTACTGAGTAACATGCACAATAGTAGAATTCCATTCAGTTCTGACAGCAACTAGGAAAACTAGTAGAGGTTTTAATTCCGAGGTTATTCAATGTGAATATCTCAAGCAGGACGACACGACCCCCTTAGATTCTTACTCCTAGTAGAACAAGTATGCAAAAAAGAATTAGGAGAAAAAGGCGTCCTAAAACTCAAATGTCACAGCCTGGAACAATGGTAATTGTACCGCTTGCTTGTTATCAGATTCAACTAGTGACTCTGTATTTGGGCGTAGCTTGTGCACTGAACGTGCTCTCCGCCGCCGTAGCACTGACAGAGTGCAATGGGTTGATGCTAAGCCATCCGACCGTATACTGAATTCGTCCAGCAAAACATTTATCATAACGGCCACAAAGGTGGCCGTAACCCGAGCTAATATACCAGTTATTGTAAACTTTCCAGTATCTGTTAACAGAATGGAACAGTAGGTAAGCGGGAGAAAAGAAAATGTCAACACCACAGCTCCAAATGAACTACAAATCACGGACAGAGTTATCAGACGAAATTCATTAATTCTATTTAATGTTCCGGTATCCGAGAAAAGCTTACTAGAATGTAGGTATATCTTTGATAACGAACAATAGGGTAGATACTGAGCAATGCTTGCAGTGAGCAGTACTCCGGCCAAACTATGCCATCTGTCCCAGAGCCGAAACGCATTTGAAGACAAATCCACTTTATCAAAAGTAACTGTGGACTCATCTCACCATGCCGAAGATATCCTTCAATTATCTCACGAACCTATAGTATAACTTCCCTCCCCTTAATCCTAATGAGGCGCTGAAAGCCGTTGCCGAAGCATCGATAAGTACCCAATAACAAACCACTATAAAGGTTCACCGAGTGCCTGAGCTGCTTAGTGGTAGCTCGGATGTAGCTCACGTGCATAATTCGTAACAATGGTGGTAGCTAACACTCAGTAAGTCAGGTCTCCTCATTTGATAGCTGTGAACTTTAGAATGTGGGGAGACCTAAGTAAGGCGCTTCAGGCTCGGTAGAGCCCAAAAGTCACTGAGACAACAACAGGAGGGCGAAAAGAAGCATATTCTTATATCAGTTGACCTTCATCAACAACCCACGATACAAGAAGCTGAGATTATAGTCTAGCCGACTGAACGCACTACATAAGCAAAATACCTGGAGAGGCAACTTCCCACTGAACTAGCCAACCCAGTCAGATTAACGTGTTTGAAAATTCGAGGATAGATGCCTGTGTAGAGGTGCAGAGGTGATAATACAAACCATCAAGTACCTCTACGACAAAGTAAGAGGACAGAAATCTAAGTTAGAAGAGATCAGAAATATTTGCCCTCAGGTAAATCTGAAGATCTTGACTGAAACACAGCTGTCCTCCGAAATTGCAGATAGCTACGTTAACTTGCAGGGCATGAAACTCTTGTGATGCGATGAGGTACAGAAAACAGAAGGTGGAGCAGCGACCTAAATATTAACAGCTGTTTCAAAGCCGTAACACTGTAGAAACCGACTAACCAATGCAACAGAATGGTGCTGCTTGAATACAAATGGAAAAAAAGCTTAGTTGAAAGGATTTACCAGACATCCTCTCGTGTACTAAAGCCAATAAAGATAAATTAATTCAGGTGACATTGTATGTACCATACCCGGGGTTTGACCAAACATTAATCGCCGGCGACTTCAATACACTGTCTTTAAATCTTAGAAAGTAGGGTAAAGCTCCTATAGAGTAGTTCCAAAGGTAGCTTGTTTCGGTCATCAGAAGTTTGGAAGTGACTGGAAATGTGTGTGAAGTCACAGAAACTTGAATTATTTTTCAGTAAATGATCAGCTATTAGTCCATGATGTCCATGTACACATTTTAATAGGTAGTAGGGAATCCGGTGCAGTTATATTTAACATGGCCACAAATGAAACACTTTTGGGTGATAAAAACGCTGCCTTCACAGCCATGAGATAGCATCTCCCACTTGCGTCATGACCACGATAGTAAGGGGGCTGTCAGTGGATAGTAGCTGAGGAACCGTCAGATGCATTATCCAGAATGCTGTCCCATGCAACGTACCTTAAGGTATTCAAACACGTGAAAACAGATCATGGGTTAAGTGAAGCGTTGAACGTCTGCTACAGGTGTACAGGAGAGCCTAGAAGAGGTGGAAAGTTCTCCCGAAAGATTCCGACCATAGTTCTTTATTGGCATTGGGAAAGAGATGCAACACCAGATTTCGAAGAGAAAGAAGACGCTTCCAAGCGAAGCTAGAAGCCGGAATACAGGCGGACTGAAAATATCTATTCAGGTCTATGACAGAACGAAAACAGTTGAACGAAGATATTCGTGCTCTCAAAGGTTCAAGTGGCGAAGATCTTACCAATTTAGTGATGAATCAGGTCTTTAATACCAACTTCTCCGACCGGTTAAACCAGGTGCCCATAAGCTCGGAGCACTACACAACTTCAGGAGCAGCCGGTGGCCTGGGGAATATCCAACCTAGTACCTACTTAACGGTAATAAGCCAACATATCCTCACCCAAAGAAGTCACCAGGACGTGGCAGTATTTTTCCTGTAATCTTGAAGTATCCTTTAGTTCATCGGTATGTAATATCTACAGATATTCACTAGCTTTACACCAACTTCCAGCCAAATACGAACAAGCTGCTCTCTCGAATCTTTTAAGGAGCAGATAGAAAAGATCCAGCCAGTTACAGATAAGTCACATTACTACCAGTACTATGGAACATTATGGAAGGACTGGAGAATCAGAAAACGAGGGATAAACATCACATCCTCCATGAAGCCCGACACAATAGGGAAAAACAGGTCCTCTATACGGAATTTTCCCATGGTATGTGACAGGTGGACAACATTCCGGAAAAAATACCAGTTCATGTAACATCCACTGACCTCGCAAGACCCTTCGACGCAGTATCCCGCGTAATCCCAATAGTGAATTATTCGGAAATAGACTCTACTGATCCACTTCTATCTTGACTCAGAAACTACCTTTAGAACAGTATGTTTCGTACCAAATTAAATAAAGTTCATGTGAGCTGGCAAGTATCAATATCACAAGACTCTTGGGAAACTATCTTATGTTCACTCCTCTTCCTTCTATTCACTGATGACTTGTTAAATAAAGTCAGCTCAGCGGTAGATGTTGCTAACTAACAGAGGTTATAAATGAAAGCCCACTCCTAAATTTCTCCTCAGAGTGCGACTTCGGTCCTATAAACACATAAACCATAGATATCAGTTCAAGCTACATAGGGAAAGCATCCAAGGCAAATGTGACTCTTCACTTAATGGGAAGACAACTTAGTACAATGACTTTAAAATTATTCCTAACTCTCGTTAAAACATACTCATGGTCATACTTTGGAGCTCACGATGTTATTGCACCCCACTCCTTAAAACAGACATAACCTACCTGAATTGAGCGTAGAAACGACTACCAGAGCGGAACGGCAGTCCAGTGCTTTCGGGTTTCTAATGGTGGCCTGACAATGACTGATTGATGATTTCAGTGTGTAAAAACAATAATCTCCATAACTCTAATTGGAAAAATAACTTATTTCGTTATTGATATGAATTTTTTGAAAATTTTCTCTTTTCATTACTTCTGGGATTTCCTCCCTATTATTCTCCACACTCCAAATAACTGATCTCCGACCTGATAATGTGATAGCCGCTCGTATCCAGAAACCTTACAGTTCTGAGACAAAAGCACTCCCTTAAATCATGGGACATAAATTCTTAAATAACTGCCAACTGACTTGAACTAATGTAGTCTAGTAGCTGTACTTCTATCGATTGAATATTACTAAATGCCTGAAATCGTACAGAAAGTACAAGAATCCAGCACAGACAAACCAATCGGTTACACTATCTCCTGAAATCATATTGGGTATTAAATATGTTTATGCTGACCACCGTATAAGATATTTAAAGCTAAACCAGCCGAAGTATCATGTCATGTACATTCTGCCTCACACGACGCAAACGATCTGCACCCTTAATGGAAGTTCGCTCCCTAATGTCTCCTCAGAGCGCGGTCTCTGTTTAATAACTACTGAAAGCCTCCACACGAATTTGAACTATGTAGGGGACGCAGGAGAACCAGAGTTGATCTGATTATGGCGTACAACACATTAAGCACACCAAACTATCCGAACGTGAGCATCTTACCGATGCATCACCACCACTCGCGCTGAGGCAATCCTCGAAAGATTGCACATCAAGGAGCAAATACTCAGGTTCGTGCACACTTTTTCTCATTGCGAGTAGTCTGAAATTGAAATGCTCTTCTAGCCGAGGTGACCACAGCCCTATCAGTGGACAGCTTTAAGAAGAGACTTGATAATCACGTACTCACATACGGATTATCATCTCCCTCTTAGACAAGCTGTGCCTGATGCCTGTCTTGCGACCTGCTAGTTGTTTTCATTGCTATCTCCTCAGATAACTTACTTAATCTATCTCGCCTATTTTTTTCTGTTTCCTTTCCCTTGCTTACACTTCGGTCCTCTCTCACAATCTTCACTACCAATTAATAAACTAAATCATCTATACATTACTTAGTTCTCAAATTTTATTCATATTACCATTAGAATTTCATCATTATTATTCTCCACGTTGCAACTAACTGATCTCCGGTCTGGTAATGTGACGGCTGCTAGTATCCAGCAACCTTACTGCCCTGAAACAAACGTTTCATTCAAATCCCGAGACGTACAAACTCACAACCAACTGCCAACTGACTAGAATTAGACAGTCGAGTGGCTAGACCTCCATCCATTGGACATTACCGAACACCTGGAACCGTACCGAAAGAACAAGAATCGAGCGCGAAGAAATCACATCGGTTTACCCTAGCTCGTGAAAAAGATATTGGATATTGGATTTTGACCTTCGTGATAGGTTCGAAGTCGTTTGGCATTCTGGTAAAGGTTTAGATCATGTACTGTAAGACTATGCGCCCGCTGGGCCGTTCTGCCTACAGAAATGGTAACGTAGTTGGCACGGGAATAATACGATCTAAGGGAATGGTTATACTGGCTGGTAACTCGCACCCTGAGTTAGTCAAAGCTGTTTGTAACCATCTTGACGTTCGTCCTGGAAACTGTTCGGTATTTTTTCGATCAAGTCGCGAGACGAACGTTGAGATTAAAGAAACTGTCCGGGGTAATACTTGGTTCTTATCGTTTCTTATACTTAGGTCGGGATGTTTATATCATTCAGTCGGGAACTAAGGATGTTAACAACGACATTATGGAGCTATTGATTATTGCTTACGCATGCAGATCAGCTTGTGCTCGTAAAGTCATTGCGGTGGTACCTTACCTACCCTACTCAACCCAAAGTAAACGGAGGAAGCGTGGTCCTATCACCAGCAAACTTGTAGCCAAAATGCTCTGTTCTTCAGGAATTAACCATTTGATCACTTTGGACCTTCATTCAAAAGAGATTCAGGTAATGGCTGGACTATTTCTTGGTTTCAAAAGTTTAAAAATGAAATGTCTGCAGCTATGGTGTTGATGCTATCATATACTGTAATGGTTTACTAGGTGTTCTGTAGATAGATGGATAGTCTTCCATCGATCATGATCGACTAGATTATTAGTACACAATTACGCTGTATTTTATCTGTGACATAACTCTATTGTTTAGATAATAAGGTTTCTAGTTACCATATCTGTTTCAATAAAGTACCCAAAAATAATTAATATGGACGTATAGCAATCACAGTGGTACAAACACTAATATTTAAGCTTTTTTTTATATTAACACGGTTATTTTAGAAGTTTTACTATTATAGTATGAAAATCATCCGTGTCAGAAACGTGACATCGCAGGTTATCGTTTCTTGACGTATAAGTAACAAGTTTACTCAAAGCTTCGTCTTGTTCCCTGCAGTATTAGTTACTATATTCTGAGCTGCATATCAGCTTCATCAAACAACCAAAATAGTCGAAGTTCCGTTGGCATTTATGGATGGCACATCTAATTTTAGATTAAAAAACTGAACTTAAAGTTTACTGACAACTAATTTCCTTCTTTAATTTTGACTGTGGTTGGTATGCAGAAATGTGTTTGTAATAAATGAATTAGGACAGCATTCCAATGATTTTTTTGTTCAATATGAATTTACACTCAACGAATTTGTGGATTTGCGTGGTGCCACATAGCTATTTCGTAGTTATATTCACTACAGTTAAATTCTAATTATTCATAATGTTACCACTTATTTGTTTATTGTCTTCAGGGTTTTTTCGATGTTCCGGTTGACAATTTGCGGGCTTCTCCGTTTTTGACGAAGTATATTGAAACATACATAACTGATTATCGAAACGCAGTCATTGTTGCTCGAAATCCCGGGGTAGTGCCTCGAGCTACCAGTTATGCCGAACGTTTGAGGCTACCGCTAGTTGTTATTCATGGAGAAGAACGAGATGAAATTTACAATAGTGACGGTCGTAATTCTCCACCTTTGGACCAAAGTGCTACAGAAAAAAGGTCTGTGATGCAAGTATTTGCGGCATTTAAAAATGTATGACTATGCCGAAATATCCAGAAAACCTATTAATTGCTGGTCCTTTATATGAATTATGACCCATTGTTTCTATAAAATGAACATTAAAGTAGACACTAGTGTTAAGTAAATAAGGTGGAAAACTAAAGATAAATAAGCTTAATGTTTAGAATTAAGCGAATTCAAGTAATTTCAAAGCCTTAACGTGTTTTGATTAATAACATTGAACTTTCTTACTTTGTTTCATATAAGCGCATAATTATTGGCACAAACGCTCATTGAAATATTTGTGCCCCACACAAGTAATTGAATTTATGAATAGGCTGGGATATTGCCGTAATTTCGAAACTGAAGCGGGTGGATTTCCTAGGGGGCTCTATCTTTTACCGAGCCGTTGACCAAGACATCTAATCCAAAAGGCAGTGGGGCAGCACTAGGAGATGTAGTCTTACAGGAGCCGGTGACCAACGACAGATTAATACTCCATTTGTTCATTTAGGATCCTAGAGCCCATGCGCACCATTCGCTTAGAATCATGGTTTCGCAACTACGTACTTATCAACCAAGTTTAAGCTCCAGACATTCACTCTTCGTCCTCACCTTAAGATAGAGCCAAAAAATGAGTTTCACCAAGGCACAAATTTTCCAAAACTAATCTTTTCATCAAAATATTCGCCCAGTATAACTTACTAGATCTACAATCGAAGCAACAAACTCTTGCACCGCTTATTAAAAGTATTATCAGCTACTGTCTAAATTTTTTTTATGTAAATAATTCCGTTGAAAATTACATGATCAACTAGCCAGTCCATGGCGTGAACCTAGCTGCAGTTCAAGTTCTGCTTCAATGTTAACTATCCTTACAGACTATTTTTGTCTAGTCTCTAACCTTGTTTGATAAAAATCTCAAATTAAGTAGTTGTAGATAGTTTTGAGTTCTTGCTTTTAATTTCTAGATTTCATAAAATATACAGATTGTAGCATTTAACACGAGCTTCATACATATTTGGTAAGAAGTTATGCTCAGGAACTTATCTGGGTTGGTCCACGGCTTTAAGGAAAAGAAATCGAGTGGTTAAATCTGCTAACGATTGACTTTCAGGAGTTTTATCATCCATAATGGAACTGTTAGTCTGCAAGTTGTATAAGTGAATCGATAATTGACTTAGCATTGATTGGCTGCAGTTCTGGTGTGTTGGTTAAATGATTGTTGTGCGTTGAATATGCCGCTCATTGATGATCTGTATCCTATCCTACGGTTGTAAGACCTGATAAAACTAAATGTATCAAATTCAGTGGTTGAATGTTTCCAAAAGTAATAACCATGGCTCTAAATAAGTATGGCGTAGATTTGGTGTTACCAAAATGTACATCTAAGCTTGAGGTTTCTTTCCTCAATTATTATATCACAAACCGAAGTGCTGTCTAGTCTTTATTTGTATCACAAAGATGGTTATCATATTATGGTATCACAAGATCTGTTTCACAAAACGAAGTGGCTGTAAAGGGGCGAAAGAACGGAATCACACAATAATTCGAATACATAAAGTAAAAAATATATTTCACATTAAACACATTGGACAAACGCTTATTAGGTTTTAAATTTATATTGTTTTTCACTATCTTACGTAGATCTACACAAGTCGGCATTGAACTTTTACCTATGATGATACCTAAGGCTAAACCACCTTTAACCGTAGTTGGTGATGTGAATTCAAGAATCGCTATCATAATTGACGACATTATAGATGATGTATCATCGTTTGTTACTGCAGCTGAACTTCTCCGTGAACGCGGTGCTTACAAAGTGAGTTTTTATTTCAGTGTAGTAATTAATGTACGTTGAACACAAAAGCCTTACAGTTATTCCGGTTATTAATTGTGCTCGCTAAACGTAATTTCACAAACAGATTTTATAGAATTTTCAATTAATTATATGTGCCCTTTTTATAAAATGGCTGGTACAATGTGTTAGTCTTGTGAATGTCCTTAATTTCATTCACAAAAAAATTTAAACGCCAGCAAACTTTGATATCCATCACAGTGTATATTTCCTTGTTAGCTTGTGCTGTAAAAAAGCGAGTTTTCGAGACGTTAGTACTTTCAGTAATATTCGGACTATTATTATGTTTATTAAATGACTAGGCTACTGTGTTTGTGTCATCTCTTTTCTATGGGCTTTCTACAAGCCCGCCTATTTTTATGCGTTTTGTTATTCCTTAATTACTGCTGATTAATCCTGTATCATCATCCCATTCTTTGACTTTGACAGAATGATTATGTGTAAACAATGATTTTTTTAAAACATGAAGTTCAACGAAGCGATCTCTCTTTGACAAACTTATTATCATATTATATGAAATTGTTTAATTATTAATTCTGTAAGGATAAATGAACAATGAATAAACGTAATGGTAATGTGATAGAAAGATTGATACTAGATTATGTAGTGTAAATAATAATCATGATAAAATACTATATGTACTTTGTTCATATATCCTCACGGAATAAATACTTAAATCATTTCAAATATATATATCCTTTCTCTGAACTTCGATTTTTAGTGTTCAAGTGGACTTTTATGTCTAATGATTTCTCGATTGAGATGCTTTTCGATGTGATGATTCATGTTTATGAATTAATGAGTGTTTAATTTAAATATACTAGTTACCTGAAACATATATAAGCTTGTCTGCTGATTTTTTTTTATCGGACTCAAGACAGGTGCTTATTAGCAGACCTATATGAGTTAAAATTTTCTCGGCCTCAACTCATGCCAGTGAAAGTGTTTCGCTGGTCAAAGCTTAGGATACTAAATGGGAGCGAAACAGTACATGCAAGTTAGAAAAATTAACCAGGTTCCTGATTAGCAAATTTCCTGTATATGTCGATTAACTTATCACTCGTAAGAAGTGTGTTCATTGAATTTTTATTATGATAAAGATGTATAGCTATCTTCTTGACTACTCTCAATCAAATTATCACCCTTTTTATCTAAAACATATCATTACTAGATTACTACTTAGCTAAACGATGATTCGCTAGATGTTTTATTTTGTTGCGTTTAAGTTCCAACTTCGGATGTTCATTAGTTAGATTAATTAGTCAGTCAGAATAATCGTAAAGATTGAAAAAAAAATTGCGTCAGACCAAATCACTATACTACGTTATCACGACGCCGTAGACTAAACAAGATAAGTATCAACGGAGTAGTTGCGATGTCAGTGAGGATTACTAACCACTAAGAATATGATTCAAAGACAATTGAAAGATACTTATGAGAGAGCGCTAGACTTCTGTATCTAAAGTAAGACAAAAAGCAAACGCATTTGCATTGTTGTGGTCGATTCTGAGCCACGTCACTCAACGTTTCAAATCATTAGTCACAGTTATCGCACAGACCCCAATCAGGTAGTTTACTCTTAACAGTCTAACTTAGCTTAACAGTTACTGATTCCTATCTTTTTCTCATTTAGTAATGTACCTGGAGGTAGGTGACGTTTATGCATGATCCAACTCTCTCGGTTTATAATGATTCACAACCTTGTCAACCAATTTCCCCTCTGTTTAGTACTCTATGTTTAGCCTCAGTATTTCTTACTCACTCTTACCATGATACTCAAGCAGTATTCAAGAGACATTTGTGACAAAAAATCTGCAGCATATACGTATCTTCTTTCATGGGCTGTACTTTTTGACCATCGAGTAACACAAGGCGGACTTTTGCATAGTATATTCAAGTGCTGAATTTCATAGTAATGATCCGAAAACAAGTTAGTAAATATTGTGACATAATGATTAGGCTGTACTCATTTTTGATTTGTCACTTTTTTAATAGGTCAGTTTATAGAGTTGTTAACATTTATCATCAGTTGAAAACTGGATTAAAGAACTACCTTGTACATTCAGTCAATAAAATTACAAAGATAACTTGATAACTTAAACTAATAAACTTACATACTACGCCCTATCTTGTTTTTCTAACTTTATACATTTAAACTGAGGAATGTTAATTTTGTAATATTACCTCATTGTTATTTGTAGATATTTGTTTTTGCAACTCATGGTCTACTCAGTTTGGATGCACCACGTCTGTTGGAAGAAAGTTGTATAGATGAAGTTGTTGTAACAAATACAGTGCCACATGAAGTACAAAAAATGCAATGCCATAAAATTCGTACCGTTGACATAAGTATATTATTAGCAGAAGCTATCCGACGTATTTACAATGATGAATCTATGTCGTATCTATTTATGAATGTACCGAAAGATGATTAATTCATTGATTTCTTTTTCTTTTTCTCACAATTACCGTTGTTAGAAAAGAGACAGCACCAAACTATTTATGATTAGTTAAGTAAAAATTGTTCTACATTGTCTAAATTATCAATTTGATGCTCTAGTTTATTAACTTGCTACTATTGTGTGTATAATCAATTATTCTTTTTTCTACCATTATAATTAAATATTTCTGTACTCGGCTAGATTTTTGTTCATCTCGCTTAAAAATTGTACATATTTACCAAATATCACAGTGAATACTAGTGATTTCGCTCAACACTAAAACTTTACGGGTTATAATTTTTTTTTTCGTTACTGTTGTTTTCTTTCACAAAAGCTTTTATCTTTTAATCAACACTAACTTAACAGTTCGCTTTCATTTGTCTAATGAATGAAGTTTAAGTTGTGATCATTGTATGTTTCCTTTATAATATTTTATGTGCAGCAATAACATTAACTGACATATTAACAGATTGTGGCGGTGGAAATTCGATAGCTTCCTAAATTTCGTTTACTGGTCGTCCTGGCGACCGTTACTACAGAACGCTAGTCATTGCTACAATTTCTTTATTATTCAAAATATATAATGATTTATACAATTATCGAATTTACTACAAATATAAAATAGTCGATATTGTTATCGAATTATTTAAACAGTTAATCAATAGGGCTAGGCGGTAAGCAATGCCCAGGCATACATGCGCATACAAGCTCAACAATGATAAAAGTACAAAATGTATTTGAAGTACTACAATAGCTCCCCCCTCAGTAAACACAGATACAAAAGTGTCTGTGTTTGCGAAAATATATATTAAATGTAATAGGATGGAGCAAGTCGAAATTTACGAAGTTAAAATGTAAGACAAAGCTATCGTGTTCGTGTAAGCTTGAGTTCGTGTAAGTTCGTGAGGTTGGATATTAATAAAAGATCAAAAGAATACGGCAATATTCTCAAAAGGTTATTATACATAGTGACATCGGAATGCCCAAAATATATCGACTCGAATAATAGATAAGTTAAGATTTTCAATGTGCACATATTAAACGAAGCGGAAAAAAATGTTGATATTATTACTGACGAAAGTAATTATGAATTCGAAATCACGGCTATATATAGATGCGGCCATCTGACTCGTCGAACATATCTATCTTACGGAATCTCTTCGTTTTTCTTTGCCGTTGCTTCTGGCTGGAACACGCATTTCTATGAATCGATGGTTTTCGAAGAATTTTTGCTGATTATCTGGTTGTCACTTTCGATGCAAGCTGGTTTCACTCGGTCTACGTTAATTACCTCCGTTTTTCCAGCTTTATCTACCGTGATAGTTTTATCATTTCTTCTGATTATTTTAAAGGAAACATCATGGGTCAGGTTTAAGGGAAGTTGCACTTTATCCTTTCTGATAAATATATGGGTACTGTCGCTCAGTTGCTTCCGTGTGTATACACGGTGTTGATTTTTCCTCGGTAGCGTTATTCCTAGGTCACTCTCGTGTTCTTTTAGACGTTGTACGTAGCTGGCTGTATCAGTTGGAGCACTAGTAGCCCAGGTGAAAAACTCCCTTGGTAGACGTAGGGTAGTTCCATAAACCAATTCTGCAGGGCGACATCCTATATCTTGTTTAATTGTCAATCTTAAACTCAACATGACTAATGGAAGCTTGTTTGCCCAATCACAGTTGTTAACAACAGTTGGAAAGGAGGCTTTAAGTTGACGGGGTAGTCTCTACCATGCCATTCGCCATCGGATGGTAGGATGTTGTACGAATACGCCTGATTCCAAGGAGTTCTAAGAGTTGTTGGAAGAGGTGGTATTTGAAATGAGCTCCTCTATCGGTTGTAATATTAGTAGGCAATCCATAATATGAGATCCAATGCTCAACTAAGGTTTCGGCTATTGTCTCTGCTGAAATACCTTTTATGGGCACTGCTACAAGCAGTCTCGTGAATCTGTCGATACAGGTGAAGCCAGTGGTTCCAAAATATCGATATGTGTATGTTCAAATCTGCTGTCAAGGTGAGGGAAAGAACCTATTATGGAACTAGTGTGACGATGGACTTTACTTTTCTGAAATTTTATACATTCTCGCATCCATTTAAGAACATCCCGGTTCATACTTGGCCAAACAAAGCGCTTGCTGATTAGATTGATGGTAGCCCTTATTCCGGGATGTGATATATTATGCATAGCTTCGAAAACTTTTCGTCTGAACGGCTTCGGAATAAACGGTCGTGGTCAGCCTGTAGAGACATCATACGTTATACTTACCTTGTCGGATCGAGTTTCTCGGAATACCAAAGTTGTTTTGGATGCTCTTAGTCTGCTTAGCTCAACATCCATATTTTGCAATGCTGCTAGTTTGTGATAGTCAATTTCAGACTAGATGAGAGTGTTTATCATCGTTCGTGATAATGCATCCACTACTTTGTTATTATGGCCTTTGATATACTGTATGCTAGACGTAAATTGGGAAATAAGTTCCAGTCGTCGAATTTCCTTTGGCGAATAGTTGTGCTTGGCGTTTAATGCTTTCGTGAGGAGTTTATGATCCGTATACACTGCGAAAATGGTACCCTCGGATATGTTTTATTGTCAGATAAATCGATAGCAACTATCTTTCGAACGTACTGTACCTCGTTTGAGTGGGATTTGATCTCTTTGAGAAGAATAGCAGTGGTTCCCATGTGCTATTTACGGACTGCTGAAATATGGCCCCAACAGCGATGTTCGATGAGTCAGTCATGACAGCTAGTGTCGCTTCGCTCTTCTGTCGTACTAACATTGTCTTCTGATTTAGCACTCGCTTAGCGTTCCGGAATGCCTGTATACAGTTTGCTGAGAGATGGAATGTCCGGGCATGTCATTGCAAAGCGTCCGTCAACAGCTGTAATTTTGTTGCGCAGTTTGGGGTGAATCGTCTATAATAGCTTATTAGCCCCGGGAATCGTCGTAGATTTTTGGAATTCGGACAACGGATAATCATGAATGGCTGCAACTTCTGCCGGAATTGGCGTGTTTGTCGAATTTTCGTCTCGCTATTTTTAACCATTTTGGGTTCAGTCTTCGAGATCCTACTTTGCTAGACAGATCTTTCGTTACATTGTGGTGCTGCACTGAATGTTTAAGATCATTGCTGTCGCATGATACCCTTGTCAAATCGGCGTACTCGTTTACAAGTGACCCATATGGATCGCTTTTGTCGTTTGACACCACTAAATTCATAGATACTTGGTCAGTAGTTACTCTTGTTATCACCACTGTACGGTCTCCGTTAGTTGGAAATGTAATAATCAGTCGAAATTCTTTAAGAAACCAATACCGACTATAGGCACCAATACATCTGCTATATCGAACTCCAAGCGAAGTGAAATGTTTCGACCAAAATTCAAGGTTACCTTGCACTTCCCTAATGTTTTAATGTCTGATTTATTTGTTGCTTTAAGTATCAGCGAGGTATTGATATTTGGTCTTTCATTGCTAACAAGGGTTTTTTGCTCCTATGCTCACTAAGTAAGTTGATCTAAGTATTTCGATCGAATCACTGAAAAGTGAGTTTCTTTTTTTGGTCGGGCACATCAATTTATTGGCCCGAGATTTGAATCCAGTCTAAACAAATGACCGAGTATGCGATGAAATAAATATTCCTTTACATTTCCGTATATCATACTTAGGTCAACCCCGTTTGCGCGACGGCGGTAATAAGAAGCCAAATGCGTAATTCAGAAAGATATAGAATGTCCATCGCCACAAGACTACAATCAAGAAACGGAGTGATTACGCTGCTATAGAGAAATAGTCCATTCTTTTTTTTTCCATTTGATCTACTGTCGTTTGAGGATTACAGAGAAGTGGTTTGATAAAAGCCTGATAATAGATGTTGATGAATCAGGTTGGCAAATACATGATTCGGCAAGTACCTAATTACATACTCATATTAGCCAAATATTAAATCTTTATTGGAATTGTTCACATCATATGTATTTTTTGTTTGTTTTAAGAATTCCAAAAACAACTTCAAACCTGACGTTAAATTATAACTAAAACTATACTAGTTTCAGCAATACTTGCTCTACTCAATAAAAATTTAGTCAACTTTAGAGATCACAATCGCGTTTCGTAGACCTGTCGTTAACTTGATGAAGGCCTTAATACAACTTAATAAGACGCTAGTTTGAATTTTCTACGTATATATACTACAGAAATAAGATAGAAAATTATAAGAATTAGTGGAATAAAACGAAGTTATATCGATTTTTTTATACTGATTCATCGAAAAAAGTGATGAAATTTATTTCAGAGAATTGAAGAAAATTTCTTCATTCTTCTTCTGAACTGAACACAGAAACATTCACGTGATATGAGCATCTGGAGTAATTAACGAAATTACAGTCTGTTAAATGACAACGTTCGTATTTTATTCAAATATTTCAATTTGATAAACTTTATTTATATCGATGTCTATAAAGCAAAGTTATTATCAGAATCTTGCCATAAATACTGACTTTGTCACTGTTTATCAGTCTTAATTAATATTATGAATTGTTTAAGAATGGTAGAGTTTATAATTTTAAATCATTCGTTTTAATTATTCAAGTCATAAGATTTATAGCTTAATGCTTTGAAAAAAAATGTTGCTTTTCGTGACAAAAACTTACACAAATTGGTTATAAGCTCTTAATAAGCAAGACAGTTTAACTTATAATCACATAAATACTTATTTCTCATAGACTGTGGTGATAAACACGATTGTTTCAAAAACGTACCTTCCTCTGATTAGATAGTAATCTTACAACTGCGATAATATAGTGAAGAATGAAGTGGATTTTAAGTTTTTGACTGTTTCAAGAAATAAATTTTCATTTTTATTATTTAGTCATAAGTATCAAGCATTATTGTTCATCTTCATCTCTTCAACTGGCTTCCTTAGTTTAGATTCATCTTAAAAACTAGTAAAATTACAAGGTAAGATATGAAGCGTGATTAGGCATTTACTTTTCGACATAAAAGTATTTTTGGCTTATTGATGCTAGCGTTCATCACAGACTGGAAACATTTTGAAGACTAGCAAGCTGTTGACAGTTAAATTGTCTTTTTTTGAAACTTCTCAACAGAATGTACATGTAATCCATACAAGACCTAAGCTAGGATTTTCGTGACCTCAAACTAGTGCGACACTTTAAAACGATGGTATTTGAAGCGACAGAGTATATGGCCAGAGATAATAAACTCCCATAGAGGATAACTATCTAACTCTTCTAAGTGTAATTATCTTTCACCTTAAACTTTAAATAAGTATTATCAAAACTCGTCACTAACACGCACGAGATTATTATTATTTGCATAGAAGAATTAGAAATTTGAACTAATTTAAAGATAAGTGATGATGGGGAAATCATGATAAACAAGGGAGTATCAGTCAACCATTTCGCCCTAGCTTGGTTCTCCCCACTGATCTGTCACCTAAGCGTTTAACTGTGAAACCGATAAATTTAGTGTGATTGGATCCTGTATGAAATAGTGGTTGCTTATTGATGGTTAATCATAAATCTGACATATTACTCCATATATTTTTCAAAGGTTATCTTGAAAATATCAGTCTATAATGGTAACGAATATGAATAAACCTCACGGCTAAACTCTATAGGTGTATTTAATCGTGGAGACTTATTCTACAGTCATCAAATTATTTGACAGGATAGTGTTCCAACTGGAATTTAAACCAATCTATATGAATAATAGTGACGTAATCATCATGAAACATAAATGAACTTTTAATTCGTGATTTTAAACTGATTTGCTCAACCATAATAAGTGCACTTATGTATGTCTGATTATTATTTTATAGATTTAGATTCAGCCAGTCAGATTTTTATAATCGCATCGATTTGAAAGTATCTATTCCTTATTATGACCAGTTTATTAAACACTTGAGATATCCAACACTGAAATCAAGCATACTATTTAAAATTATAATACAAAAAGCTGATGATTTATGATACGTTTTATAAGCAGTAATGGTAATTGAGCATTCACGAATTATTAAAATTTTTCAGTCGAACTTTGTGAATTAAATCAGCCTGCACATGTTACACATTCAATATTGCGAAATGTGCACTTTAATTGATAGATGCAAGCAAACTATTAAAGAGAAGTATTATAACTGATAAAAGGAAAATTATGGAAGACCTATTAGTTACAGAAGTACGAGAATGAGGAAACTATGTGATACAAAGAAGCAACTAGTGCGAAAATATGATAAACCAGAACAACCAATCAATAACAAGGGAGATAAACCAAACATTGAGATTCAAGAGTATCGGAAGAAGTAGGCACAACATCTTGAAGAGCTCTTGAATAGACCAGCTTCAATGAATCCTCTGAACATCAAAGCATCACACACAGACCTCTCGATTGACTTTACCCCACCAACAATCGAAGAAATGGGTATGGTTATCAAACACAAAAGAATCAGAGTTCAGGGGGATGAAACATTATACGAACCAAAGTTCTGAAGTCAGACAGAGATAACTACAAAAACTTCCCACACTGTCTTCAGAAAGATTCTAAGATGGAGAAAAAGTTCTAAAAGATTGGAAGAATGAATACTTCATCAAGATATCCAAGAAAGATCCTAGTAGAAATGAAAACTACAAGGACATCAAACTGTGTTCATTACCATATAAAGTTTTCGTTAGGGGATTGTTGAACTGAACGAATACAACAGAGTTAGTTAGTTAGTTACAACGTAGAACTTCGTACATGAATACATAAGTTCAGGTTGCAATACCCCATCAGCACAGAGACGTAACTGTCATTTCAAATCCAATAGTGGTAGCGATAGTAGAAGTATTCGCAGTAATGGAGAAGATTAGGGTACGAATATATGAGTTGAGAACACAAATAGTGGATGCACCTGCGCCGTTGCAAACGATTTTGAGCCATGTCCTTCCAGGTCTCTAACCACTGGTGACATACGTCTCGCGGACCCCAACCAGGTAGCCTACATCTACCAACATGACACAGTCCACTCGTCAGTGACTTCATGAATTTCTGCCACGTTTTGCTCTGGCCGCCCCTAGCATTGTTCCAACCTATTCCTACGTCGCATAACATCGCTCGTCGAGGCAGTCGGTGGTTGAGCATACGTAACACATGTCTGTTGGGGATGTTAGATCCCCAGAACTCGCTTGATAAATGCCTTATTTTGGATTTCAAGTTTGCGAGCATGGGCTGATTAGTTGACCTTGAGATTTCAATTCCCACCAGGAAAATCCATGGCTGTGATTGGCTGCAGTGTATTTTAGTGTGCTATTCTCGTAACTGTCCCAAGGACGTTTCTATGTATAAATAAACGAGAGTTGTGTGCTTGATTGTATTGTGATTGCTGGGTGTTTGTAGAATATACTTTCGACGCTTACAAAGCCTTCTATCTTCAGCTTGGGATTCAAGGTAGCCTATCTGGACGCTGATAATTGTCTCGTTTGCGTTTATTGACTAAGGTGAACTCGTAATAGCTTCAAGCGTACCTAGTGACGAACACTACAATGTTCCAATCACCTCAACTGATGAAGTTTCACTACTTCATCTATTGATCTGCCATCCCAACCTAGTATTCGTTTCCTAACTATAGCATTGCTTACTCGGTTGTCCCAGGATACACGAGCAATGTTTCGCAGACACCGATGATCGAAAACCAGTAACCTACGAATGTCCTCTACTCTCACCGGCTATGTTTTACATCCATATAGTAGGACTTAGAGAACTGCTATGCACGCGTCCTTTAGTCAGCAAACGGATATTTCGCCTGCGACAAAGGTGATGCAAGTTGGCAAAAGCCAATAGAGCCCTTTGTGTCCGTGCTGAGCTTTCGTCAGCAATCAGGCCATTGGCACTGACGAGACTCCCCAGATAAGTCAAGTGGTCGACACGTTCGATTATTCACTCCCTATCACTAGTTCAGGTGCGGATGTGACCCAGTCCTGAAGCAACGCCTTGGATTTCGAGGTGTAGAACCGCATCCCGAATATGCTTGCATTGTTGCCTAGGGTAGTCAGAAAACTCTACATTTTACCGGCGTCTTCACCGGTCACCAAGCACGTCTCCTGGTAGAAGGTACATCACTGAAAAGTCAGAAGAAGATGAAGTATACGACAAAGTTAAACAGGAATGGAGAGAGTGGACAGCCCTGACACACACCACTTGCAGCAAGGAATTCTGATGACAGTTTGCCATAAGCTCTCAACCGACCTGTAGTTTTAGAGTAGGGAGCTTGTATAAGGTTAATGTACTTCTTTGGTACACCTTTCAATGACAGACACTGCCACAGAACCTCACGATCAACAGAGTCAAATGCCGCCTTTAGGTCCAGGAACACGACTATTGTTGGACGTCTAAATGTGTGTCTGTGTTCCAGGACCTCTCGTAGTGTGAAGATGTGGTCTATACATCCACGTCCAGGTCTGAAACCAGCCTGGTTTTCCCGAGTCTGCTCTTCACGAGCACTAGTAAGGCGTCTAAGTATAATCGAGGCAAACAATTTAGAAACTATGTTAGTTAGACTTATTGCCCTGTGATTGTCACAAGAAGACTTTTGTCCTTCCGTATAAATTGGGACAATCAGGGATTGAGACCAGTCGGATGGGATTACGCCTAGTTTCCAGATTCTACCTAAGATTTCAGTCAATCTAGCTACTAAATCTGGACCACCATCCTTAAAAATCTCAGGGGTGAATCTATCAGGTCCTGCTGCTCTCCTGCGCCTCAGATTTCCTATAGCTTTTTCGACTTCATAAAGACTGGGAGGACTTACATCGATTTTCCATTCAGTACGACTGGATATCGTGGGTAACCGAAGTGTGGCTAAAGGCCAGCTGAATTGATCCCTAAAGAGTTCTACTCGCCGATCCAATCTCCTGGGTCGAGGATAAATGATGAGACCATCCTTTTCTTAGATCGTTTCACTAACAAGTGGATTTCTTATACCAGTTTCCTTGATAAGTCGGAAAAGTTGTCTATTGTTGCCTATCGCCGCTGCCTTTCCCATCGCTTTTGCTTTCGCCACCCACCACTGTTCGCGATCGTTACGTAGGCTTTTTATCCGTCTGCGCCTAAGCTGACTACGCTCTTCATCATGTTCAGGGTCAAGTGGGATGCGTTTTCGAGCATCCATCAGTTCCGGGGATGCGACTGAAATCCACGGCTTCATCCTAGCCTTATGGTTTACCTGCTGTTTCCACAGCCTTCTTGATATCATTCCAACCTGAATCCGGATGGGAATCACTTCCATGGTCGCCTAACTGTTTTTCTAGTTCCTCCTGAAATATTTTCTTAGCTTGATTATCATTAAGTAGAACCCTAAGAAGTTTTCTTGCGGTGTCTTTCATACGTCCGGTAAGTTGCAAGCAAACATGTGCTCGCACTACGGCATGATTTGAATCTAGACATGTGCCCCAGAACGAGCGACAGTCCTCTATCGAACCCTTCCATTGGTGGCTGAACGTCAACCAAATCACACCTGATAACCAAGACTTGAAAGTGGTCGAAGTTTTTACGTAACTACGTAGAATCATCTATCAGAACGAGCATCTCATGTGATTATGAAGGCGCGAACTAACAAACAAGGGAAACATTCGTATAACTAAAAAATATCTGGGACTCAAAAGGACTGTCACCCAACACCATAGTTACTATTTTCAATACAAACGTATGGGGCTGAAAATCTCAGAACTACCATGAATATCATCAAGGAGGTACTGCTATTCATGAAAACCTTCCTGTGTGAAACACTACGGATTTGTTGGCTAGACACAATCAGCAGTGATCAACTGTAAGATATAATAAGCATGCCTCCATCCGAGGTGGATATCAAGAAGGACTGAAGGAACCATAAAACAATATAACGAGGCAACTACTAACTCTGAATCTGCAGAAGAAGGTAAAGGGAAGCAGACAACAGCAGAATCTTCCTGGAATCGGTGGCAGACGTTAGAAGGCTGAAAAGCACTGAGAACAACTAGAAAGAATTGCTGGAGATAGAGGTGGTTGGAGATCCCTGGCTGCCAGCCTTTGTTCTACAGTGGTTGACAGGCGTAACTAATCCAAAATCGAACAGGCTGACGCTAATAGTTTGACAGAATGATATTTAAACTATGAACATCGTTGTTGGATTTCAATTAATCGTAAGAAATAGAAAACAATGAATGGGTTATTGTTTGTGGCTGATGAAAAAAAAGTTTGCACAAAATTCACTACTACTCGTAATTTAGTTAGTAGTCACTGTATTAGAAAATACAATTATTTCAAGCAACTATATGTTAGTTTCTACCATTCATGCAAAAATCATTTGTAGAAAATACCTTGAGTTTATCATTAATCTCAGAAAATTATGCAACCAGTCATGTACCAGTACTTTTTTTCAAGGGAATAAACTCTAAAATATAATCAATCATTGTTAGACCACTATTATAAACCTGGAAGGACAGAACGGCCGTTTTGTCCTGGTATGGGACTAACCAGCCGTGCGCACTCACGACTCCTGCATCTCACAGGACTCAAACTCGGGACCTTCGGTATTGTGCGCGAATGCCTAGCATCTAGACAACTGGGCCGGCATCCAGTGGTGTTAATATCGTGGAGTCGTGGATGCGCACTGCTGATGAGTTCCATACCAGGAAGAAATGGCAGTCCAGTGCTTCCAGGTTTCTAATGGTGGTCTAACAATGGTTGATTGATGATTTTAAATGTGCAAAAACACTAATCTTCATAACTGTAATTGAAAATATCTAAAATGTAACTTGAAAAAATATCTATCTATCTGTAATTACGAACCCTGGTTCACTTTTATTAACATTAGCTATTCAAATGACAGACTACAAACTAGAAGACTGTGGTTTATAATTAAAAAAAGACAGTGTGGAGATGAGACAATATTTAACAGAAATAATTAGTAATCCGCACACGTATATTCAATCAGCTTATGTCAAACTAACTTATGCAACCAATCAAAATCAAGAAACAGTATAAAACTGCTTCATCCAAGAATTCGGCACCTCCTATACTAGTAATGTGGTTAGGATCATCAATAAAAAATCTATTAATATGCTTAATATGCTTAAGTAGTAATATACATTTTGAAATGAATCATCCGAAAGTTATGAATAACTGAATAAAAACTTTGTAATCCCTGCTATTTCATCTTAAATCTTAAAAACGATTCATTAAAGTTCTATACATATGATTACCGTCACATTGACTCACACTTTATTTTGAAAATGAACAGAAATTATTCACTTAGATGACGTACGTATCTATGCCTATCTGCTGTCATACAGATAGGTTATTTGTCGTCAAATAAATCCTATCAACTATTTCGAAACAACTTTCAAAATTGATCAATAGCATTGATCATTGTACATGATCGAACTGTTACATAATTGTACGGGATAATAACTTTGTTTAAAATTCTGAAAAAAATATATACAGAGAAATTATCTGAACAGAATCAACTTTCATATCATTTTTCTTCTCACCAATAAATTGTTACTTTAACTTTGTCTCCTATCAGCAGAGTTTTGCACCCTTCTTTTTGCGTTCAACATTGAACTCTACCTCACAACAGAGAAATGATCCAAATTGAAATCAATGAGCATTAGCTAATAGTTTAATTAGATAGAGAGAAACAAACAAAACAAGCTGTTGTTTTATACTGCAATTAATTTAGGCGTATTTTTTTTAACAAATTATAAAATGAAAATTTTTACAATTTGTTTTTATTGTCATTGTTGTTATCTACTTCTATTTAATACTGACTGAATATGTAGTGTTGTTTTATCAGACAGGTGGAAAAACAAAATTTATAGCATTTCCAGAACAAATGGAAACATAATTTTTTTGTTTAAGTGAAATTAAAATAAGACTCTAGGTCAAATTACAGTCTGTTATTTTCATATAGTGAAGCCATAAACTATAATGTAAAAATCATTTCAGCTCTGTTTGAATTATTATTACACTAACTTAACAAATTACTTCATAATTTATAAAAAAAATATCGTCAACAACTTGAATTTCACTGGTTACTCTTGACTAAGTGATTTCGATGAATTACTTACAGAATTAAGTGAAAAATTGAATTAATTATTTAGATAAATGGTAAGTTAGTTTCAGAGTTGTTTGAAAATACCTATTTTTTTTCTTGCCTGAGGACTACCTTCAGATATTCAGATTAGTTTAGCTTAGTTTAGTTACCTGAAATTGTACGAATTCACTAGTTTTCTTACATTTCCTCAAGTTATATTATTCAAACTATGATTGAGTAAGCACTGAACGATTTCCATTTAAAAACCAGCATCACTTATGTCTTTTCTACACTTCGAATAAAGTTAACTGCTAATTGAATAAGTGGTTAGTTAGTCATATACAAAGTACAATCTGGGATGTTTGTGCATTAGTTCAAGCTGCCATATCATATTAGCAATGTACGATGCTAAAGTAGTTTAGTAAGTAACCGTATCAGTGGTAGAATATAATATTATGCATAAAGAATATAATTTGAGAAGTTAATTCATGGAATAAAAAAGTAAGTGATAATTTTAAAAGTAAGAAATTAAGGGAAGGCGAGAAATGAATGCAGCTAATCCACTGTGACCAATTTTGAACACTTTCATCTATTCCAGCTATTACTTAGACCATAACCAATTTATTAGCACCTACCCATACGGCTCAGTCTGATAATCGATAACTTCACAAACTATTTGTTATTTGTTTGGAAGCCTCTAGGTTGTTTCCAAACTGCCTATATTATCTCACCAAGGTAGCTTTTTTTCAAAGTCAGTTTATATCTCAAGGGATCCTATTTACCAGGAACTAAAATATTTTCATCCATTTGAACTATTTCCATGGAGACTTGACATTTTCAAAATGAATTAGTCAGCTATAATATTTATAATTCTATTTTTATACAGATATTATTGAACATATTGACAATTTTTTCATTCTTTTGCAGAAATTTCCTCTTTTTTTGAAGAGAGAAATAATCATATGTCACAAAAAAGGGCAGATGATCTTTTCGTTTCAAACTGATGGCCTATTTTTTATTCAATTTTTTTTATGTAACACTAATAGTTTTCATTTTTTTTTCTACTAAACATTCACTATTCAATAAATGTTTTTGCTTCTGAGATAAAAATCATCTTCATAAAATGAAATAAATCATGTGTTACAGGATAAGGAATATATGTAGGACGAATGAAAGTATAGGTAGAAGTTATTTATTTATTTGAAGCTTCTGTTATTGTTTTGGCTGAAAGCGAATAAAGGGGACAATATAAATATACCACCTAATAAATTTCCACAGTACAATTGTGAACGGATTTTCTGTCTACAATTTGTGATCTAATTATAGTTAGTTGTTTCGCTGGCTTCAGTCGGTCGATTTATCTGTCTGTATGTCTATTAGAAACAGAAAAGAAATACTATTTTCATATTTCTGCTAGGTAGAGAAACTTAGTTTATTTTATTTTTTTTTGAAAATCAACACTAGATATGAAAATTTGTATTATGAAAAATTAGTGAGGATCAATGAACAAACATCAATAAAAGTGGTTTTAATCGATACGTATGACGATAAATGCTCAACGGAAATAACTAAATTTGCTGTTGAAATTAGTTGATTTATTAAAACAACGCATAAGAGAAAAATATTATTCCAGTTCGATCTTCTCATTTTACTCTAACATGCATTTATGAAAAATGTAAAAGTAATCAAGGAAGAAGTACACAGAAGTGATAAGACGACAGGTCGATTAGTAGCAAGTTTTGAATGAGTGTTTCTTCATAGTTTAGAGCTATTCCAACTTGAATACTAATAATCTCATATGGAATGAAAATCAAAAGCTATTCGTTAAGGTTATAGCCATATTCTGAATATCGCATAACTTGAAAGGTTGTTCCTATAGTTCTAGAAGGAAACTCCATACTCAACAAAAAAAATAAAACATTCACTAACTAGCAGTATGAGATTAAAATCTTGATGTATGACAAGTTAAATGATTTTGACAAAAATAAATTAATCGTTGGTTTCTCATCCACGCTATTTTACGTAGTATAACTCAAGTCTCGAATCGAACAACGTCTCGAGCAAGTTCAATTGTGCATGAGATAGACAATACGTCAATATGCTATGATTTTATTCTTTTCCTTTTTAATTTAACAAAGATTGCATGATCATTTTTAATGTCGATAAAATTTCTGTCAATGTAATTATTTATTAATTTTACCAGTTATAAAAAATTTTTAATAATGCATGACTGGATATGACATTTTCAAAATAAGCTTTCAACAAGATTTCTTTCTACATAATTATAATACAGATAAAATTATAATTTATTTCTCTGTCGCTCACATGATGTAGTTCGCATAAAAAAATATATATATTAAAATGCAATTTAGCAAATTCCCAAAATCGAAACGATATTTTTCATATATACTAGTGGGATATAAATAATATTAGACAGATCATACAGAGTGAATGGATAAATTTCAAAATGATATTTATTGCTATTGACATTTTAGGTTTTAAATGACAGTTATTATTTGGCATAGGTATATGTGCTTTGTCTCACTCAAATGAATATTGCTCAGTATTGTAATCTTCCATGTACTGGTTATTGATAAAACTGTCAGCTTTCAATTTGTCGTTTGATTGAAGTTTACTAAATTCTAAAGATGATAGTATTCGTTTTTTATTAAGTAATATCGCGATTTTGTACAACCCTCATCAACTGACTGCACTGGATAACTAACTCACATGTGAAAAGATTTAAATGCACGGGTCACTGATTAATAGAACTATGAGAGTTGTATCTCGAAGCAGGTCACCACTGAGCACATGATTATTATTGGTATGGGGCTTTAGGGAGATTGTAGGCTTTTCATATCTTTATTCACGGGCTGATCTTATTTAGAGCGTCACTAGAAACTTGGAAGCAAACGACAGATGCTTCGTTCTTGTGATGCTCGTCAGCTTCGCCACCTCAACTGATATGCTTGAAACTATTATGAGTTTACGTTAGTCGGTAAACGAGAGCGAGACAAATGATCCAGTGACACGATAGGCTACTGTAATCCGTTACCCCCGTGTAACTGAATAAAGGAGTATTGATATAGAAGTGTATTCTACGAGCACCCACAAAATACGATCTCGACAAGCAAAGAAATGGATTTTTTGGCACATCATAGAAACGTCCCTGGGAGAGCCACAAAAATAGCGTACTAAAATAGCGTATCAACCAATGACAGTCAAGGATTTTCCTGGTGGGAAATCTAATCTCAAGGTCAGCTGATCACCCATGCGCCAGAACACAAAAATTCAAAATTAGAGCCTTTATTAAGTGAGTTCTGAGGATCTAACGTCTCCAAAACTAGTACGAAATACTTACAAATGCACATCCGCAACCTCTCATCCGAGAACCGGGCTCTTTTGTGGACACCTAGCCGCTAGTTCACTAGACCATCATCAAGCGCTATTAGTGTCCAACTACAATTACGCCATGACATAGTACAAACATCCATCCGGCGTTTTTGCGAGAGATCGAAGGTCCTGGATCCGATCTTCGGATGTCAATGCGTACCGCAGAGGGGTCCGTACTAGGATGGAACGTCCGTTTGGAGCTTTCAAGCTTCCAGTATTGGTTTAACTAAAATATTTTGATCATTTTCATTCATGGCATAGTTTACCAGGTTCATTGAACACATGCCTATTAAATAATAATATAAACATTGATTTCAACTTTTATGTGAGTTATTAAAAAATTAAATTTTTTTAAACTACTTCTAATGTCTGTATATAACATTGAATAACAAATGTTATTCCTAGCTACAGAACTGGATCACATAATAACAATTTATAATCCTTGTTAAAAGATCAACAAATAAAATCTTTATGTTGATTACCCACTTTGAAGAGAATGTTCGTTTATTTAAGTTGACCGAGTATTCCATTGTCACCCTGATGACCATCTTCAGATATATCACTTACAACAGTCTTACATGCATACATTTAGACAGTTTACGTATTTTGACCGAGTTTATCCCAACAGTTACGAATCGGTACAGTAAATGTACACTGATTTCTTCTAAATATCTCCTATCCCAATCAATATGGTGAATTGGGTTTGGTCATAACTAGTTAGTTATGTGCAATACAAGACACAACGAAACCATTCGATAATAGTTTACAATGTCATAAAGCAGGTTCCGGTTTTTACCCAACTCATACAATTATTAAGTTGATTTACTTTTAATTTCTAACCAAATATATATATGGTCTATTCATTCTAATCAATAGGCTATCTAAACAACTTAAGCTAAATCGTAATATCCAAAATAAAGGTTATGTATAGTTTGAAAATCTCAACAACAATAATAATAAAAATAATTAGTCAATTCAAATTCGTCATTCTTACGATATCAATTCACCACGACATTGAAAAAATTGTTTTCAAACTAATTCACTACCTGAATAAGATCAGTACTGAATAAAATCAATGCGTGAAATTGTTTATCCTATTACTATGCTTTTTGGTTCCTTTGAAATAAACAGTAACATATGACTTGTGAATGATTAATGATGTATATATATATATATATATATATATATATATATATATATATGAATTTGTTTACTAAAATAATAACTTATCGCTACTGACTAACTAAAGATGCTATGCTAACCCAATGAAATAGAAGATTGTTTACTTTGGAATCGTAGAAAAAACCAAACAAAACAAAACAGAATCATACTTCAAACAGTATACTACGTAAACAGTTTCATTTTTTAATATCCAAATTAATCAAGAGAAGAAAAAAATGGTAGAATTTTCCATTAAATTAAACACCAATTAATATTGAATAGTGATTAATTAAAAAAAGCGATTAAAAACAAAGTAGTCTTAAAAGAAATTTTTGTATTACAAAAAAGAAGGAATGAAAGTGTGCATTGGATTAAACCGAAAAAAAACACTGTGATATAAATAAATTTGAAGAAACGAAAGAGAAGAAATAAAGGAAAAACCATCTTATTAGTTTATACATAATAAAATGGACGTTTTCAGTACAAAAACTTGTGATTGATTTATGAACAGTGTAGATTATGAAACTTTAATTAACTACCAAAGATAGTAATGAATTCATTCGCGCATGTTTTTGATTACATCATAGAATTCTGCGCACAAAAGTACACTTTATCTCAACAGATTCCTACTTTATACTCACACGACTTGCGGATATTGATAGGTTGGCCGACAGAGTTTGATGCATAGATTTGAAGAGTTTGGGAAGGAAATCAATGAAAATTGTCATTTATCAACAACCGTCAGATTTATTTAGTATGAAATTTTTGTGAATGTCAATGTTGCTTTTGTGTAAAGTTCTTTGATAAATTGAATGCACATTTCAAATCATTTTTTTGATCATATCTGTGCTAAACTTTCAACTTGATTCAAGATTACATTTTCATTAAAATTGAATGACACACTTGTAGAAATTGTTTTGATTTCTATAGGTAATTGTGATTTTTAGATGTTATTAATTAAAATATAAGAACAGGTTAGCTAAATCTAACTCTAACTTCATTGATATGAAATCATTAAAAAATTGACTGGTTTATATATTTTTTCACACCGATAATGTTATGTTCAGTAATAAATTTTGGTCAGTTAATTATTTCACTAATCTCTATCTCAAAGTAGTTGTCGATAATTTCACTCAAACATTTACAAGTTACATAAACAAAACATTCAACATTTACTTGACATATCATCCTGTTTTATAACTATAAACAAGTTCATAATGAATTATACTGATGAAAATTGAACAGTTGTAAGATTTTGTTGTAATGTCTATCAAAATATTGAACTGTTTATATTTTAAAATTAATTTCATAGAAAAGTGACACTGCATTGTATGAGTATAATTTAAGCAAGTAATTTGTTGACGATTTGTGTAACTATATGATTACCCGTTTATTGTAGAAAAGTTATATGTAAAGATAGTTAGTTACATTTTATATAGAGTGTTGGTTGATTTTAACAAAGTTTGATTGAGCAAACAATCACTCAAATGTTATTGAATCATTTGATAGTAAATGAAATGATTGACTATCGAAGCTGGTGGCTATAGAAAAAAACTAGATTTCTTTACTAAACATTTGCTTTCATCAAAGCACGTTTTTCAAAACGACACGTCAGAAGTCGTGATTTTCTTGATTGATCAATATTTTGATATATTTACTGATTTAACGAAATTATCACTAACTTACAAATTGATTAGCGTTAGAAATATATCTGCTGTTTAATATTAACTCACTGGTCACAATGTAGTCCGCTTGTCACGAGAACTAAATGCTTTGGGCTCAATTATTGAACAGATAATGAATAAACACATATGAAGGGTTCGGCATTATGAAAAATAACGGTCTACTGCTTATGATTTTACTGATCTCGCAACCTATGTTGTTGCGTGATGAATACGAACTAAAAGGATGAAAGCATTATTGATGTTAGATAACTTCCATTCTGTATTGACTTCGATGGCGTAAATATTAGCGTCGGTTTTCATAATCATAATGATGATAAGTTGTGTGAATTAACACAATACTGAGCGCTAATGTACTGTCAGTTTAGGCGATCAACTTATTCAGTTTTTTAAGATATCATCATTTTGTTAAAAGGTTTTTTATATTCATAACAATACTAAATACGAAAAAGGTATTATGAATAATATTGATAACAGGAACAAAAAATAACTATTTTTCATGTTGTTTACATGACAATGAAATTGTGAGTTATCATAATTACATTTATCTTGTGACAAAATCATCTCATATTAGGTTTATTTCGGCATTAGTAAAAGCTTCTACAAATTTATCAACATTATTTTATAATTTTCAAACATCATAGGACTGAAATATTTTTTATAAGCAGTAAATTAAGCTCTAACAGTTAATTCCATGTTAAATGTTTGTAAAAAGTTTGTTAAAAACTCTTGGTTCTAGGATGATTGACATTAATCTTTTCTGCTTATCTGAAATTTCGCAAAAATCAATGCTTTGTGTAACAATTCAAATCTCTATCACTTAATTTGGCACAATTTTCTTTGTTATTTTCACTACAAGATCAGTTAAACTTTTTTTTCTAAAATTAGAATTTAATTCTTTAAAAATGTCAAAATTTGAATATATACGCATTTCTGTTGAGCTGGAGTTTTCGAAAATTTCTAATTGCATAGGTATTAAAAGAAAATAGGGTTTTGCAAATCTGAAAGAATAAAAATGTTTACTCATCGAAAGTTTAATGTAACAAGAGCAAGTGTCAAATTAGTGTTGTATGAATGATGGTAGGAATGAAAACAATCTACTTTGAATAGAAAGCGTTTAATTGCAGAATTCCAAGTGAATACACAGTAACAATGGACAGAACAGAAATGATCTGAATGGATTCATTTATGCAAAAAGAAATATTAGGGCATTATATTTAAGTAAAGTGTAACAAACTCCAAAGTGTTTTACACTACTGGCTGGTCTAAAAATATATTAACATCGATGGCATATGGTTGTGTTGATGGTAAGATAGCTTCTGCTTAGAACCCATAAATCACAGTTAACTGTAATTATGTTACAGTCCAATGATGGGGTAGTCTGAAAAGTCACTCAAATTCATTGGCAGTACACGTTTTTTTAAACTTACCTGAATTTTCTAACTATTGATGCAGTTATTATTTCATGTAATTAACAGCCTCATTAGTTGGTTTGGTTTTCTAAAACGATAGGTATGAAATTATTTTGCTTCCTATGTGTTAAGCTAAAATATATCTCAAGACAATTATAACTAGTCTTTTACATTAAAATATATTCACACATGAATTCCTCCATTTGTATTGATTTGTTTGTTTTTTTACATAAATGTAACTATCCTCAGACACACTTGGTTATTAGAGATCAATTTTCTAAAAGGATGTAAACTACGATCTTCAGTACAGATCCGCTTAATTTCTAACGTTTAATTCGTTCAAAATAGTTTAACACATCATAAGTATAAGGGCCGCCTTTTGAATACGTAATTTCGTAGCCTCAAAGTTACGATTTATAACTACTTTACTTTATGTAAGCTGTTATTTTTAGGCGTAATCATTTTTAAGAGACTAACTGCTGCAGCTAGCCCTCTATTAACATATTTGTCGAAATAACGTAATTTGGAATTTAAGTTGATACGTTCAATGACGTTACTGGGAGAGATTTCATTGCAAAGTTCCCATTACTGTCCTAGACAACATTATTAATACCTACTCTTCGCTATCTTAATTATTTTTCGACTTGCTCAATGTCTAAGGTTTATAGAAATGGACCCACCATGGGTGCATTTGTTCTAATTGATTTGAGGATTGTAGTTTGATTTTTGCTTTCTTATTACAATACAAACATCAGCTCAGTTAAAATACAGTTAAAATATAGGATTATTAGAAGGAAGGAAGTTATAAGTTAATTTATGATTTTTAAGATTCTAGTCCTATAGAGTAATCTGTGTTCAAGCAGTTGTATTGAGTAAAAATGTTATTAGGTGAAAATCACTTTACATGATAAATGAATTGAAGTTGAAAAAACAGACAACTAGATAGTGAAAGAATAGTTCAATAAATAGTACGTATTCCATCACAATTCCTAATGACTGTAGGTTTTATATCAATATTTATAATTGTGCATTTATGAAAAGTCTTACAAAAAGTCCTTAGTTCAAGTAAAAACACTTTTAGCTGGATTGTTTTTCTCAGTTCTTTTTGATAATAAAAGACATCACTTGAATGTTATCAGATGATAAATTGTAACCTTAACAAAATACTGATTATATTTTTATCCAACAGAAAAAAATAATCTTCTTCATAGGTACCGAAGAAAAATGTTATAAAATGATTCTATCACATCTTTCATGTACAAATGAACTTTTTTGAAATTGTGTTTTTCTTTTTTATAGCAGCAAACTTCTAATGGTAAGTTTATGACATGGTTCTTTTTGAAATATTGCTCTATACTACTACTACTACTACTACTTACTACTTACTGTTAATATATAGGAACATGGAAAGAAAATTCCGATCGTTACAGTTTGCACAAGTTCACGTTTTTTTCTCAATTAAGTCTTTTCTTATATTTACTTTTTCATCAAAACATGATCAGATATTTATATTTAAGTAAACGACAAGCTATATCAAATTATTTTCTACCTAATGCGATGATTCTATTTTAGTTAGAAGCAACGAAAAAATGTTCTCTGTATTTTTCGAAAATTATAAATATTCTTTTGCCTAACTTTATTGTTTATACCAGAGTTGAAGTACCATAATGCAGATAATGTGTATTTTCAATGACATTTAAAGAATGATTAGATTAATATCCTATTCAAATAAATTAAGAACAAGTGAACTGATTCAAACGATTTGTCAGATTTCTTAATGCAGTTTATGAGCAAAATATACTTGCAGTTCTGAGAAAACTAATGCTATTTAAAAGATTTGAATTCATTTCAAGTAAACTTAGAGTTAAAGATGTTGTTAATCAGTTATTTGTAACTGAGAATAATTAAAAAGTCAAAGGTATTCATTAAAAATAGATTTTTGTTAGTGATGCAACACTACTGACAGTACTACTTAAATATTCAATCTCGACAATAATTAACGCAGAACTAAAAATTACTAAAAGATTTTTCTTACACTGCAGTTGAAATTCTCCATTTTTGTTTATTGACATCTTAAATTTATTAACCATTCACTGTAAACTAAAATTAAATCAGTTCTATTTCTTCATTTTTGTTATACTCTAATAATTGAATGAACTAATTGGAACGATTTTCCTACTGTCTCACAGTCAGGCTTTACGCAATAGGATTGGAGTAAACATACGAAGTGATCTGATGTTGTTTATTTATTGAGAGAAGTGAGGATAGTATGACAATTTTTTCAACGTGAACGATTCTCCTACATATAAAGCCAAACTTATTAGTAAGTGAATATCATAGAATTAATACATTAATTTTATCCTTATTATATTTACAGTCATTGGCTACTACTTATTTGGATCATATATATATATATATATATATTCTGTCGGAATGTAGGTTGCTGAAAACAATTTTTCTACCAACCTATCCTTAGTGTTACACATGCAAGTAAACACGTCATTTGATATGCTTGAACTATTACGAGTTTGTCTTAGTCAGTAAACGAGAGCGAGGATCGAGGATTCAGCGACACGACAGGCTACTCTAATCCGAACGGCCAAAACCCACACTGAATAAAAGAAGAAGACTTGACAGGAAGTAGAACATGTATTTCACAAGCATCCAGAAAGTAGGAGGCCGGAGTTTAGAAGAGAACCAGGATTTTGGACTAGGGATCCGGGTCATATAACGTTATAGATAACACGTATTTATACAGTTAGGTCGAATAGGAAGCAACATTGAACTCTGTGACATTGACAGTTAGGACGACCAGTAGGAACTAACCAATAGAATTAGATTTTCAAACAATTATCTTAGGACATTGGATGAATATCTTAACACTTAGTCTCAAAGAATGTCATATTATTCCCTAAGCTTGACATCAAATTGTTCAGGGATTACTTAATGACACTAATACTATACTAAGTATCTCTAATGTTACATTGATTTCTTGAAAAACTTGAAAAAAAACTCCGGACAGTGCTAGGTGATGCTCTTCTATTTATAACTGTTGGAATAGTAAAAATGTATCTTTACATCTGATAAATTTACCATTAAATTTAAAAGTTATGTTACCGACAAATTGTTTCAAATTATTGGGTTTATATGTTGGTTAGGACAGAATTTAAAATGTTCTATCAACCATTTAATTATATTTGTGGTTTAATAACTTCCGCATCTGATGATGATTATGTAGCTCACGCTAATGGTCAAGAGTTGAATCCTTTTTCTTAAGAAAATAAACATATACTATTGATTGAAAATATGTCTTTATTTTCTAAGAGATACTTATACATATTTATAAATTAGTCATATATATATATATATATATATATATATATGGCCAATAAAAACTTCCCTCTTACTTTCAGTTTTCTCATTCAGGTAGCTGGTTCAAGCATCCATGTAGGGAGCGCATGTATCGATAGCAGATTCAAACGGCACTATAACATAACATTCTTAAAATTGCATTCTTAAAACTCAATTTAGCTGGAAAGAAATAGGGTTATTCAAGCGAGGATGGTAATACAGTTATCAGTCTACATGACAAAAAGAAATATCAAAGTTACGCTGATGAAAAAAAGTCATATGGAACAATGATGTCTCAACTTTATAGAGGATTCTGGAATGAGCACATCTTATTCCCTATAATGGTAATAACAACTTAAACCGGAATAGAGGAAACAACAAATGTCAAGGTTCACTATTATTCTTTCTGAGAACATTCTAAACTGTCAGTGGATAAGAGGTGACAATCATAACTAGTCAGCCTAGTAATTAGTACTTTTGATCTGAAGTTGCAGAATGATGTAGAGATACTTAAGTGATGACTGTCCCTCATTGAGGAGAGTACATTCTGCTGTAGCATCTCACCATTTATCCATTCAGCTTCAATAATTAGTTGTTTAAATTATTCGACACTAATATCGAGCATTTTTTATATTTGTAATAATTCGATAGCAGCACTGACCATTGTATATTTGATGGTGTGTGTGCATGATTATTCGCTTATTACACGTCAAACCTATTATTGGCTGATTATGAATACTTAGCCATGCTTCAGCTCAGAAAATTTGGCTCAGTCGTCTTCTCCGATTCTATTTTCTTTGCTTGTACGCTTTTTGTTCTCATGTCTGTTTGTTTAAGTGAATGCATGGGATAAATTCATCCGCGAAATTGTCTTTGGTTGCTTGTTATCATAGTCACACAAACGGAATTCGCCTAAGTATAATATACGGAAATGGAAATGAGCATTTATTTCACCACATACTTGATCATTCGTTCTAACTGGAGTCAAATCTCTGACCACTAAATTGGTGAGCCCTTATTCAAACATAACACAGCCACAAAATCGCATTCCAATTCTCTTCCCAACACAATAATTTCTAAATTTCAACTGAAGAGAGAACTATACAAGTTACCGAAATTAGGAAGCGTTTTAATTATACTGGTACCTCCTAATGATCTTAGTGAAAACTTATAAACAATATCCAATGTTATCAGATGTTGCTCAGCTTATTATTAAGTAGTAAACGACTACTGAGTAGTTTTACCACTCAGTGTGAATCCTTACATATGATAAAATACTAGACGTTACGTGGTTAGAAGAAATAATCAGTCATTCCTGTAGCCTCATCTATATAATCCAGTTAATAGCACGGAACAGAGAAGCGTTATATCGGTTGGTTGGTCCCGCAGAAATCAGCCAACCTCTAATGTCTCTGCCAACCATGAAATATGTGACCTGCTTGAGAATATCAGTAGACTTTACTGACGAGTGCTAAAGAGCATGAAACTGAAATCAAGGACCAGTCCTGATTAGTCCAGCTGACATGAAACCACAGTAAACATGACGTCAGTTTACTTTTATTGGTGAATACATCACAACTTCGCCTGAAGCCTTTCAGGTTCACTGCTGATCTCAAATCCAGGTAAAGGAGAAAGGTCGGTCATTAGGTTAGTGACCCCATTCCGTAGAAAACCAACACTAACAAGAAAATATAATTTGCTGGTTGGTGGCCTATGTTCCGTCAGTGGTAGAAGATGTAAGTAAAGTAAGTAACATGTTATTTCATTGTGTTAGTTATTATCAGAATACTTTCAATAATAATGTTTTAGCAGAATAATCAGCTTCAGATGTTTTATGGTTTGTGTTGGTTTGAAGTAAACTATTCTTTCCAGTGGGTAAAAATTGTAAGATATCGAATATTTTTGATCACTTATTCGTTCATTTAGTGTGTCAGTGCTAAATATGAGACAGAAATCTTCATTGGGGACTTTATTTTAATCACTTTGTGCTATCTACATATACGTTCTGGAAACACGTTACTGTGGCACATCCCAACTTCCCGAATGAAAAAAAACAAACAAATAAAGTTCAAATTTAAAATGAAATCTCTTCACTCGATAAATGACCAGAAAAATACCAAATATTGCACACGTATTATGCACTGAAATACAGATGCACTACAAATTTACCTTCACATGTCTTAGCTTTTACATTCTATTGGAATTATTTAATTAGAACAATTCCATTTCACAGTTGAATCCATCAGGTAAGAGAAGAAATAAATGATTTCGAATAAAATGAAACTGTTACTTTCCTTAAAACTTCATAACTGCATATTGATGGTGAATAAAGTAGAATCTTTAGCTGTCATTTGAGACATAAAGAAAGATCAATATCTTTGGATCGAGTTGGATCATTAGTTCGTAATCTTTCTAAGATTAATCTGTTTCGCATTTTAATCAATACCATTGTAAATAAAGAGTTTATTTATCAATGGAAAGCCGTAAAGCAAAGACTAATTCAGAATAGAGATGTATTAGTTAGGAAGCATAATCTTCCTAACATTTTAACAGTTTAAAAATGATTAGTAATCGTTGTGAGCTTCCAAAGAGTATCTCGTTAGTAATGAATAAGCTCAAATTATGACATAATTTTCAGTGTACTATCTAATTCGAGGAATGGGAACACAACGAACAGTTGTAAAAAACATTGTGAATTTCAAACAAATAATTCCCCCGGAATTAAGTACGTAGAAATTTATTTTGTATAGTCAGTAAAGTTCATATTTGGTTAGATCAAATAATAAAACAAAGTTGCAACCTTTAAAAACATAAATTGAAAATATACTAATGAATCTATTTAAGGTCTCACACACAGAATCACCTTGACCGAAGATGACATGACATTGATATGTTCAAACCTACTATGATTTTAACTGTGCTAAAAAACATCCCTTTTTACTATTTAAACTTGCATTGATTTATATCGATTATATATCAGTTTACTCTGACGAAGTGACTAGCATGAAGTCACGAAATTTCAGAAAAACGAATTTCTACTCAGGTACCATGATGATAGATGAATCAACACAACTTGCTTGATCAATAAATGTCTAAATGTATCAATTCACCTACAGGCAAGAAACCATATTATTTGGTGGTAACGAGTAACAAGTTCCGTGATGTGATGGATTGTTTGTCTGTCATTCTGTGCAGTCTCGATGTACAGCTGGAACATAATTTATGCATATAAATATTCAGAAATATTATCAAGTGGTAATAATATCGCCTGGAAATCTCAACTTCCGAGATTAAATCACGTCTAAGATCGTAATTGAATACAGCTGGTACTTTCGATTCCAATTATCCCCAAGTTGATATGATTCACTATTCAGTGGAAATTATTTGTGTACTTTTGTAATTTTTTAATTCTTCGAAATTAAATAGTCGAGAAACCGTATTTTTTTATGCAATAAACAAGTGAGTTATTGTTTTAAATGCCTACATAATACTAAATAATTCATAAAATTTAAAATAGTTTCTATTTCACAGGTAATAAAAATCACAGATAGATAGTTACGTTTTTGAAACAAAAAAAGTGTATGAATAAACACCTGATAAAATTCTGTCAAATCCATTTTTTTTTAAAATCTGATACAGTAAAATGCAAGCTGAAAGTATTATAAAACATTAGAATATGTATACAAATGCATACAATTTTTCATTTATATATATAAATATATATGTATGTGTTACTTAAATAAATTCAATGTTAACCACATGATTAGCTCTATTCATCACAATGTTCTTTGTCTTTTGATTAAGCCTAGTTATTCATGTGTACAATAGTCTATTTTTTTAATGAATACTAAGTATCATAGGATTTTTTTCTTTCAATCACATTTTTTGCATGTGAATTTTTTTCAAGTTTTTGCTGATAAAAGTATGGATCAAAGGAAAAAGTCTTCCTGAAATTTTTGATTTAGTTAATGCTGACTGTCCTTTGAAATATAACTAAGAGATTTGTTCAATATTAAATAATTTTGTAAAGTCTGTTTTAAAATGGCTTAATCCCTATGTCTTACATGAAATCGGTCATTTAAAATTAACGATTACAAATGAGTAACAATGAGTTCTATGCTTACTCATCTGATTATTATGTAAATTAATAAGTAATTTGACAATATATTTCATCACACGATAAACGTGGTTAATGGATAATTGGGAAAAAGGCAGAACTAGTCATTTTAACTTTCTTCAAAGTGTGTGTTTGTAGCACTCCATGAAATTCGATCAAATAAGTTCAAGGCTATACAATCAGTGGGTAATGACCAATGCCAGGTATGTCAGATCCTTCTTAATACTTGTCGAATTCTATCGATCAAGTTGCAATTTAGCCACTAACCTAGGTGACTCAGCCTCGTTTGCCCTACGTTGAAATGTAAGATGACGGTTGGAGCTAGTCAACAGTAAATGCTGGAACCAAGCTTCATATTATTTGGCGTATCTTGCTGGTGAGTAACGAATGACATGAAACCTATACCCTGCGTTGCCTGTCGACTACCTCAAATCACTCACTACCTTACATTCAGGGCTCCAGTCAATATCAATTAATCATCAATATTTCATCCAAAACAATTTAAATACAATTATTTTTAAGAATTAACATCAGTAGCTGAGAGCTCGTGAAAGTTAGAAACTACTCAAAAGTTATTTCCTGTACCCTCCGAAAACTGAAGATCTTAGGTTCGATTCTTTATGAAATATATGGATGAGCAATTTCAAACTGTAAAGTAAAAATTACCCACAGGGGTTCCAATTATTACTGGTCTTGCGATCGACAATAGCACTTAGTGGAGATCGACTTCAGGTTTTATTTATATTTGTTTGACGGACTTAAACTATCATTACAAACAATAATTAAGCTGGTTTATTAATAATATATGATTAAATCTGCACTTTAACTAAACATTTTTTTAATTTCTAGAATATGATAGAAACTGATTAATTGATAAACTCATTCATCCATTCATTTTTTCCTGATAATTTATAAAGTACAGTTTAGAACTTAAGGTTATTTATCTAGGGTTAATGAACCAATTCAAATTTGGAAATTGTACTACGTTCTGTAATTAATCCGGAAAAAATTTCATACATAAATATATATAGTATAAATTTATTAGGGACAAGGTTGGAATATTACTTTCTCTACAGAACTAAGTGGGTTGTGAGCAATTTTTATCAAAGTTATCACCAAAAGTAATTTTTTTTTAAATGATTAACTAAAACTAATAATGGTATGGTATGCAATTGATCAGCGTAATTTTTCCCTAAATTCAATGACAATCAATTTGCACTTTCCATATTTTTGAGCAAACTTTTGAATTTCAGGATGTTGACTACTTGGATAGTTTTTTCATTACAATTCCTGAAATTCCAAACCAGTCTGCACAAACGTCTTTTTATGTTACTGAACGAATCAGTTTTAGGTCTCATAACTGACCACAAACTACTGACTTGAAATCCAGGTATTCATTTTTCAAAATCAATTAAGTTCTTGATAAAGTACAAAGTTCACTCAGCACCACTATTTTGAAATTCTGATCTTCATTAGTTTTATTGATGATTGGTTCAGCAAGAAAGTTCGAATTTCAGCCGAGCTATTATTCATATTCATACTGCAGACTATCCAATTAAATCAAGTGAATTTACACACACAGTGGAGAAACCATTCATAGACAGAGTATATCCAATAATTCCGCATTTCTCCACAAGCGAATTACAATTAAGACGAAACAACTGGCTATGGTAGCTCTAGTTCTATACATAAAGTCAAATCACATTGTAGTTAAACATATGAAAATAAACAGAAGCAAACAAAATAAGGCCTCAATGATAATGCAAGCTGAAAAAACGATGACACACTAGGCTAAACTGATCATCGTTTTGTTACTGTATATGATTCACTTGTAGTTGTATCTGGGTCTCAAGTGAACAAATTTGTTACAGTCAACATGTACTCAACTATAAATATAGATTTTCCGTAGTAAGTTATATTTACTTTAATAAAAAATTGATGACCCAATAAAATTTATAACCTGAATACAGATTGTGAGTAGAGAATCATTTAGAAAATCATCAATAGGACTGGTAATTATTAAAGCTAAATGTATATGAAGTTCATTTTAATTCATGTCAATATCTCAGACAGATATTATCATAACTATGTGAATACATTAAATTACATCAGTGAGTAATGATGTTCAATGCATAATGACTAGTTTTTAAACTTAAGAGTAAGATGAGTCAATCCCAGTGATTTATCAAAACAACAACATATTTATTTTGAAATTCACTTATTTGATTATTGAAAGTACTGAACAATTTCAAATAACAACTATTCGATACAATGAAATTGTAATTTAATAAGAATTCGATTTATTAGTTTCAAACTATGCAGCACCAATAGATTTCGTTAGACTGATCAAAAATTAAGGTATTTTATGTAACAAAAAGTGTTGTACATTGTGGAGAAGAAAGGAATACAACTAAAACTGACAACGTTGCTAACTTTTCAATTTTCAGTCCTCTCAAATTGGACATTAAACTGTAGTGACCAATTTCGACGTGTTCTTAATCTTCTTAATTAGCTCGTTCAGACAATCGTTACCAAATAGCGTCTGACGGTTTATAAATCAGAAGGTAAACTCGAAGTATTGAATACGTCTATTTTGGCACACCACAAATCTGGTAAGCCTGAAGTTCTCAAGATATTTCCTGATGCTGAACGAACGCTTCCAACTAATTGGTAATTTTGACGTAGAATCGAACGCAATCACCGATTAGTAATCCCTAAAACGAATCGAACGCGTCCACAATATTACTGACAATAGCTATTTCGATACTAATTACTATTGTGGATTATATTACCATTGTGTGGATTATTATTATTATCATATTCTTATTGCATGACAATTATTTCATAAACATTATTTGACACATTTTGACAATATTAACAATCACGAATTACGTCACTATACATAAAACTGTTTTACTGATGCACTTTAGCAAGTCTGTTCCGTGTTATAACCTTTTATTAATTGTTGTTAACATTATTATCGTCTATCTAATTTCCTCCCCTTATATTTGTTAATATATTTGCGTACTATTTATTGTACATTAACATGTCTTTAGTAAACGAAACAAGTCTGCCATAAGTGGCGTCCGTGAGGTCTCTTAATATTACTATTCCTCAGTTTAGTGTCATCGACCCACAACTTTGGTTACATTAGACTTGACATTTACTTTTTGGCCAACCGTATTCATTCACAACGAGACAAATTCGGTTATGCATGCTCACTGCTTCCAGACGAAGTAGCTGATAAGGTACGAGAGTTCCTAACTAAACCCGATGCCAAAAAGCCATATGACGTATTAAAACAGGCCGTAATAAAATCTTTCTCGTTAACCGACAAACAAGCTCTCGAGCAGCTTCTCAACGAAGTGCAAATAGGTGACTGGACTCCATTACAACTGAAGAATTACATGCGTAGAATAAAAGGGGACAGAAAGATAGACAGTAGCATATTTTACCAGTTATGGCTTCGTCGACTCCCTCCGAATGTGCAGCAGATGCTCGCACATTCTCACATTCGCTCGCTAGTGAGCCTGCCCGGTCTGTTTGTGGTCTGCTCTCCTTTTTTCTGGTGTGCAAAAAATAAATGTATTCAACACTTCGAGTTTACCTTCTGATTTACAAACCGTCAGTCGCTATTTAGTGACCATTGTATGAACGAGCTAATTACGAAAATTAAGAGCACGTCGAAATTGGTCACCACAAAACAACGAGATTACTATCGTATCGATAAATATGAAACTTTTACTTTAAGGTTAGTTTATACACATGATTCAAAGCTTACAATCAAGGCTGCTGATAAAAACTTTTTATGTCAGAAACTCTCTTATAAAAGTGCCAAACTTGGGTATTAATATGTAATTTGGTCCCATAGAGTTAAAGAGCAAGAACAAGTGCACTGATTTTTGCAGATTTTTCGAAAACGATCAGTGATACTATTTTGTAAATAGTCTGCAGGGGTAATTATTTAGGTGATTTTTCGGTACAACTTAATATTGAACCATATGATTCAATAAAATTATATGATCCATCGACGCTACACTAATAAAAATGTGACTTGTAAGAGTTTTTGATAGGATATCTATCGCGTGCTTTCCTATTTTCTAAAAACACTGGGACAATTGGTCCACTTTACCACCTACAATTTCATACCGCGTATCTATCTTATTGACTAGCAGCTGTATACTGAATGTTGGCAAACTAAAAGATATGTGCAATGTTGCAGGTGTGGACTGTTACAGAATTCCGTGTTGGAAAATAAACTCATTAATTCTTCTGATAATACTGGTTTGTGATGAAAATTACTTTTACGGTATATAAAATTATTCTCATAAATATCTTAAATCAACTTCTTTGCCATAGCTTAACTCGTCAATTGATCTTAGTCATAACAAAACTGCAAACCTGGAAGCATTGAAAAATTGTTTCGTTCCTCATGAACACTCATTCATAACATCTGTGAATCAGACATAAGATTTTCGGTCTTACATATAATCAGTAAACTTGGGGACGACTGAACCGTCTACTCAACTATGTAAATATCTGACTTCAGTCAATTGACGAAAGTGCACAATTCTCATCCATCGCTTGGAACGGACAGCTTTCTCACATTCGAAATGGTGGAATTCCATCCATCTGAACTCTTATTTTTATTTCGTTATCATACCTTACCAGGATAAATAAGATTGGAAACTGATAATAAACCGTAAAAAAAAACTGTTAAAGTCGTTTAAAATTGGTCAGTAAATGATAAAGTGCTAAGTAATTTATATAATTTTCAAGTTTCTTTATATTTGAATAGATCGGAGATGATAGTTGTGCTACTTATTAAACGTGTAAAAAAATTTAAAACCATGATTCCTTTTCCACTTACATGATTCGGAATGTATTGCAATGTTCGCTTAAGCTTAAACTTTACTTCAACATGATTTAAAAGAATGTGTATATCATTCACAATACTATCTGTATTCAGTTGGAGGTAGGAACTGCTTCACACAATCTCATTTACGTTATGTTTTAGTGAAATTGGATGTTTTTTCCATTTAGCTTACAGTTTTAAGGAGGAAACGATATTATTTGAAGGAATATTAACTTATGCCTGTTATCCCTGTTACCCGACCAGTTCTGTCCTGGGTCTTACTTTCTAGTTCTGCCTAATTGCTATTATTTCTTTTCATACGATTCCAATTCTCGGCGGAGCGTGCTCCTCGATCTACCTTTTTTCCTTTGGCTCTGGGTGTGACAAGTAAGAGCATGTCTCATGATGCAGTTGTGTGATTTCCGCAATATGTGTCCTATCCATCCCCAGCTATTTAACAGAGGAAAATAAGAGGAAACGTGAACCAACGACTCAGTCAGCACATATAATGCACCTACATTTAAGCCTGAAAGCAATCGACAATAATCGGAAGTAATATAAACGTGAGATTGAATCAACCTGATAACTGTAAGCGTTTATACAGTAATAATTTCTATAGACAGTTTTTAATCGAGTGACAATAATAAACATAAAGAAGCACTGTACATTGTTTTATTTTCGTTTTTCAGCCATTCGTAAATGTAAACCAACTCCAAAAATTAGCGAGTTCATAATACGCCTCATGAAGGAAATCGAACGTATGGATAAGAGTTTCCCTATCTTAAAAGTCCAGGTATACTTCCATTTTCCGCTGGTTGGACCTCTTCCAACAGGTTACTGCTTTGCTATATCAGGACTTTCTGTTTATATAAAAAGCTGGAATTTTAAATGAATAGTTACTGTATTCAAAATAGATAAGTATTTTTAGACCAAAATGACTAGAAACTTTAATTATTGCCGAAATTTAACTGACACTTGAAAACAAATTTGAGTCATCTTTTTATTTTAAAGTTTTCATCGATTTTTATCACTTTCCGTGTCAAAATCAATAATCGTAATAGCGATCGCATCGTTCCAATCACCATAGTCACCATCACACTTAGTATTATATAACTATTGTCCGAAATAGTACATTTTGTGCATAAAGTAACACCTGTGTTTTCTAACGCAAGGACATGCATTCTTACATTTTAGTTCATGACTAACTAGATGCGCTAGATATATTTTTTTATAATAAACTGTATTACATTGCATTTTTTTTAAATTACCGCACACTGAAAATGTTAAATCTTTGTTGTTCTACATAAACATGCACAAAAATTCTACATGTTTTTTTGTACCAAGAGTAAAATTTTCTAGTGATCATATCTGTGATTACACACTTTGTGTAATTCATACTTTAAAACAACCATATTGACAATGAATTATGAATTCATGTTATACTGAGATAGTGTTGTTATGAGTAAGTTATTTTCTTTGTCTGTTTTCGGCTTCAAACAAGTTAGGATAAATTCATTGTATGAAAAATTATGTAGTGTACAAGGTTAAATTTAGAATACACTTTTTTTATTCATACAAAGACTTAGTAACAAATATGATTACTGAGTTTAAGTTTCATGATACTCAGTCAGCAATCAAGAAATCTTTAGCTAATTTCATTATTCATGGAAACTTTTTTTCTGTATTCAGCTATTCTGTATACTTTGCATGTTATATATTTAACGGCTTGATGAAGTAAATACGATCAACTAAACATGAGTACAATGTTTTATTCGACATTCATTGACAAAGTCGAAGAGATTAGTGATCATTTAGCAGGTGATGTTTGTCACAGTTACTTTTTATTCATTCGAGTGACGTTTGATATCATTAACTGCTCAATGAAGTAAACCGTTTACTGACCAGGAGGAGATAATAAGTCTGATATTTATTTGTGATCCCATTTTGTAGATGATTTTAATCTTAAAGTCAACAGTCTAAGTAACCTAATCTCAAGCAGGAATTCCATAGCATAATAACTCTATGGTTTCTTCTCATAATTGGACAGTTGATTCATTGTTGTTTCGAACTCCTAAACAATACATGCCTAAGCCCTTTTTAAATATAAGTATTCAATACCTCTGGACCATACAACGAATTACGAGTCTTCAGATATATGAGATAAGATGTAGTGACCAGTAATTTCAACTCTCATCAGTCATCCTATTAGAGCTAATTAGATACTAAATCAATATGTACTGATTGTTTGAATCTTTCTATTGATGTTCCGAATTACATCTGATCAATCCCTTTGGCGTATGTACATCCTATGCGCATTGCCTTGATATAGCCTATAGATTACAAGCATTATTAGTAGAGGTGCATAGTGGTTAACAGGATATTCAGTAGCTAAGTAAATAACACTATGGCGTATGAGACAAATGTTGCTAATTTCAAGTCGTGGAATGGACATTAACGCTGAGATGTAGTTGCATTAAGTTGACAAGTCCCTATTAGAACAAAACGTGTACCCTAGATTTCACTGCTTATCAGTGTTCATCTGTGTTTAGAGAATGTCTTAATTTTTTTACGAAGACGATCATTTATGTATTATCATGTTTCTTAAATGTCCTTTCACAAAGTACATGTTTAATCACTTGTTGCACTTTAAATCATACTCAAAAGTTCATTTATATTGATCTGAAAATCTAGAACTAATCACAATTTCAAAAAATGTATGTTTACTTTCTTATTATCAAAAGGTCAAATATTACGCAACTGATTGTTTTTGGTTTGTGTGATTTAAACTCAATGTTCATATTTGTTGCTATTGTATCTCGATTATTTCATGTTGGTTATCAAGCCAGTGTGAAATGTTTAGGTAGTTCTTTAATTTTAATAGATTACGTTCTTCGGCATGACTAATGAAACAGGAATATCACTTTCTAACGATCGTTAATTTTACCAGTAGAACAATTGTGATCGATGGGAGTTATGATGAAACTGTTTACAAAATTTTCAATTAGAGTTATGGAGATTAATGTTTTTACACATTTGAAATCATCAATCAGTCATTATTAGACCACCATTAGAAACCTGGAAGCACTGGACCGCCGTTTCGTCCTGGTATGAGACTCATAAGCAGTGCGCATCCACGACTCCTGCGCCTCACAGGATTCGAACCCGGGGCCTTCGGCATTATGCGCGAACGCCGGCCCAGTGGTCCAATGTTTAGATGTTCGCGCACAATACCGAAGGTCCCGAGTTGGAATCCTGTGAGGCGCAGGAGTCATGGATGCGCACTGCTGATGAGTCCCATACCAGGACGAAACGGCGGTCCAGTGCTTCCAGGTTTCTAATGGTGGTCTAATAATGACTGATTGATGATTTCAAATGTGTTTACAAAATGTTTTCTTCAAAACAGTGAACATGACAGAATTCTTAAGCCGTGTACAATACTCGCAAATTGTGAATCACCAGTCCTAAGACTTGATTAGGTGTAATAGTGAGTGGTCACATGATAACTGCCAATATGAATAGCTCAAATTCTAAATGCTGGTTACAATTTATCAACTTACATATGCTAAATATCCGTTTCGGCTAAGTTACATCGAATAATTTCAATAAAAAAAAGAGGAAACACTTTTGTTAATGATTATCTCATGAAAATCAACATTTGTGAAATTGTCAATAGAAATTTAGCAATCAACTTAAATTATCATCTGGCGCCTAAATAATAAAATTATATATATATATATATATATATATATATATATTTTAATTAGTTTAACAACTCAGCTTAGTAGGCTAGTAAAATTAAGTAATTTTCCAGTATTTCATATGAAAATGAAAAGACAAAAAAATATTATTGTTAACAAAATATTTTTAACAGTCACAATTGTATGGAATAGGAAGAATGGAATAATACTTAAATCGAAATCACTGCTTACATAAATAAATATCAGTCAACATGATTTGTCTTTTCGGGCAGAGTTTTGGAGATTTGTGTTTTTTACACATTTGAAATCATCAATCAATCATTGTTAGACCAGCATTAGAAACCTGAAAGCACTAGACCGCCGTTTCGTCCTGGTATGGGACTCATCAGCAGTGCGAATCCACCAGTGCTTCCAGGTTTCTAATGGTGGTCTAACAATGATTGATTGATGATTTCATATGTGTAAAAAACATGATTTGCATGCTTGATTATGCTTAGATAAGACTTGATAACATTAATGATGAAAAATACTGCATAGTCATAAACATTGAAAATAGGTATTGTGAATTTTGTTGTTGTTTTCTGTTTTGCAAATCATCAACAAGTGTAAAAACAAGTCATTAAAAAACTTATATATGAAAACAAAATACACATTTTTTTCAATCTACACACACATTTGTACAGTAGTTATGTGGAAAAAAGCATACAACCTTAGTTGATCTGTCTACTTAACAAATAAAACAAAAATGATGTACAGTTAAAATGTGAATATGTTATTCAAATTATTCGGGCATGAATACTGAAACCAATTTTATGACTTTTTAAAATGTACATCAAGGTTGTGTGTTTTCCTGATAAACCGTAGTGAGCGAGTCAAGATACCAGATTGATTATGCTCACCACTAAATGTTCCATACGGTGCCGTCATTCATTGCAAAAAAAATAAGTCCATGGTCCAAGGTTTTATTGAAGGAGAGAGTAGGCTTTACATGGGGAGCAGCGCATTTAGCGAAATGACAGCAACGCAAAGAGAGCATTGCACGCAAGAAGTGGTAGAAGTGTTTTTGGTACAGTTAAACAAAACGAGTACAATAATGTTTATTTTTCACAAATCATATTTTCTTCGTAGAAGCGTTCCACTACAAAAATATAAAAACCTATTCTTCTGTTTGGGATATTGAATTTGTCAAATATGAACCTAATCTTAATATTAAAAAAACAGAAGTAGATAATGGTTAGCAGTGGAAACTAGGACTCACCTTTCATCCCATTTAGAACTCGTCAGCTTGCATCTCGAAGTTGATGTTCACTCAATGATTGCTAATAATGCTTGTAACCTAACGGCAATATTGAGGCAATCCACACAGGGTGTACCTATTCCAAAGAGACTGATCAATTTGATTTATGAACATTACCCGGAACATTCAAACAATCCGTATAAATGAAATAATCTCAATATGTTTTAATCAGCTTATTCAAACTAATCTATTCCATTTGTTACATTTCAAATAATAATTTACTACCTAAATTATGTTTGTAGTGAAATTTGAAACTCATTCACTTATTCTCTAGGGAAGTCTTGGTGTTTTTTTTTCACTTTTACGCTAACAAAATCTATAAAGTAAAAAAATTCACCTGCTTTTCTGCAATATTCAGAGGTTCTTCAGTTGGTGTTACCGCTTAGTCGAAAATCTTTGCCAATAATGCTTTTATTGATGCTGTTTTAAATGACGATTCATAACTCTATGTGTTGTTTAGTGAAATGTCAGTATGCATACTTTTTTAACGATAGTTCAGTTGATAAAAACGAAGCAGACTGAAAGTAGCTGAAAACTACTTTAAAATCACCATATCACGTAAAATGATAAAAAAAAAGAATGCTTGGATAAATACCAGACAAATTTAATTACGAAACTGATATTTCTAGTAATTATACGTAAATCTCCCTATGATGTAATGATATTATTATATAGAATAATTCATCGAATACAGGATTGTCAAACCCCTAATTGCCGAAAATGCTAATCATATAGATGGATAAAGTTTGATTTGCTAATAAACCGTTGAAAATAGGACAAAACATTCGTAAAAAGAAATCGCTATGAAGATCGCTCAAGATAATATTTTGATGCATGAAATACGACCAGTTTTTATAGAATAGATAGAATATGGTTAGCAATGAAATCCAGGATGTGTGTTTCGTCCTATTTCAGATTTGTCAGTTTCATATATCGGTATCTCAGAGGTGATATTTACTCTGGAACTCGAATGCATGACCTGAATTCCGCTACTAGCCACACTGCCTATTCTTTATAATAGCTTTAAAATAGCATAGCATACCCATATTCCAACCACGAATGATCGAAATATCCACAACGGATGATTCCAAACCATTTCAAATTGAATAACCCACTTGATGACTGAGTTTTAGATATAATATTGAAGAATAAAATAGTGATCATTACTTAATGTCGAAAAAGAGTTACTCCAGAAAAATTTCTCCCTCATCTACTTTATTTAATCTTCCGACAGTATCGTCCTCGTGGTTCCAAGAGTATAATTATTATCCCTTTCATTACTGGCATATACTCAGGTACAAGAGCATATCACTAACTGATTACAAACAGAATTCTAGCGAATATACCACCAAGTCTAGTTGGTATTTATCATTAAATTTATACAAAAAAGTGTTAAATTCAACTTTTAATTCAAAAACAAGTTCATACCAAAACGATGCGAATATGATCAAACATAAATGATCTAGGATTCACGTGTCTGTTAAACAACTAGAATGTATTTCCATGGTTAGAACCACGAAGTGATACTAACTACTACTACTATAAACCTGAAAACATTGGATGACAGTTCCTCATCTAGAATGACTCTTCTTATCAATACACATGAACAGCTACGCATCAGTGAAGTGAACTCAACATCTTCAGTCTAGCATTTGATAGCATTTCTTACGGACCGCTGAGCCGGCTATCCAATTATGTTAATGCCTAACGTCAATCAGTTCATGATATGCAGTTTCCATCTAATGACTACAGATTCAGATCAGTTCACGAATTAAAATATGAAAATGCATTTCAGCTATTTAGCAGACATATTCCACAGTCAACTTTAATCCCTCTATGTAATCAGCAACCAACTAATTAGCGACTAATTTAAAGATCAAATTACTGGAGTTCTCGAAAGAAGACAAGAGCAGTGCATTTCAGGAGCATTGCATGTGGAACAGTTGTCAGCCGATGGATTAGGATTGTGGGATATAGTGAACTGATTGAAGTTAGACCTTATCGAGATTGGATATCTGGTTCAGTAGTCCATAAGAAAAGTTCTCTCATCGAAGACCGAAGGTCTTGGGTTCGATTCACTGGTGTGTATGTGTATTATTGGGAAACGTCATACTAAAATGAAATGGCCACCCGATGCTTCCAGGATTCCAGTTCTGGTCTGCCTGCTATCGGTTCGTAATTCAAGCTACAGAAATTCTTCAATCCTCCGTAGAGTGGTTAAATGAACCTACGGTCCGATATATATAGGTGGCTTAATTTGGTGTTGACGTGGATAGGACACACATTACGAAAAACACCTAACTGCGTCACAAGACAAGCCCTCGCTTGGAACCCTCAGGGCAAAAGGAAAAGAGGAAGGCCAAGGAATACATTACGCAAAGAACTAGAGAAAGACATGAGAAGAATGAACAAAATTTGGACAGAATTGGAAAGGGAAGCCCAGGACAGAGTTGGTTGGAGAAAACTGGTCGGCGGCCTATGCTTCATTGGAGGTAACAGGCGAAAGTAAGTAAGTAAGTAAGTAACATTCATTCCATGGAAGTTTAAATTAAATATTTGAGAGCTAGAACAAAAGATTTCGGTTTTAGTCTCGGTTTCGAAAGGACAAGAGGCTGGGAGCCCTGAGTTAGTCCTACTAATTTCCCACTCTCAGTTAATCTGGTTATCTCTAAAATGTTCTGCTAGACAAAGCTCCAATTACGTGTTGGGGTAGCAAGTTCCATTCATTGACAATTTGATTGGGAAGTCGTTAATCGTCTGACAAGTAATGTGCTTTGGGCTTGTGGACCTTTTTAAGTCTTCCTTGTAAATTCTCTTTTGGAAGGCTAGAAAAATGAGAGCATGTCAGATGTAAATTTATCAACAAGTAATTTAAAAACTGATGACCTAACCTCTGGTTCTTATACTTGATAAAGAAAATATCGTCATACGAAATCTTCGCGATTTTGGGAGTCAACATAGTTTTGGTTCTTTGAACATTTTCTAACAGCTCACTGTTTTCTTCAGGCGATGGCTGGCTGCTTGTATGCACTATCAAAGTTTGGAATGAACGGATACTGTATACAAAATCAAAACTGTCTTAGAATCAACATGGTTCTGCATCTAAACCATGCGGTTCTAGAAACTTTGGCGGCTATCACACGACAGTGTGCGGTGGATTTCAAATCTTGAATAATGATAACTCCTAATGTAGTGAACGAGAACACAGGTGGGGCAACCGAATTGTATTTAACGAAAATTACAGAGTTACTCAGTAAAATAAGAAAACCATATCGTAAATCGTTAATTTGCAAAATATCAGTCCATCATATCGAACTGGACTGTTCCTGTTGCAAAACATCAATCCATTGTCACTATTCATGGGTTTCATACAAATTCCATTGTGTTCTAACTCTTCCTTTCTTGATCTTCCCCCATCTTCTGCTGCCAGACATTACGGTGACACTCACGTCATATACTACTTATAGGCAGCTCACACCACACTAAGTAATTGTATGTCTGAATAACGGGTAGCTCAGCGCTATTCACACTTCCATTGCCTCCGTACCTTGGAAGCGTTTGTCTGCAGCTGTGAAATTCTGGACCATTCAGATGATTTCTGCAGGTCATTTTGAAACTGTTGACTATCACCTTTATTTTTCATCGCTCTCCATATCTTGATGTCGTCAGCATGTAACGAAACGGATAGAGATGGGAGATTAGGAATGTCATTTACATACAAGCGGAACAATACTGCACCCAGATTTTACCCTTAGGCACCTGGTTAAGCACAGTTTCTCAGCTAAACAACTTTGAGTTAACCCGTACTGCTTATTGGCATCCGACTAGGAAATCCTTAATCCACATGTAAGTAAGTTGCCTCCAACTGAGATAAACATAAGTTGTGAAGGACTTGGTCAAAAGTCTTTCTGAATTGTCTAAGATATATAAAATTATTCTGACTTGGTAGATTTACTAACTAATTGTGAATAATGACTTTAGACAATGAATATTAGGTAGAATTCACGTTTTTCCCCTAAATCATATTTTAGCATATAGTAGAGTGTAGTTGTCCTCCTTAAATATTTCTCTTCCTCACTCGTTGAATCACATCAATTTTTCACATTATACTAAACATTTCGAAGTAGTGAGTTCAAATCATCTCATCATGTTTTGGTTTACCCTCCTAATAATTATTGATTTTTTTAAATTCATCGAATTTACTAACATGTTTTTTCCCTACATATCATTTTAGAAGTTCGTTGCTTTCCTTAAAATAGATTAATTGACCTTTACAATGAAAACAATGTTCATGTATAGAAACTTCTTAATAAATACGAGTAAAGTAAGAAATATAAAGTAAGAAAGTTAGATTAGTGAAGCTGACCAATACCAATCTATTTTAAATATAACCTTACTGAAAGCCATTCAAATATATTAATGGAACTAGCAATTAGGAATATTTGAACTAACGAGGTCAACTAGTGAGGTTGTCTACATTTTTGGACAGTTGAAAGAATATTTTGGTAAATAATAAATATAGGAAAAACTTAAAGATGGAAAAATTAGCGACATAGGTTACGTCATAATTGTAAAGTTAGATGCTTTGAATCTATATAAATTTGAAAGGAAAGAAGTGAGTAACAACTCTATAGTTCACTCAAGAAGAAAATAAAGTGACAACTAACCCATTCTATGAAAGGGTGTGGATAAAATACTATAGTAGTGACTATAGGATCCCAACTGAGGTTTGGACTGAGGAATAACTATCTAGGTAGTTTAAATACGAACCTTGCCCAGTTGAAATCAAAACAAGTGATTGGGTAAATGACGGTTCTAAACCAGTTAGTTATTCCACCAACAATTGTTCAATTATTCAAATCAACAGCAACAAATACATGATATTCTATCCCTTCCGGATAGATCAGATTCGTTCGAAAGATAATATTTGGTTGCTTTATAACATAGAGTGTTTCCTATTCTGTAAGAGTGCTTCAATTCACAATCAGAATGCACAATTCCGGTCAATGAAAGCAACTCACAAATCAATATGGCAGCTGCCATGACTAAGTATCAGCTAAAACAACATAAATGCAGTTCAGGAAGAAACATGGAAACTCAATGAAGGCAAAAGAAATAGAAACTATAATGAAATACAAATAGTACCATTACAAATGGAACCAAACAGGCTAGCAAAATGTACAACTGAAGGAATCAATGAGAACAAATTACAAATTTCACACACAAGGCCATAATGAAAAATGTTGTATTCTGGATGCAAATTTGATTCTAATAATAACATTCGCTTTGGCGAAATGTTACTGATTTTTACTTCGATATCATTTACATTTTAAAGAACTTTTGACAACCATCATTGTGCAGGGTTGTATAATTTCAAGCAAATGTGCTCATCTCCTTGGTCATTCACTGTTTACGTAATCACACTAACATATGTGTTGTAAAATGCAGTTAGGAGTAATGTTAAATAAGAACTTGTATCATGAATGACGAATAGATATCTTACGTGTATTACATATAGGACAAGTTGAGTGGTTCATATCCGTTAGAAGGTTTTATTCCCACCAACTCGCAAACACCTGAGGAAATGCCAAGTATAAATGGTCTAGTCAATTTTTGCAACCAGTTTATGACTTATGGACAAAGGAGATTGAACGTAAAGCCGTTTTTTCGATTGTTTGAAAAAAAAGTTAACAATGAAATACGAATCATTTCAACTATTAAAAAATAACCAAGTTTTTGACCCTTCAATATATCCCATCGATCCACGCAAAGTTGTTAACAGCCTATTAATTTATCATAATCTGTATGAATATGAAAATATGCCGTTCTTTCAGTTATATAACTTGATACATTTTCAGTATTTTATAACCATATTCATCAACTTACCTCTTATTAATAGACTGGTGTTTAAATGTTATTACAACGTTGTTTAAATACTATTATTCACCGAAATAAAATAAAATAACTAAAGTTTGATAATGCATAGCAGAAGAATTCACAATCAGAGTTTCGTCCCACTTGGAACTCGTCAGCTAAACTTACCTGTATCTCATTTTTGTTTTTCATACTATGTCTAAGTGCTAGTAATTTTCACTTTGAAATCCAATGCATTATCCACTCATCTACTAAACTCAAAAAGCCACTAGTTTCCAGGGTTAGTATAGGTTGTTTTGGACTTTAATTTGTCAGTCTAGTCTAATTGAGATAATCTACTGAGGATATACATATAAAGGTTGATCATTTGCAATACTTCACATTCACAATGATAATAAACAAATCCTTCTAAATAAAATGAAATCATTTTGTTCAGTTTAATGCTTTTTAATATCATATATCTGATAAAAAAAAAACACTACCAGTAGAACTGATGTCAGTTTATTGGAAAATTTTTCTTTCTTCAAAGACAGCATAAATGTCCAATTTAAGACATGGGAAAAAATCCAGTCATCTAAATAAATAGACACATATTTTTACCAGTAACAATGCTTGATCAGTTGATTTATTGAATCATTTCTAGTTTGAAATCTAGAAATCCATTGCTTAAGCTATATATTCTGTTAGTTTCTGAAATAGAAAGCTAAATTCATAAACAATCTGGACAAAATGTAAAGGTTATATAAAATTTAGGAAGTGTAATACAAATTACAATTCGTTATCTAACAAGTCAGATTTTATATATATATAAATGTAGTTTTTTAAAAAAATGCTTTATATAAATGTATTATATAAATAAAAGTGAAATATAGATAGTACTCCGATGAATCGCACCTTCATATTATCATAAAATTAAGGCATATGTCATTTTTTGTGGATCATTAATATTTACTGTAACAAAAAAAATCCAAAAACCACGTTGGTTTATTTTAAAATAAAATTTTGAATCTATTTTTTATTAAGAACTTAAAATGAAAAGTGTATTCCATTTTACCATGATTAATAATGTGAAAATTGGTTGGGAGGATTTTGATAAAGTGCACGGATTATAGGAATGCCTAGTAAACTTACCTATGTGAATGATTCTAAAAACTGGTTTTTAAAACAGAGAAATATCCGTTAGAGAAGTGTTGAATAGCGTAAAACACTGGGCAGAGGTTTTCTCTTTTACTTGACTGTATATTCACACTAATCTACAAGGGTCTTCGCTAAAGGCGTAGGTGTGTCAAAGCGAATACGGTGGATCGAGTCTTTCGTCAGGGATCCACTGTTCTAGATTTTAGCTTTCGTTACATACTATCATTCTGATCCTATATAATTCATGAGTAAATATCTCATCATTACGATAGGTGAATCCAGTTACTACACTGTCCCCCAAATCGTAGCTGAATATATGTTTATTGTAATTGAAAATGAACAGAATGTTATAACTTGAGTAAAATTTTATTAAGAATGTTTAATGTGAAGTTTTAGTCGTAAGTGACATAAATTTCCTGAGTTTGATGGTAAATAGAGAGGTCTTAAACGAAAAGTAAACATAACTCTTAATGATTTTCCTGTTAATATCAATTGATCAGTAAATAGAAATCTTTAGTCTTGATTAAAATGACTGCTGGAATATTACTGTAAACAAAATGCTTCATCAATCAATCGTACACTGAGTCATCTGTTGATAAAATTCATGCATCGAAATAGTTTGTTGACAAAAAATTTCTGTTTTTAATTCCAGTCAAATTGAATTATACAAAAATAGACTGTCAACCTTCATGGTACTACAATCTGATACGGAATGTTAATGCGTTATGGAAATAAAATTTTTCTAAATATAATTCTAATATTTATTATATTTTTTTAATTTTTCTCCATAGAAATAGCGGGTGATAATCAATAAAAGGCGGTTTATATTTTGAAAATAAATTATGCGTAACATTGTATAATTAAAATTTTTTTAATGAAATATTTGTTTTCAACCAACCAGTATGTTATTATGTTGATAGTTTACTATGTCGACAATGAATATTAAAACTTTTTGATTGGTCTAATTAGTCATAACTCATATCAAAATTCAAATTATAATTAAAACGATCACAGAAAGCTATATTATGAGGCTGAAGTTAAGTTTATTTACACATTTTGAAACCATGAACCGATCAAAGTTAGAACACGATTAGAAAAATTGGAGCACTGGATAGCCGTTTCGTTCTGGTGTGGGACTCATCAGCAGTCAGCATCCACGACTCCTGCACCCCGCAGAGTTCGAACCCAGGACCTTCGGTATTGTGCGCGAACGCCTAACCTCTGGTTCACTGAGCTGGTATCTGACGGTACAAATGTCTAACTTGATCAATTCATTGAGTTACGCAACCTCATACACAGTCTTCGGTAGTTACTGTCTACACCCAAACAGGGTGAACTTCACTGGTTACTACTTACCACTAGAACTTGGAGAAGATTCCTCACGAATCTAGTCACTAGTGAGCACAGGTAATTTGAACTACGGAGTTGTGAAGATTGTTAAGTTTATTTACCAGCTAATGTGGATAATTGCAAATAGGTATGAAGTGGTGAAAAGACATTTTCACTGTGTTCTTTCTTCCGGGGAAATTCCCACTTAGGTATTAAATAATCGATTTTTAATCTTTGATATTCACTGCCCACTAGTGACCGTAAGTTAAGGAGATATTCCGAATTTGTTTTAAATGTTACGTTTTATAAGCTTAATGTTGATTTCTCACAATAGGCTGCTAGAAATCGTGATACATTAAACAACTTCATGTTGTATTGGCGTTACAAACGTGTTGGTGAGTTAGTTGATTGGGCAGAAGTTTTTTGTTACTAGTCATTTGAAATGAAAGTTAGTTTTGTGAATGATACAGTAACTAACTGATCTCTGATAGCTTTATAAATCTAACATGCTAATAACAATTCTTCCAGAATCTCAGAATGTTGACATTTATTAAAATTAAATATATCATCTATTCGTTTAAAGTGTCAACTTCTACGGGCAGTCAACCTTTTTATTACTTGTGAGACAATAAATATATGAAGATAAAAAGTCTAATTTTCTTTAGAAAGAATTTTACCGAAATATGGCCAAAAAACGATTAATACGATTCTTTGGTGCGACGTTGGATATTTTTATCAGCCTATTCTTACTGAGATAATATTTGTTGCCTTAAAAATGTTTAGTCTGAACAGAGGATATAAATAACGTATGATTGTTTATTATTCTGCGTATTTATCTCTTATTAGTTATTTACTCGGTGATAAGTTATTCAGTATTCCGCATGAAACTAATGATATCAGTTCTGTAGAAATGAGTTTTGTGTTTTTGGTTAATAAACGTTTTTATATTGTTCGGTTGCAATTTAGAGCTCTGGATTTTAAGAGAGTTATAAATTGAACGACGTAATTCTTGTTAGTTAATTATATTTTTTTTGAGATAATAAATGTGTTTATTTAATGCGTTTTACTACCATTGTTAAGTAAGCCTATTGACGTTTTAATCAAATATCAAATTTAAATTAAATTTGTCGAATTTATTAAATAATTATGTTTAAAAAAATAACAATCAGACTCTCAATTATTTGAATTACTTGATAGTTTTTATCAATAATTTCAAAAAAAATTTAGTTGTTTAACTAAAGACTTAAACACATTCGAGCATTAATTCAAGGATAAAATAAGAATTTAAAGAGATTCAAACATGAATTTAAAGTTCACATCATTCACATTTCGAAGTATTTGTATTTGAACATTTTGTTTTAAATTTTAGTTTCTACAATACATTTACTCTCTGTAAAAAAATGTCCTAAAATGGTTAATTTAAAATTGTGCACATTGAAGGCGAAATACATTGACAGTTCACTATTTAACTAATCTCCGAATTGAAACATAAAGTTGAACAAAACTAAATTTCATCATCAATACGATAATGATGAGATTAAAGTGTTGTACGAATATGGAGTAAAACGAATAACCAAAAAATAAAATGATTAATTAAAACAACATACAAATGAATATTAGTCAATCAAATTTGATTTCATCTATGGAAAAATAAAATAAAATTACTGTAAAGGTGCAATCACATAAATTTGTATAATTGAATAGGTAAACGGAAAAATTGTTATGATTATTATTATTATTATTATTATTAGCATTGTACATTGTTCAATTGTTTATACCATACATATAAACATTGGTCGATTTTTTTTCCATTTGTTTGTTATGCAAAAAGTGTATACACGTTTAAACGTAATGAACTGATAAGAATCTAACAGAACAACAAAATTGGAAATATGTTAGGATTTTCTCTCTCTCTCGTTTTTTTCATTTTATTTACATAATTAAATAAAGATTTGTTTCTGGTTGGGAAAAAACATAGGGATGCGTGATATTTGGTTTCGTTTTGACTTATCCTATTCAACAATTAACATCATTTCCGAAGAAAAACCTAATATTGATTAATTGAACATAAACATATTTGTTTAAAAAAATATTGAACATTTACATACAGGTTAACATGTTCACGAAAACTTGATTCATATTGATGACAAATGAAGCTGTTTAAATGAATAATTATCATTATCACTAGATATTATAGTATTCTTAAGGCAGGATATAAATTGTTTTCTATTCGTACTTAAAGTGTAACGATTCGACATAATATATGACATAGTACACATTACCTATGTATTTACATAAGAAATTAAATAGCATTTATTTTCAACTGCAAAGGTTTTTTTTTTTATATCAGTTATGTTCTTATAACCTTTATACCTCTCATTTTATACCATTCGCATACACTGAATTTTTATGTTCTGGTGACATTAGTAATGATTGACAGCCTTTCCAAATTTTATAATTTTCATGAAATCATGACTTTTTCTTTTTCGTGTTCTCTTAACTATTTGATTATGTAAACAATTCTGGAATGAATTTGGAATCAGTGGAATCAAAAAGCTTCATGAAACAAACAATATCTCTGAGAAGACATAATTAAAATAATGCGAAAAATGGTTAAGTTTATTACTGAAAACGTAATAACATCTCGATAGCTAAACTATCCGATTCAAGGAATGCACTATTGCAAACTAAATTATCAAACAAAGTTAAGAGTTTGTTTAGCATGAACAAAGTACATTCATTTAAGTTCAATAAACATTATTCGCTTGTCTTATAGCTAATTTTGTTCTCTGTGCTAGATAAGTTAGTTTTTAAAGTTTTCATTCATCATTTTTGTTGCTATTGACAAATAATCAAAGATTCATAGTTAAACAACCAAATTCAGATAAGATAGTCTTTATCACATAAAAATAATTTATTAACTATTCTCACTGGTTATCAGTAAAACCAGAGGAAAATATTTCAAAGATAATATATTATAGTTGAATGTATTGTTGCTTGACACTATTACGGTCAATTGCTGCTTGTGTCTGTATTCTCTAGTAATTGAATACAGGATAGGAACTGAGTTATAGACGGGATTTATCAAGTGGATGTGTCTGAATCCTGTTAAGTGATATTGTTTTCGTGTATGACCTACAAAGTCACCGTTATAATAATTAGGAATGTCTTTACGGCATTAATCGTTAACCCGATATGCATCCACCAAATCATTTGAGAGTGAACATAAAAACTTTGGGCCATGAAGTTATAGTTTAATTCTCACCGTTTCTTGATGGTGTCCCGTCTTTATCTCTTGTCATCGATTGTATTCACTTTCACATTCAACACCAAACGGAAGTATTTCAATATCACATATATCTTCTCAATACAAATCATTTAATAAAGACAGCGGAAGTAATTCTTGTTAAAAAATAATTTCTAATAGAATGTTACATTTCACAGAAATAAGAATTTTTCTTCACAATTCATTTCGTTGTCATCCATAATTAATATATTTCTATTGCCTTTATCCAATTCCTACAAATAAACTTCATAAGATTTGGAAATAATTGCAAAGAAGTTCATCACTCATTAACAAACCTTGAATGATTTTAACATTTCAAATAAATAATCTCCCAGCTTAATGAGAAAATGCCGCTTGGAAATTTGTTCTAATTCACTTATCAATAATTGTTATTAAGTATACATTAATTTTCTTAAAAATGATTCCCTATTAATATAGCATAATATTGTTTATTTTGAAGTTACTATTAATTTTATTATCATCGAACTATGTACTACTATTTTTAGTGGATCATAGGATACTACCAACAATTTACCGGTCAACACAGCCTCGTTGTTGTATCAGTGAATTTTCTGGATATCTCTAGCATGAAAAGGAAAGACTTTATTTTAGACTAGATTAAACCAGCCATAAACCAACCAATCAAATTAGTTGGTTAGCATCTGTAAACAGTAATCTGATTGGCTGTTTACGTAGTCAATACTTTATTCTGATTCGGTAATCTAAAACCAATTTTGGTTATGCTTCTGGTTTCACTTCAGTGATAACATTTACGTTTGCATTCAAATATTAGTCAGTTCGTCAGATATGGATATTTTTTGACAATAACCAACTATTTTATAGCTTTATATACATTTAAAAAGATGATAAGCATGGAACTTTATTAAATTTAAAATGGATGTGGATTTATCTGAACTTGATGACTGGTTAGGAACACTTGAGGAATTACAACTGGTAAGTGAACTAATCTGTTTTATGTGTGTTGAATTTAAATAGTGGTTTATAACAATTCGATTATCATTTATAATATACTGTATGATTTTTAATTAATTGAAAAGTAGTTTGTTTTGGTCTAATTCATAAATTGTCAAATGATTTCCTACCAAACCCACAATCTTTATTAATCTTCAACGATAAACTGTATTCTGATTACAAATGCTTTTCTTCTTTCGATTCGTATCCTGACTTTCTCAGAATTGCCGGATGTGAGTTCACACTGAAACTTCCAGGAACTCACTTGAAAGCTTGTCAATATTGAACACATGATCAATATTGGCTTATGTACTTTGTGGCGAGATGTTAACAAGCTGAAGTTAATACTCACTAAATACTTACATTAGCTTAAGAACCAATGAGAACTAAGCACATCTGTTTCATCCTAGTTTATGAGTTTATTTTGATTTACGCAATTTCTCATAGCTAATTCTTGTTCAGTTTGTGATAAGATAACTTATGTAATAAAAAAAGGATGAAATGTATTGCAATGTCAGGTGTGATGTTAGTGAGCTTAATGATAAAGACAGCGTTCTAAAATACGTCAGTTGTTTGTTATTCACAGTTGATCAATACCTAAGAAATAATCAGTAGAAATTACATAATACTAAAAGATAAAATTGACGAAATAAAATAAGTATAATCACCATTGTGCTGGGGAAGAGAAATAAGAATTGGGACAATAGAGGTGAGTAAGTGGAAGACCATTCATTTATTATTGATTGTTGAAGAATGTGTTGATTGTAAACTGCTTCATATACGAACAACTGTTGAGTTTTATTGCCGTTATGCTCTCAGTGTTTGATTGATAAGCTGCTGTCGAACTAGTTTAATAGAACGAGATCTAAAACAAACAAAAGCATTTCTCATTAGCTAAGCTTCAAGTATGTAGTTATTTAGATCGGAATAGCTAGACTATTAAAAGGCATAGAGATAGATAAGTAACCTTAGATGTAACTCATCAGGTATCCTTCTTTCATCCATAAGTCACTTGATACTTTATGATACTACCTGAGTACCCAAAGAGAAGTAGATGGAGCCATGTTTAAATATGTGAACTAATGGTTATATAAGTGATACATTATCAAATAGGTTACAGTTGATTTTTATGATTAAAAAACGATGAGTAATAATTTGCTGCATAGAACGTCCCATTCTTAGCGTCAAGTATAGTCTTCTGTATGAGTAATCGCTAGATATTTCGTTCATGAGCTGAACCTCCAAGATTAATGGGAGAGAACGCTCTAGTCTCTTTGTTTTTGGCATGGAAATATTTCTTTGCAATGAACTTCAATTTCACTCTTATGGTCACAACTAAGCGCGTTTTTCTAGTTATAAAACGAAACAAATCTGTAAATTTACACGTAGATAAGATTTTCAGTGAACACTTCCACATTCAACAACCCTCCATGTTTATCAGTATACATTTTCATACAGATATCCTATAAAACTAATCGGCTTTCTCCCAACCTTCTGACTTACATTATTATTCTTTCAGATCACTTATTTTCGTCATATTATTAGTTATAAAATATATTATTTTAGTATATCTTCTAAACTGTTTATGAGGACAGAATGACAAGTTATCATCAAGTTCCTGAAAAACTCTTTAATTAAATCGATCATACATGATCAGTGATTTTATTTCATATGTATTAAAAACACAAAAAGGCAGTTTGAAACTTTTTGATCATGATTTTATTTAATTAAACACCCGTCTAACTGGTCGGTCGAGAAATTCATGATGCGAGTTAAAAGGTTTAGTTAATGTGTTTCTCGGTCAACATCACTGAAATGTCGCAAATGTACTCAAGTGTTTAATACATAGTCGCTTGTTTATAAATTCACATCGATTTTATTTCTATGATCTAGTAATACTACTAACTTTCGAGTAGACAATATATGTCTAGGAGCTAAGTATATACCATTGTACTTGTTAACTTCGTTACATATTTATGATCAAAAATGAGCTTGAAATGAAAAGATATTAACACACACCTATTTGTATCTTTAGAAATTTTTCTTCACGTGATTATCATCAAGACTTAACTAAATGTATTATTGTTTTCCCTATCCTGTTTTATTGACTCTATTCATATAATCTATAAAAACCAACGCTTTTTACTAAAATTATGATACTGAGGACAAAGTTTGTTTGTCACTGATTTATAGTTACTTTTCTTCTCACTATATAATTCAACTATCAACATTAAGTTAATTATTTTATCAGTACTTTATTTATTGAACTATTCTACTATTCGACCACCACTTATATAATCTCAAGATGACCCAATTAAAAATAATAACAATGGTAATTTTCAGGTAGAGCTTTGGAGATTTGTGTTTCTTTACACATTTGAAATCATCAATCAGTCATTGATAGACCTCCATTAGGAACCTGGATGATGATGAGTCCCATAACAGGACGAAACGGCCGTCCAAAGCTCTAACTGAAAATATCGTAACAGTGCTCACCGGTGACTAGCTTCGTGAGGAAATTCTCGGAGTTCTAGTTGAGAAGACGTGACCACTGGAGTTCAACCCTGTCGGGCGTAGGCAGTAACTACCAAAGACAAATGAGTGAGGTCGCACAAAATCCGTAGATCAATCAGAGTTAGACACTAACACCGCTGAATGCCGGTCCAGTGGTCCGATGGTTAGACGATCGTGCACAATACCAAAAGTCCTGGGTTCGAATCATTCGGGGAGCAGGAGTCGTGGATGCGCACTGCTTATGAGTCCCATACCAGGACGAAACGGCGGTCCAGTGCTTCCAGGTTTCTAATGGTGGTCTAACAATGATTGATTGATGATTTCAAATATTTAAAAAACAATAATAATATTGTTTTACCTGAATATCTTTTCGTCAATTACTACGATAATTATTTTATACTTGGGTTCATTAAATAACTGACTAAGTATATAATATAAAATAATATAATTGTTCACTGAATACAATATATTCTTGTTCATACTTTCGTGTCAAAATATAAATGTAATGTTCAATTGCAAAATTCATTCGCATTAAATTTGACAACATAAGTTAAACTGTAAGCATTCTTATTGTAAGGTAGGAAATACTTTTTTCAAAAATGTTAACCATTAACTAACAGTTCATTTATGCTATATTGAATAAATTGAATCGTGTATTATATAAATATTGATTTTCTTGTTAACACTAAACATACTGATTTATACAATCAAAAAATGATACATCGATCTGAGGTATCGAAATCAATCTTATATTTTTGTTTTTCACACAATTTTACAAACATTTCTTTGAGCATGCATGTAACAAGCGATTTTAAAGAACGTGGTTCTGAGTAGCTAGGTAGTAAGACAACTCCTCATAACTAATATATATATATATATATATATATGTATATGACTCAAGGTTAAGTACATATAACCGACTTACTATAGGTCAATGAAATGAGATACATTTAGTTCAAAAGACCATGGAAAGATTATCCACATGCTATTGTATTTGTTTACCTCCTCCAGAGAGTTAATTGTAGAAAACAATCAGTTTTAAATCAAATTTGTGTAGAATTCAGTGAACAGTCACCTTCACATATCAGTATGTTATATTGCTCTTCAACCGCTTTGTACAACTTTGCTATGAAGTCTAACCACTGACTTGTATTAATTTTTTTACAGTTCTATGTTATACCAAATGGATAGATGATAAATATAGCCTGAACATAAATTAGTTCACATTTTATTAATTAAAGGATTTATTGATAGGTTAACTATGTAATTCATTAGGTACTTGACAGCGACTGATAAAAGTGATCCAAATAGAAAGATGTTAGTTGAACAGGAAATTCTATGAACAAATCTTAAGGATTATAATTTTCATATATCTTTGCAACAAGTTTCAAATGAACAGTAGTATATAATGAACATAAAAAAATATTTTAAAGAAGAGTACTTCAAAAATATTCATCTTACTTGAATGATCGAATTGGTTTCTCTTTTTTTAACCAAAATAAACGTGATCATCAAATGGAATCGTATTTCAATTCGATGTATGACTGAACATAATACACCTGTTCATTTTTTCTTTTGTTAGGTAGATTCAATTTTTATACTGTCAAATAAACTTCTACTCTTGTATATTCATACGTAGCAAAACATTCGAAACTGAGTGAATGTTCTTCATCAGTGGAAAAGCCATCGAATCTCTCGCAAATATTAGTCAGCTATGAGCACGATCAAAAATATTCCAGATCGATGTTACAGTTCGAAAAATAATTATAGACAGGTGGTACTATTGCCGAGACTAACTTTTATTTTCTTGACAATCGGAAATTTTTCGATCAATTCCTTAAAAATGCTTTAGTTTTAGTAACTTTTTAAACTGACTACTACTAATAATCTCCTTAAACCGTTTCACGAAAAACTTTGATAAATGTCTTTACGATTAGCAGTTTTTGAAGCAAAATATAGGTCACAAATATAGAATAAACAATAGTTTCTTACGCTAGATAGAAAAGGAGTTAAATATTATCTGTGACTCATCCCATATTTTGTAAATTCTCAGTAAATATTCGGTGTTTTTAACGGTTTCCATTTCATCTCTATTTTCATACAACCACCGATCGATCAGTATAAGTACAATAGTTTTTATGCATTCGGTACATGTTAACAAACGTGTATCACTTTTTGTTTCTTTAGTTCAATATTAAGTAAATAGAGATTTATATAGGCTTAGAAATTAAAACTATCCTTTGTTTAAAGATTTTACATTTCAGATAATTGCTTTACTATTAGAAAATGTCGAATTGAATGTTTCGTTTAAGCTGAAGGTGACTACCATCAATGACTTAAATCTACTGTACGACTAATGAAAACAAAAGTGACTGGTATTTAACTATGTGTTACATGTTCTGTTGAAGATGTTTATACTTATCACTCACAAACAGCACAAACGACTTTTGTAGGACAGTGCGAATGAATGAATGAAATTGCGATTGCGTATCTCTAGACATATTTATTTTCTAAATATTTATGCTGTTCTTAATGAAATCTATAAGTTCTAAATTTGAAGCACTTAGTGAGTTTTTAATGAATTTCATAATTCAATGAAATAACTGTCCATTACTCTCCAGTTTTACAACGCTCCTCTATTTGTAGACGATATGCACATTCTGATGCCATACGTCTAATTAATCTGTGTCACAGTAAAGCTTAGAAATCTACATAACAGGAGTCCTCATGTTCATTCTTTTAAAGTGTCGCCGTACTGTCATGACCTACATGTCTTAAAGTTCAGTTGATAAATCTCATAGGTTTCTTGTGGTTACTTATTAAGTTGTCATTTTCATATCTTGCTCAGGATATCTATTTTTTACTGACAAATATGAATAAAACTTTCAATTATTGGGAAATGAAATAAAACACTGCATTTTTTTCAGTACTAACCATTTTAAAACAAAATATGCTTAAAGTTTAATCGGCAATTATAATGACAATTAATCAGTTCAAGTATTTAGGAAAATATTATTTCACAATCAATCCTTTACAGAGCATAGGAGTATATGGTTTAGGCTTGACAACTGTTTACATATTCCTCAACATGACTTTAAATCAAATGCATTTTTTGCGATGTCTAGTGGTAACTGTAGGGTTTTTAAAATAAAGCATATGCTCTAATTTGATTTTGCATTATAGTATTGTGAAAATCATTGGGTTGTGCTTCAAATGTCCTCATATGACCACACGTATATAGCCATTTCCGGAGATGTCCAACTCACTATCTCTTCGTGTCAAATGTATTATTCATTAAACCGAGAGAACGAGAAACGAATGTCCGGCGCTTAAACCAAGTTAGTTGGCACGGAGAATCCTAACCCAGGAATCCCAAATCATTGGTACACAAGGGTTACAGGATTTGAAGAGAGTAAACAGAGTATGAACCTAGTGTTGGTCATGAGTTACCATGGAATTACATTTGCTCCACTGCTCTGTGGATTAGACTTGTAGGTTAAAGGCTCTGAGAGTATCATCCTAAGGTCGCATATATATATATAATGGTGCTTTTTTGACCAGGTGTCTATGTTCTGAAAAAAAAAGTAACAAAATTACTTTAGATTTCCCCTCAAACATTATACATTTAAACGCGTATATTTGTTTTAAAACAATTTATTTTAACAAAACAAAAATAGTTATTCATTTGTTTTTTACAAAGATAAAAAAGTACATAAATCATAATCGATAGCATGACAGTCTTCTCCATCATTAATCGTTCAAATAACATACATTCATCATATGATTTACGCTAGGTAAACAAAGAAAAACTTGTAATGAACCAGTGTAAATAGATATTTTCAAAAAGATTATTTCGTGCTTTATAGATAGCATTAATAGATAAACTATAATGTATTATATAGACTTATGTTTATTTGCTTGTAATGACCATGATAGTATGAAATATATGTTTATTTACTAAGCCTTACTTAAGAAGCTGTTCATATTTATAAAGACAAATATCGAATTCTGTGGTTTCGTTCAAAATGTTTTGTACTTTCAGTATGATATTTATCAGTAACTGACGTCAGATGGAGAACTATTGAAAGATAACATCAAGCAGTTGATTTGTAGTCGTCAAGATTCGGTCAACAATACGCTTTTAATGAGCGTACACTGGATTAAAACTATGACTATCAAATTTTATTGGTGACAGCTTGATAACAATAAATTTTGAAATACAGAGCACTTGAAAGTTATTTAAATCTTAATGTGCTTATCAGTGAATTACAATCAAATAGTAGTTGTGGTCAATGTAATCGTAGTAAGCATACATTTATATTACCTAGTCCCGTTCTAAGGTTAAACAACTATGTACCACTGAGTTTTAACTCGGAAGTCTAACGTCTAAGCGCTGGCTTGAAATCTCAAAGTCCTACGTTCGATCGCTGATAGTGTCATGAGTAAAGATTGCAGATAATTTACTAATCCAATATAGCCGTTCAATGCTTTTTTGTTTTTAATGGTATCTCAAATTAGCTCACTCAGTGACGCATACAACATATAACTAAACCAATCTCTATAAAACCTATTACAATTAAATTACAGAGATTGCTCAATCGTTTTTATCTTTATTCTGTTTTATTGTGCAAAAGTGGTTTGCTTATAATGAATGTGCATAGGTGAGTTTATAATCCAGTTGTCATGTGAACATATGATATATTTATAATATGTGTGTCTAATAATTAGTGGTTTCTCAAATAATATGAATTACTGTAATAGAGATATTATTACACAAACCATCTTAAATTGTTTTGTGTAATGAATGCTAAGTATGTGTCTCAGTAATTAGATTTTCGTTTGATCAGTTAACCAATTGCTGTCATGAGTTATAATACCTGACTATATGACCTTATGATGCGAATTATTTATTCGTTTTTTTGAGATTTCTTTCATTGATCGAACTCACTAGTGATTAGTATATCTTTCGATCGATAAGATGAAATTCAATACTTGAATTTTATCAAGCGATAAGTTACCTCTTCAGTGTTTTAAACAAACCTTAATACTTATTGGTTCAGGTAGTGTATGATATATTTGTAGCATTCTTACTAATATTCAACAGCACCATTGCACTGTTAAACGTTTCATCTACTCCAAACTGTTATTTTGTTCATTCTAACTGATAAACAACTGCTGAAGTGATCTTGTAGGGATTAGTTTGATTTTCAAATGGTATTTTATCATTATTTGCGGTACGATTGAAAATCGTAGAGGACTGCAAAGCTGTTTCATCTTAGTATAGGACACCTTTGTAGGGCAAATCAACAACTCCATTGCGGAATCTTATGCTCAGACAAAAAATCTGTTAAGTCCTGCTTGGTTTGCACTGGTAACCCAAATGAAATCGATCCTTTAATGACTTGTGTTCAGAGTATACATTTAAAGCATGAGCATAGGTGTATGCCATAACCTTGTTAAATAAACATAGAGTTAGGTCACAGTGTTGCCAGGTCTTTGGGGTCAATTATTCGAGCTGCAGCATGACTTGGATGTTTTGTAAATTTGTCACTTCTGGATGAGGAGTTGATAATTCATTTAATATTATTGAAGTTAATCTGCCTTACAATACTCACAATTATTAACAAATATCTGATAGAAAAATATATACCATTTTCTTGCTGAAAATATTTATTTGAGTGTATTGATCTCTTTCTGATTTCGCTTTCGTAAACTAAATAATCAATTAATTAAGTCAACATTTATTACTCTGGTTTAGAGAGGGGTTTTATGCAGTTTGAAAAATCGTTGAAATAAAACTGTTACCGAACCATAGCTTCACTGTATTTTGGCAGTTTTATGCTACAAATGCTGGGTAAAATAGTAATTTTTACAATTCGAAGTGGTCAATCAGTATGTGGTATCAAGAAAGTGACGAAAATGTTTACTATTTACTTTATTGTCTAGTTATTTCATGAAAAAAGGAACACAACTAAATACAATAAAGGTTAAAAGATAGTGTGCTTGTGTAAATTAAGCACGAACAAGTTGTGAAAAGCGTGAATTTTAAGTTGACATACTTTGTGTAAATGATTCATCAATAACATCATACAAATAATGATCAATATTCAGTAAATCATTCACTAGTAACCTAATAAATTGATGAAAACATGAGATGATTTCGGTGAGCTTAAATGTTACATCACTATCTTGAGCATTACGTAATTGTAATGTAGTATAGAATTACATTGAAATTAGGTCCAGATAATCAAACGCATTCAACGTTCATTTAAAAGTACCCTTTCAAAATAGATTATTTTCAAATTGTGAGTATGTCTTTTGTCGCAATCAATTTTACAGCTTTGATATCAATTGAAAAACTTCTAACAAACATTGATAATATCTTTACAAGTATGTTTGTTATCAGAACACAATAAACAAATAAGATAATACCAGCTTAGTTATACTTTTTGGCAGTCATTTTCAACAGACCTCTGATAAACGTTTTTACTGTAACATTTTATGAACAAAATTGATTCATACAGGAATCTTAAGTGTTGACAGTTTGGTATTCGAATCATTGTACACAGATTTCTGTAGGTGACTATGCCAGTGGTAATGCATTGTGTCTATTCACAGCTAACCTATGTTTGTGCACGGATAATTGAAAGGGTCATCGACTCTGCTTTACTCAAGAATTCTATTCAACTTGTAACTTTATTATTCCAAAAGATAGTATTTCCTATTGACCACAAGACATAGTAGTTTTGATTAGCAAATAATAATTAACACACTTTCAATGATTTTGTGAATATTTCTATAAACATTTATTTTGTACTGATCCTCAACTGAAGAACCGCAGAAAATCATTGTCTCATTTCTATTTAGAATTCTACACTAGTGTATATTCACTTGACATAGAATTCAGCATAGAACAAGTTCTCCATCCCTTGTAGTTCACCGATTATATGCACAAGATTGTTGAGTATTGAATCAGTTTTATTGAGAAGTTGTGTAATTGTGTGTAATAATGTTACTTAAATAATTGTTTTTACTGCATATTACTCATTATTCAAACCAGGCGAAATTGAATAAAACTATAACAGATTCTTGAATTTACTTGAAACTAATCAATACACAATTTCCTCGTAATCATTACTAGACATCTACATTTCACAATGTTACCATGTTGTACATATTTAATATTGAAATAATCCAACCTTTATAATGTAAATCTCTTCAATGACTTGATTCATAAAAGCTTATCCATTTTCTATGCATAAACCAACAAGTCTTTACTCTTTGTTTGATATTAAACTATTAAGAGAAAAAAAATACATTTCATTAATTCAAATGCTTCATTGCATTCTTTTTTGTTACTGTTTATAATTATTGGCATATTTGTCGATATGCACAAGAGACTAATTCATATATGACACATACATTGTAATTGCATGAGGTCATGCATTCTTGCTTTTATTTTAAAAACAACTAAATAAATACATGTGTATCAATATGCACACATGTATGTAAAGCTGACAATTTGTTTGGTTGAACCTACTAATCACATATATGTTTACATATATGTAAATATATATATATATATATATATATATAATTCTTGCATGTTTCTTAATCATTAGCCTAGACTCTTTGAAAATAATGAATCAACTAATCAGATAACATATTCAACATTAATTAGATTGTAACTGATATACACAAAGTTAGCACGTAAGTGAACGGGAGAGAGAGAGCGCGCGAAAAAAATTAGTTTGACCTCAACGAATCTATACATGTATATATATCAATTATTGATCTGTTTATAACATGTCGACATCGATTGGTGCTAATACTTTTATTTACTATCACTAATGCAAAGATATCAAAAAAGAATATTTTTTCAGTCATTGTTGAGTGAGTGCAAAATTTCTATTATTTTTGAAAGAATTTAAAAATTATTCTGTTATGTAACGAATTGTCTGTTAATCGATAGAGATAGAATACAGATTATTTGTGTGATGCCCAGTTGAAACTGTGCAACTATTCAAAAGTGTCCGTTTCTCATTTCTATCATCGAGGAATTTTTTTGTAAGATTTGAATCGGAGTAGTAATTCATTATAAATACCAGTCTGTCAAATTAATTCTGTCAAACAAATTGAGGGTCTTCTATTCAACTTCAAATCATATTGTCTGAGTAGATGATAATTCAGCTAACTGACTATTAATGTTAAATTTTGACACACTCATCAACTTATCAAACATGAAGTAGTTGCCTGAAAAACTGATATTAAAAACTTTTATCTAATTGATAAAATTAACCTGAGGTTTTGTACTTGTTAGTCATATTTGAATATTCTTTGTAATCGTTACATCCCGGATCGTACGCATCCACGACTCCTGCACCTTGCAGGATGCGAACCCAGGACATTCGGTCTTGCGCGTGAACACCTAATCTCTAGACCATTTAGCAGGTATCTAACGGTATTAATCTCCAACTTCGATCAATTCATGGAGTTGCACAACCTCACACACTGTGTTCGGTAGTTAATGTCTACACCCGAATAGTTTACCAATAAAAAGTAATTATAATTATTTCAAGTTCAATTTGTGTACACGTGCATTAAGTTCAAGAGATTATGACGTAATTAACTCTGAAGAATATTAACATCAATATAGAAAAAGTGATGAGATTTTTAATTACGGAAAAATATCTGTAGATTTTGAAATAGTTATGATAATAGTGATGTGACACAACAGATTAAGAATGAAAATATCTAACTCATCTTTATAATTCTTATCACAAATACTTCACTTTTGTTTTTACACTCATTTCCAATGTTATCACTTTTTCTAAACTAATGTCAACACCTTTTACATGTTTCTCATGACTGATTGTGTTATTATAACCTTCTGTACTAATTAATTTTAAGTTGTAGCTGACTAAGTGACTGACTACTTTCCAACATAAATCATACTTGAATAATTCTATAGAATAATTATTATCATTCTTAACCAGTAAACTGAATTATCCATATGCCAAAATACATGAAACGAAGTGAATTCGCTTCATGTACGCTCTCCAAAATATATGCTCTTGACTTGTAAAATAAACATTTTTGCACTGATCAGTTATCGGTTCGTAGAACCAGCTTTCAGTGACTCTTGTATATTTATGATAGTTAGTGCTAATCGTTGACTGTTCAAATTGAAATAAATAAAACAGGCTTTGAACTTATAACATACTGATCTAAGGTAGGTATCTTCAGACTTCAAGCTAATACGAACACTTTTGATGAATCAATCTCACATAATTAAGCGTTATTAAAATCATCTACCTTAGAAATTACATTGAAATCGTGAACCAGTCATTGTTAGACAACCATGAGGAACATGGAAGCAGTGGACGGCTGTTTCGTCCTCGTACAAGACTCTTCAGTAGTGCGCCTCTACGACCCCTGCTTGTGAGAATTGAACCAAAGACCTTCGGTTTTGCGTGTGAACGTTTAAACTCTCGACTACTGAGCCGGCATACAACGGTGTTAATGTCCAAGTTTTGATCCCTCTAAGGTAATTACATCATATAACACTGGTTAATACTTTCTAAACCAGTACCCGAAAATGATATTGCGTATCTGGAAAGTATTTATACTGAAAGACATTTTATGCATACTTACAAAGCTTATCATATATTAACGGTGCTTGTCGATATACGTAGGCTAATTATGCTTTTTTTCATAGAGATTATATATATATATATATATATATATATATATATATATATATATATATATATATATATATATATATATATATAATCGAAATTTACTTCCGATAAACAAATGGCTACCATTCAGTTTTAAAAATGTTGTTGGTTTCTAAAATAATCATTTAGTTACATCATTAGGAACGCTCTTAATTTGAACAGATTGAATGAATGGAAAAGATTAAGTACACCATAACTGTAGCTTAACTGAGTAAAATAAAACCAGAGGAACTTTCTATCAACACCACAGTTGAACACTTACTAAGATACAAAGCTGCATTATGACATGGTTGAAACTTGAGTCGGTTTCCAATAGGAAAATTATTCTAAACGACTAAATAATCACCTGAATCTCCGTATTATTTATTCAAATGTCCGGACGATTACGACCAGGCACCAATAATAGTCTGTTCATCATACAAATAGTTGTTTATGATCTAGGGTATCCAACTTCCGTACCTGTTTCAAGCTCCAAAAGTTCACTTTTCATTATTTTGCTTATGTAGAGAAAACCACTGCAGCGTGAAAGTAGCGAGGAGGACTTTCTGAGTACAAGCTGGAAACTCATGGAACAATTAGAGCTCCTTAAGAGATAGCACGGAATCACCCAACTCTAAACCTTATCAAAGTATTTTAGAGCACTGTAACGCCAAAACTCATACAATAACATGTCAGGGGTGACTTTCAATAATGTAAGCACACAAAAAAGTCTTTCTATTATCTAGATCATCTACCAACAAGCAGAAAAAGGTTGATGCTAAAATTATATAGATATATGCTGACTTTATGCTTTAAAAACTGTAATCTAACCATAGTAGTCGTAAAATTCAAAAACTTGTGTTGTCTATTGCTGTGTTAGTTATTTACATCTACCAGCATTTGGACTGATCAATATACCATTTTATCTAAATAAATTACCATGATAACTCAGTTACTGAACACGGCGTAGTAACCAATATATGTCTGGTTTAAATGCTGATCAATTTTTTTAAAAATGAAATAGTAACAGTCTGAGTGAATCACTCTGGCATTTATTAGGTTTGGATCTAGGATGGTTGGAAGCAATCGGTGGAAAACCTTGAACCTCGGTTTTATTTTATTGGGAAGACATGTAAGCAATATCGAAGAGTCTTATGCCCACTATGAGATCCGAACCAGTTATTCAGTTTTACAGTACAGTACGTTTCCAAAGAACTATTTTGGTTGAGACTGACCTTGTGTTTGTCTATGAAGTTTACATTGATTAATTACTGAGTAATCAGTGGTATGTTGGTTGTGCATCAGGTGTTGACCGATTCTTATCGATTCCGTTACAATAAGGCTGTAAGCCAGGCTGTTGAAGTCATATAGGAATAAATTAGTTCCTTCAATGATCGCAAATACAGCTTGTTGACTTGGGCGAACTTTGTCAAAATGATGCTCGTAATTAATCTAGATCTAATGTAAGTCACTTGATAGAGGGTTTCTACTTGTCAGCATACCCTCATAATTTTCGTAGATTGCTAATCAAAAACTACATTTTCATATGATAAGTACATTAAATGCTTGAAACTAAATCATATATCATTACTAATTGAAATAAAACAAACATTTACAATGTAAACGTATAAATTTTTCCTAAAAACTAATCAGCCACTTGCTACAGTTTTTCCTGATTTTACTCATTTATTTAATGTCCGTTTTCTAATAAAACTTTCTTACTGTAAACGTCTAAAAACTATAAATTAGCTTCGGTCAAGCTATTTTTCAGTAAATTGTTGAATACTGTTTCATTTGAGTAGATATTCCTATAACCTAGTGTGTCATAAAGGATGACTATAGGTAATCGATATCTGTATTTTTTCAAGTCGAAGAGATTATTTACGATTATTTGTCGTACACTAACACGAATACAACATAGTTTTCACATGCATCTACTATCTTTTACATTCAGTTTGATAGATTGACTGTTTTTTTTTTTCGTTTAAATAAACAAGTTGTACAACATCTGTCACTATAATATCCACCAATATTGATTGTAATAATTTTACCCAACTTTTTATTAGATAAATCAAATAGACGTCTCATTTCTGATCACTATCCAACGCTAACATCTCTTTAAATGCAAAGAAATATTATTTATATATGCAACTAGTTGATGTCAGTTGATGGTTAAAACTACCTGAAGTTGATATAAGACTATTAAACCATTTCACTTTTCATAATTTTCATCAATTTTAGTTACTGAATAAAACATTCCAATGTTATTAATGTAATGATGATGATGACAATAATAATTATGGTAATTAAAAATTCTATAGTGTTTTTTTTAAAACAATTTTATTCATATTAAATATAAACTATTGAACTTTATAATTATCTTGTTCAATTTTCAATCTGGATATACTTCCTGCAATATTGAGCATTTTAATTTGATAGGTAATTTTAAAAATTTTAAATACTGTTTGTCAATTCACTGACCATCATTAAATTGGTATTCATTTTAATATCAACTAAAAAATTGGTAATAATGATGAGATTGGTTCGAGTTTCGAAAACTAAAACTATCTATTATTATTATTCAGATAGTTAGTTAGAATAGAAAGTCAATGATGAAAGAGATCTTGAATAAAGGATTGTTATCAATTATGAAATTATTGAAATTTAGTGTGCACTAGACAATTGATAAGTTTCAGTATGATTCTATGTACTGAACTACATCACACCTAGTGGAAGTGACAATCATCAGGTTTGATCATCACTTCTGTGCTATTGAACCACAGCATAGAAATTTCATGGTTTAAATTATATGCTTCAATCATTCCGACTATCTCCAAATATAATTAGTGAGAAAATATTCTGCTCCAAAGTGTATGTTCACGAATGGGTAGCTTTAAGATCAGCTTTTCAAGACTATTCTTCAGAGTTTTAGTCGATTCAAGTAAAGCACATGACACAGTAACCTAAAACCAATTATTCTATAGCATAATCTGAAATTTGAAAATGAAACTCACTGGATTTTGTCGCTTTAATTGTTGTACTGATCACCAGTTTTGTAAGCTTTGGGCTTCTTTATAAAATTAGACGGACAATTTAAATAATGGAAATCTAGCTTCACTTTCAGCCTCACTAATAGTGATGTATACTGTGTAAGTTTCGCCATGCTTAGATGATAAACCTGTTAACATCAACTTTATCCAACATACTTGAATTAGAATGATTCCAGAATAACATCTAAATTAAAAAAGATTAGTAATCTGTTTAAAATTTAAGTTATTGCATTATTGGTAGTAATATTTCTCGAAATTTAATTGTATGTTACCTTCATGTAAATTATAAAGGTTTACTAACTTCTAACTGAACTTTATAATCCAGAGGTTTATCGATTAGACATCGTGTCTATTAGCTCCTATTAAAAAAATTGACATTTATGAATTACAGATATTTACAAAGACTGTTCGAATGACTTTTTATCTGAAATAGAAAATGCTGAATTAATCGGTATGGAATTTTTAAATGTGATCTCATATTGTTAAATAGTTTTTAATTGTAAGCTAACTAAATGCACTGTAATATGTAAGTGATTTTCGTTATCACATTTAGAACTTAAAGGGTTTACAAGCTTATAGATGGTGATTTCAAAGTTTCTTTAGCAAAATGATAGCATTTTAAGGTTATAAAATGTAGAACACCAAACTATCATATTACTAGATTTCTGGCCGTTTTCTTAACTTCCCCTATTGTACGATGTTTAAACTCATTTATTTCAAACTTTCTGAAGTTGAAAGATATGAATTTTACAGTTTTTAACTAATGCCCAAATAGGGATGTATTCGTTGATCTTAATTGTCTTCAGTGACGTACGTTAATGAGGAATCTGAAGTGATTATCTGTTTTACGTCGTTTTGTAGTGAAAATATGCTCAACTTAATTCATCGCGCGAAGTAATATGGTGGTTGGAGGTAGTCAACATAATATAAAACCTAAACCTAAGTTTCAGGCTCGTCAGCAAGGTGTACTTGTAATTTTAAGGGAACTGGTACTCTCTGGAGACCTTGTGTCGCAAAGCTTTACAGTTAGAGACATCGCCATTGGGTTTTTCAGTCTGTAACTAACCGAGACTTGCCTGACTCAGTCACTGCTCTCCGTTTCTTGTAGGTTTTCAATGGTTGTCTGACTTAAATCGGTTCAGGATTATTATAAATAAACAGTTGACTCATATTGAAGATGATCATATCACTGGTTCTCAACCCCTATAATATTCTCATCTTTGACCTAACGAAGGATATAGTACACAGTTCTTGTGACATATAGTCAATATATTATAATTAAAACATTAAATCGTAATGCAATAGTTCCATTTATCCGATATTAGTTATTCACTGTCATTTGTCGACCATCTACTCTCGTGATTCATTATCTGTGAGTTAAAGATGATCAATAATGAACAACATTTATGCAATTTAAAATCATAGTTCATTTCTCCTTTTAGTTTACAACAATTCTTTTTCTGATTTGAGTTAATTCTGACTTTACAAAATATCCCTTGTCTTATGATGAAACTTATAGACCCAACAAATATTTTTGGTTTCCCAAGCTGAAAAAAGGTATACAATATTCACTTGTTCTCACTGACCCTGCGCCTGTTTTATGTTTATAATACCATCTTAAAGTGTGATTATACTATTTGTGTTTACATGCAATGCATTAAACTCTCCAGCCAAAGTTAAAAAAACGATAACATTTAAATCCCATTTACGAGTAATCAAAAAAATCTTTGAGCACTCTGTTAGAGATAATATCAAACAAGGCATTAGTGATAAAAAAAATAACTGATATTTGATTGTCCTTAGCAGATAAAATTCATAATATTCAATTTGTCTTGTTGCCTAGGGAAACTGACAATTCAACTAAACAAAATCTATCACTGTGAAATAATTCTGTAATGGAAATAAATTCACCAGATAGATTGAATTTTAAAATAGACTGATCATTTGGATCTGCCTACGTGATTTAAAGGTATTGTACAAGTCGTTACACTTGAAAAAGGTATCTGCCTTCATTTCTCAGGAACTATAGTAATTACGAATAGTTTAAGAATCTCAAATTAAGACTAAACAGCCTCTCTTACTAAGTATTTGTTTCTAATAAGTCTCCAGTTAACTTCGATGAGTTTCGTAAATTACATTCAAAGTCTACAAATGTATCCAATACGTTACTTCATTTAATAACAAGTCTATTAAACTTCTTTTTAAATCTATCAAAATGTGTGTCATTCAATGCGGAAAGTTTTGCAGTGACTTGGTTATTCTGTTGATTGGTGAACTATAGACAATCTATGTGTGTTGTATTGATCTAAACATTTTTTATTTTTATCAAGTCAAAAATGAAATAATTGTTGTCTCTGTTTATATTATACCTTGATAGCATATTACCGTAGAAAAAAAATTCAAAACAAGTTTTGTGGGACATAAATTCAGACTACCATAACACTAATTGTTTTGTTTTTTCGCACCAGATATACACTAAGTGAGCGATTGGCAGACATTCACATACACACACATATGTGCACATAGATGAAGTCAAATATTCAGTGAAAGTGAAGCAAAACCTTCAGAGTATACACACTTAGAGTATACTAAAGCCTATATGTATTGCCTTAGTACCGTTATGTGTACATGTAATTTTTAAAAATCGATGTAAACTAAAGAAAAATCAACTGAATGGGAGGTGAAAATTTAGTGAGAGATACAAGCAAATAGGTATTAGCAATGCAACAAAAGTAACATTTGTCAATCAGACAGAAATGTGCAGTAATTTTGCAATAAACAAAGATTATCTGTATAATTTTTTTCCTCAATTTTAGTTTGCAATAGGATGATGCTCTCGGTCTTGAAAGTATATTAGTTATTGATGATTAGGTCAGTTCAAGACTGTATAAAGCGATTAAAATATTTTCTGAAATCTGTTGACGAATTCTGATCTAAACCATTGGGTCATTATTTTAGTACTTCTTTCTTCGAGTTTCAAATTTTAATTGATAACTAGAGACGATAGATTAGTGATTCAAGCACCCAATATATAACTATTAGGTTGAATATTCGAATTCGGGTAAATCATCTTCGGTTTAGACAACCGTTTAGCTTCTATGAATAATCTGTTTGCATGAAACTTATCACCGAAAACCGGATGCATTTTTGTCTAATAATCGACATTTACTCTTTAAAATGTAAATAAGTTAGTTAATGCAACTTAAAAATGAACATGATGAGAAGATTTGTGTTAGCATTGGTATATTAAATTTTTTCTAACTGAATATATCTGATATGGTCACAGTTTTATCTCAAACGTTTTGAAATATCCCAAATCGAATGAATGCTTCTTAGTTTCTGACAGTTCACAAAAATTAAACTATTCTAAATGAGGAAATATTATGGTTTACTTTTAAAAATGTATAATACAAGGACAATAAGTGTTAAGTCCGAACCGGATTTCAACTACTTCAGTTTGGGCAGCCGGGTAGTATTATTAGGCTTCACACGCACTACGTAACTCATATCCAAATATGTAAAGTGTGAATTATTATAATTATTATTCAAAACAATTAGTCCCTTTTATAAATTTTGATAGAACAGTGAGAAGATCTATTACGTCTTAACTTACTTTACAGAATTATTTTTATTATCAGTTTATGGACCTATATGAATTCTATGTGGTGACTAATTTTAATTTTTAAAACATTCCTGGGCATTCACCTATATTACTTACGACTACCACCCCTCGTGGAACATAGGCCTGAATTGTCTAATTGCGTTCAAGTTGTCCACTGTATTTCGTGCTTCCCATGAGATGTCAAGGTCCTCACAATTGAGTTAGCTACCAGAAGAAGAAGAAAGGGTGAGAGTAAGCAGCGTGATCTGACACCGGTCCTTACTGGAAACGAATCTGTGAGCTGCTTTCCAAGTACATTTTTACAGTGTAGTCCATTGTCAGTGTTCCGTATGGTGGTAAAAGTCATCTCAGGTACACCATTGGGTTAAAGAAGTTTCCAGAAGTTTTTCCTATCCACTCTGTCGAATATTTTCTAATATTCAATGAAGTTGATATATCCTGATGAGTTCCACTTAATTAATATTTCAACAATGATCCATCGTCGCTTGATCCAGTTGATTGATCTTTATGGAATCCAGCTTGTCGGTCTAGGAGATGGTCGTTTACTGAATCTTTCACAACACTATGTAGAAAACATTTCCTGATACTGATAATAGTTTCATGCTTCTGTAGTTGGAGTACAAAATAGGATCTCTCTTTGGTATCTTGATGAGGTATCCCTTATTCCAATCTGTTGGGGCTTGTTTTCAACTTTCGAATCTTCCTGAAGAGAATGTGGAACGTTTTTGCAGTTACCTCTCAGAACTTCAATTGGTATTATGTCGGAACCTGCTGCATTCCTACTCTTGATCTGTTTAATGAGCTTGCTGATTTATTCTGTTGCTGGGGGGGGGTGCAAAATCAATAGGAATGTCTGTGTGTGCTACTTGGATATCTAGTAGGTTCATCGGAACTGGTCTTTTCAAGAGCTCTTCAAAGTGTTTTGCCCATCTCTTCCGATACTCTTGAGTCTCACTGGTTGGTTTGTCTTCCTTGTTCTTGAACGGTTACTCTAGTTTATAATTCTTGTCTACTGACTTCGTCGTTGCATCATAAAGTGCTGTTTTCTCCCACTGTAATTGCTAGGCTTTCCACATATTTCCGTTAATAAGTTATAATCTTCCTATTTACTTGTCTGTTTGCACCTGTATATTCGACCTGTGTCTTGACTTCCTCTGCTCTTGTTCGCGTGCTATTGGTTGGAGTCTTCATATTTTTCCCAGTATACCAGTAGAGATCCACTGTTTATCCTGGTGCAGCTGAGGGTCAGCATCTTGTAGCATTTTTAAAGTAACTACTTCTTTAATCTCTCCCAGTTATTCTCCACGGTAGTTTCCTTCTCTCTGAGTAGATCTTGTAAATTTTAGAAGCAACTGCTGAGAACTAGCTTGAACTTGCTGATTTTGTCAGTATCTTGACGGAAGAATGCTCTAAACTTTTGTAATGGTGTTTGGCCTGTTGTAATTGCTTCTTTAGCTTCAGCTTCAACGTGGTCAACCTAAAGTCATTCACCTGGTTTAAATACATTTATTTCAATGCGATGATATATCATCCAGTTAGTTTTATTGTAGAATACACCTTTAGTCTTTTGATATATAATTTATGTAATGCTATCAGACTATATCTATATATGTTTTTTAATGACAAACAGAATGATAACCGACCTTTAAACGTTGTTTGACCTAGT